>CM060437.1:106960640-107477760 GCA_030545235.1 Helianthus tuberosus
AAAATCTAGGGCAGACAATTTTACACGAATACACGACACGAAGCTACATGAAGTTAACAGGTATCATGTATGGCCTTAACAGGTATCGTGTACCAAACAGGTAGACACGAGATTACCTGTTAATTTTCGTGTATAAACAGGTTAAATACCTGTTTACCTGTTAATACCCGTTAGTACACGATAAGAAATTAAATTAAATAAAACTCATCAGCCATGTGTGTGTGGGTTCCTTAATTCCTTTCTATTTTCATTCCTCATTCAATTAAAAAAAATAAAACCCTAAACTCCCTCTGTAACTCTCAGATAGCATGTCGTGTTCGTGGTTTTGTTCGTGTTAACATGTAATTTTATTGTATAACAGTCGAACAGTCGTGTTAACAGGTATTAACAGGTAATTTTCGTGTATATCGTGTCATGTTTGTGTTCGTGTTCGTGATTGAATAAAAGGACACCATAAGTTATTGTTCGTGTTCGTGTATCGTGTCTTATCGTGTCGTGTCTTATCATGTACGGGTATACACGATATGTCAGCCATAATAAAATCCCACCTAAACTACACGCCAAAAACATCTGATATAAACAAACGTCTCAGGACCTTCCATTGATCACACCCCAAAACAAATGCCATGTTTCCTAAATACCACTCACTTTAAAAAGCCAAAAAAGTTAAAACGGCCACATATGTCAAACGTCATTTCTTGGAGATTCAGTATTGTTCTGCATGAAGTTTCACTGAATGGATTCTTAGGGGATGGGGTAACTCAATAAGATTTTGCTGAATGAGATGGACAAATCTTCAAGAAAAAGAGACTGATGAAAGCGATATGTCATTTTGTGTGCTTTGTTCTTGAAGAAGGTTTGGATGAGAAGAAGATGACGATGGCAGTGTAATTGCTATTTTGGACTCCATTATTAATCATGAAGGGTGGGATGAAGATAAAGATGAAGACCAAAGATCAACCAAGAGAAAAACCACTCACATTCACACCCAGAAAATAACATCCACACATACAACATCGATATATGTCTCCAACCATCCACAAAACAACTTCAACAATCAACAACAATAGATCACACCAAAAAACAAAAAGCCATATTTTACTGAATGATTAGCTTCGTCTAGAGCCGGGCGTTTCAGCTGTGTAGGAAATAGTCATCTATCTAAGGTATTCAAAGGTTCAGGGGACAAAAACTTCAAGAAGAAGAGACTAATGACAGTGAAGTGTCACACCCTAACTTTTGCGGAAGCGTGATTATTGGTGTGACTTTCTTAATACCATATCATTCAATCATAACAACGCTATATGATAAAAACCATGAGATGTTCATCCATTAATTAAGTTTGAAAATCACACAACATACTTGTTTGAAACATCGACACCAAACCACAACATATTTAAATGAGTTCATGAAGACTCAACAAAAGACCTTAAATAAAACCGAGTTTAGAAACATGTATCCCGTCCAGGAATAGGATACACCTCCTAAACCCAAATGACTCTGGATGACATCCTTTATTCATGACGCAGCCTGAAAACATGCAACACCTGCCAGATCCACTTAGTTACCTGAAATACATGTAATTTGAAAACATCAACAAAAGTTGAGCGAGTTCATGCGTTTGTGTATGAATAAACCTGTAAAGTATGTTTGTATGTATCTATGTCCCTGGTATGTAGCAATAAGGAAAAACAGATCACCAATGGTTTGCAAGGCCAATGGTATGTGTGAAATGGTGCAGGAAAACTCAAACCTAGCGGAATTTTGCCACGACATTTGTATGTGGACATAGTCACCACATGGGCCTTCCTGGTCCTCATGGGTGTGGGCTCGCTACACCCAAATAGATCTATCACTCATGTCCCTCGGTCCTATGACGAGGATTAATGGCCTTAAGTGTTGTACCCACCTTTCACATGATCAAGCAGTAACCCTCCTTAGCTAATCATACCATGTATAAAACGTTTATAAACAATTGTAACATGTATTTCACCCCCGAAGTTATAAAACTGAAAACAGTTAAAAGAAAAGGGGGACATGAACTCACGGTTTTGCGTCTTCTGTGCTCGTAACCCAAATCTCTTCAGCAAACACGACTCCCTACAATGTACTAGGGTCTATTAGACGAACGGGCCGTGCCTTGCCTTAGTATTTACGTTTTTGAGTTACGTTTCTTTTACGTCTCCAATATTATTCCAAGTTATAATTACTTGTTAAAATAATAATTATTTTAACTTTAAATTATATTTAATTTTTGGAATAATTGTTTAAACAGTATTTGTAATAATACTTCTCAAGTATTTATTTTCGTATTTCCTTCCCAAGGATGGGGGTATCTTATACATGTTTATTCGCATTCTTGTATTTGTAGTTCCAAAATAATATATTTTTAAGTCTAACTTAGAAAATATATTTAAATTTATTTGTCCAAAAATAATGTATTTCAAGAAAATATATATGTTTTCCAAAAAATCATATATCTTCTAAATATACTAAGAAAATATATTTTTACTTCCAATAATAATATATTTTCTTCTTGTCGAAAATATGATATACTTTGGTAATATTTAAAAAAAAATCATATTTTCATTTCTTGCATCCAAAATAATATTTACCAAAAATATATATTTATAATGGTATTTTCCCGAATATTTTGTAAGTTACGTTCTTGTGTTTGGTTTCACAATATTAAGTGCGTAACTTATATATATTTATTCCTTGTGATTTTTGGTATTATTTTGGATTGTAAATTCTTGGTATTTGTAAGTTATATTACTTTAAATCCTAAAATAATATAACTAATACACAAAGTATACAAATAATCACACACAACGTGTCTTCTAAATATATATCCTTCAAATACATATTTAGCTATTTTTATTTACAAAAACCAACCTCCAATACTTGTATTTTTGTAACAAAATCTATGGCAAAGTTTATATTGAAAACCATAGTAAAAACTCACTTGTAAATATTTGTTTGGGAAAATATTTTTCTAAGTGTTTGTATTTTTAGAAAATTTTTCCATAGTTTCCCCTAATAATGGAGGTGTCAATGCTATTAAAGCATATCATTTTCTTTTCAAAAATCATCATAAACAATCAACAATCAATCTACTCTTACCAAGTGCTAAAACAAAGCTATCTACATAATAATCATGAACTTGAACTTTCATAAAAACTTGTAGTAACTTGGTGGTGTGTTTAGTAGGTTTAGTTACCCCTTAAAGTGTGTTTACTACTTTAAAAATCTCATTCTTGGAAGGTTTAGGTGTTTAAAACTTGTAAACATATTTTACAAAAACGTTTCTTTGTGAAATCTTCTTGTTTCTCAAGTGTTTCTACACTTGTTTTATCACCAAAAATAGTGTATATTTAAGTAAGAACCAAGATCTTCTAAAAATCACATTTTGAACTTGGTTCTTTTGGAGAACCATTCATAAATCTTAGATCCATAAGATTATTATCCCACTTTGATTATTATTTTTCAAGAAACCACTTTATTCTTCAAGTTCGTGCTTACACATGAGGATGATCATCTTGTTTCAACACATAATCATCCTCTCACTTGCTAGATCATGTGTTTAATCACAATCTAGCAAGCTCCTTATGATGATCAACATCATAATCTCAAGAAAATAACAATCAAGTATCATACATACACTAAACAACATAGTTTCATCAAGTTTTCATCATATGTCAAGCTTATGTTAGAGATTCATGAATATGTCTTTTAATGTTCATCAAGGTAATCAACGTACATCATCTTTTAACCAACAATATATGAAGTAACAAGGGTTGTGAGGGCCTTACTACTAGCACAAGGCTAGGGAAGAACACTTGAAGTTGTAGATGACAAAATTGTTGGATAAAAGCAATCGAGTGAGGTCCTTCAAGATCCAAGACCACCAAGCTTGCTTAAACACCTTCTTGCATCATGTAATGAACTTGGAAATGGATGATCAATGGATGAAAGTGATGGTGGTGTTGGTGTGGTTCTCGGCCGAGAGAAGAGGGAGGAGAGGGAGAGAGATGGTGTTGAGAAGTGTAGATGATAATGGTCCTTCATGTTCACTTATAATCCAAATTTTGGGTATTAACCATTGTGTCTTATGTCTCTTAAGTACACCACATAATCCTTTGCAAATCTTAGGAAGATTGAGCATGATCTTGGTGGGGTCACATGGTGACCGTCCATGAGAGGGGGGGGGGGGTATCTTGGTTGGGTTTTAATGTTTAGTTAGGTGATTAGTTAGGATCTTAAGTGTATTGGTTAGGTGTCATGTGTATTTGATGTTATATAGTGTGTTAGGGTGTTCGGGGATCATAACTAGCTTAGAAATAACAAAATAATGCTTCTAGTGTAATTTTGGTGTTTCGGGTAGTGTCCGGTTATTCGGTTAGATACCAGTTCGTTAAAGTGCTAAACTATATCGTTTAGTGATCTCTAGGTACCCTTTTGAGACACTTTTAACTCCCGACACTTAGGAAAACATTCAGGACCATTTTGTCATATTTTTGCATGTTACAAGTTTGTTAAAATGCTGAATTTTGCTGAAATATGCTGAATTCAACACTTTAAGTGGGTTTTAGGCACTTTCCGGCACTTAAACTATCACCCAGTGAAGCAGTTTCGTGGTCGTTACTTCCCTACACACTATACTAGTGTAGTACCTTGTCTCTGGCCCATACGGGGTCTCAAAACACTGTTTGTCTATGTACTGACATCGTCGGCATTTTTCTGAGTTATCCGCTAACTCTACTAACCGTGCTTTGTGCATCGTTTATGTCAATAAAGTTTGTATGTAAAAATGACGTGACAGTATGAAATGTGATGCACATGTATATATGATTCAGAAATCAGAGAACAATCATTTATAATTTAGCACAGTCATTAAGCACTAATCATAATTAATTAATTATACGGATACCTGGATTTTTGACGGTTGTCACATTCTCCCCTGTTAAGAAAATTTCGTCCCGAAATTTTAAGCTCTGCTACTAGCTGCAGGGGAGTTGGGGAACAAATGTGGGTACTTCGCTCTCATGCGATCCTCACGCTCCCAAGTAAACTCTAGGCCGTGACGTGCATTCCAACGAACCTTCACGAGTTTAACACTACTCCAGCGCATCTTGTTAACCTTCCAATCAGTAACCTCAATAGGTTCTTCAGTAAAGTGGAGTGTGTCGTCAATGTGAACTTCATCGGCAGGAATGACAACTGTTTCTTGAGTTGGACTCTTTTTCAGATTAGATACATGAAATGTATCATGAACGCCATTCAGTTCTGCGGGTAGATCCAACTTGTAAGCTACAAGACCAATCCTTTCCAGGATTTTGAATGGTCCAATGTATCGCGGGTTCAACTTTCCACGCTTCCCAAAGCGTGCTACACCCTTCCAGGGTGAGACCTTTAATAAAACCACATCTCCCACTTGAAATTCCAAAGGTTTCCTCCTTTGGTCCACGTAGCTCTTTTGTCGATCACGAGCCGCCTTGATGCGCTCTCGGATCTGAATAATCTTATCTGTCGTCTCTTGAACCAATTCGGGACCAACAAGCTGTCTATCACCCGCATCTGCCCAACATAATGGTGATCGACACTTGCGTCCATAGAGAGTTTCAAACGGTGCGGCTTGAATGCTTGCATGGTAACTGTTGTTGTACGAGAATTCTATCAATGGTAGGTGAGTGTCCCAACTGCCACCCAAATCCATTACGCAAGCTCGCAACATGTCTTCTAGCGTCTGAATCGTCCGTTCGCTCTGGCCGTCTGTCTGCGGATGAAAAGCAGTACTCAGATTTAACTGAGAACCAAAGGCTTCTTGAAAGGATTGCCAAATCCTTGACACAAATCTTCCGTCTCTATCGGAAATAATCGAGAGAGGCACTCCATGTCGTGCAACTATCTCTCTGAGGTACAGCTCAGCAAGCTTGCTAGTGTTATCTTTCTCCTTGATTGGCAAAAAGTGTGCAGATTTCATCAGACGGTCTACGATTACCCAAATCGTGTCATGACCTCTGGGTGTCTTTGGTAACTTCGTTATAAAATCCATTGAAATCTGCTCCCATTTCCACATGGGTATTTCTGGTTGTTGCAGAAGACCTGAAGGCTTCTGATATTCAGCCTTTACCTTGGCACAAGTCAAACATTTGCCAACATACGTCGCAACATCGCCTTTCAATCTTGGCCACCAGTAGAAATCCTTTAAATCTTGGTACATCTTGTCCGATCCTGGATGGATCGAGTACCGTGACTTGTGAGCTTCATCGAAAATAACGTCTCTAAGACCGCCAAATAGGGGTACCTAAATTCTTCCCATGAAACACAACGTTCCTTCCTCGTTGGGTACTAACTGTTTCTCCATCCCACGAAGATATTCATTTACCAGGTTCTTCTTCTTAAGAGCTTCTCTCTGTGCAACACGAATGCGCAATGAGAGGTCCGTTTGAATGATCATTTCCAAAGCCCTAACCCTTATGGGCTTGATCCTTTCTTTCTGACTCAAGGCGTCTGGTACCACATTCGCCTTCCCTGGGTGATACTTAATCTCGCAATCATAATCGTTCAACAGCTCCACCCATCGGTGCTGTCTCATATTAAGCTCTTTCTGATCAAATATATGTTGCAGGCTCTTGAGATCAGTAAAGATCGTACAGCGGGTACCATACAAATAATGTCGCCAAATCTTCAATGCAAACACCACCGCGCCTAATTCCAAATCATGCGTGGTGTAATTTTTCTCGTGAACCTTCAACTGGCGCGAAGCATAGGCTATAACCTTCTGTCGCTGCATCAGCACGCAGCCTAAACCTTGACGCGAGGCGTCGCAATATACCACGAAGTCGTCAGTGCCTTCGGGTAGGGATATGATCGGTGCATCGCAAAGCTTGTTCTTCAACAACTGAAAAGCTTCTTCTTGCTTATCTCCCCATTCATACTTCTTGTCCTTTTGAGTAAGGGAGGTCAAAGGTTGAGCGATCTTCGAAAAATCCTCAATGAATCTGCGGTAATACCCAGCCAAACCTAGGAACTGACGGATTTCGATTGGCGTCTTTGGAGTCTCCCAATTCTTGATCGCCTCGATCTTTGTGGGATCCACATGAATTCCATCTTTGTTAACCACGTGACCAAGGAACTGAACTTCACGCAACCAGAACTCGCACTTTGAGAACTTAGCGTACAATTTCTCTTCCTTGAGCAGCTCTAAGATAGCTCTTAGATGTTTCTCATGTTCTTCCTTCGTCTTTGAATAAATCAAAATATCGTCGATAAACACGATCACGAATTTATCGAGATATGGCTTGCAGACTCTGTTCATCAAATCCATAAACACTGATGGCGCGTTTGTCAACCCAAACGGCATAACCAGGAACTCGTAGTGTCCATATCGAGTTCTGAAGGCAGTCTTTGGGATACCCTCCTCTTGAATTCTCAACTGGTGATAACCTGATTGAAGATCGATCTTGGAGTAAAAACTCGAACCTTGTAGTTGATCAAACAGGTCATCAATCCTTGGCAAAGGATACCGATTCTTAATAGTCAACTTGTTCAGCTCGCGGTAGTCAATACACATGCAGAATCTACCGTCCTTTTTCTTAACAAATAGCACTGGAGCTCCCCAAGGTGAGAAGCTTGGTTTGATAAATCCTTTGTCCAAAATCTCCTGAAGTTGTGTCGACAACTCCTGCATTTCTGAAGGTGCAAGTTGATAGGGTGCCTTAGCTACAGGCACGACGCCTGGAACTAAGTCAATGTGGAATTCGACTTGTCGCTGCGGTGGCAATCCTGGCAAGTCTTCGGGGAAGACTTCAGGATATTCCTTCACAACTGGGATATCTTCCAATTTTGGCTCAGCGGCTTCCTTGTCCACGACGTGTGCCAAGAAGGCAACACATCCTTTCTGCAAACACTTTCAAGCCTTCAAACAACTGATGATCCTTAGGGGCGTATCGTGCTTTTCCCCATGCACTACAATTGTCTCTCCATTCGCCATCGGAATGCGAATGATCTTCTCATGACATACGATCTCTGCTCGGTTGCTTGACAACCAATCCATTCCGACTACCACGTCGAAGCTTCCTAACTATCCGGGCAGAAGATCAAGCGAAAACTCGTGCTCCACGAGTTTTATCACGCAACCTCTAATGACTTTATTTGCTTCTACTAGCTTTCCATTGGCTAGTTCTATCGAGTACGGAATATCTAGCTTACTAGCTACCAACCCAAGCATATTCTTAAATTCTAGGGATACAAAACTATAATCAGCACCAGTATCAAATAGTACAGATGCAAGCGTTGGTTTCTAGGGAACGTACCAGTAACTACGTTCGGATCCTGGCGAGCTTCCCTAGCTCCGATGTTGAAAACCCTTCCTTGAGCTTGATTGAGCTTTGGGCATTCTCTCTTGAACTGCCCCATATCTCCACAGTTAAAACAACCTGGTCCCCGACCATTACCATTTCCGTTACCACCTTGATTGTTGTTTGCTCCACGGTTTCCACTACCAGCTTGATTCCCAAAATTACCGCGGTTACCATTACCGCCATTTCCTCCTTGAGGGCGGTTTCCGTACCCATTACCACCACGGATATTGTTTCCATTGCCATAACCTCTTTGACCACCACGACCAGTACCAGCCCAACATGTCTCCTTCGAATGGCCAACCTTCCCACAAGATTCACATTTTCTAACTCTGCACTGGCCGGCATGATGGTACTGGCATACATCACATTTGGGCAGAGTGCCCATATACCCATTTCCTTTGTTTTCTGCAGCAGTCTTGACCTCAGCTGGTGGGTTTACTTCCTTCTTCTTGTTAGCACTGTTGGTACCCTTCTTAAAGTTTGAGAACTTCCTTTTGTTCTCACCGGACGACTCAACATGAGTCTCTTTCTTCTTCTGGTCAGAGATCAAGAACTTTTTCAACCTGATTGCCTCTTCAGTTAGCGCAACACTTAGATCTATAGCCTCGGTGATTGTTGCAGGCTTTGACGTCGTCACCATACTCATGATTTGGGGTGCCAATCCCCAAAGAAAACGCTCAATGCGCTTGAATTCCGGATCCACCATATAAGGAACGGCGCGAGACAAGTCGTGAAATCTCTGCACATGTTCAACAATCTTCGGACCATCCATCTTGAGGTTCCAGAATTCAGTCTCCAATTTCTGGATTTCGGCCCTTGAGCAGTACTTCTTTCGCATGAGCTCCTTCATTTCATCCCATGACATGGCATAAGCAGCTTCTTCTCCCAAGGTCTGGACTTGGAGATTCCACCAGGATAACGCTCCGTCTAAGAACAATCCAGAGATGTAGGTGACCTGGTGCTCCGGAGCAGATTTGCTCATTCTCAACACAGAATCAGTCTTCTCTACCCATCTGACGAAAGCTACAGCACCCCCGGTGCCATCGAAATTCAGGGGCTTACAGTCCAAGAACTGCTTATAGGTACAGCCATGAGGTGGGTTGTTTCCAGAGGTACCCCCGCTATGTTCAGAGTGCAGGGCCTCGTGCTGTGCTATCGCTTATGAAATCCGTTCTTGTAACTGAGCCTCTATAGTGGGCAATAGAGTTTCTCTTCGTGGAGGCATCTTCTATAAGAAGATTGCGTCGGTCAGGTCATAATAAGTATAGTAAGTACATGGCATGCATACGTAATAGCATTTATCAATGCAAGTAGACACATAACATCCCAATCATAACACAAACAAGTAATTTGACAATGTATATAATGAGAATGTTGCGATTGAGCTTTCAACTATCAATGACCACAATACAGTTTTACAAGTTCTACAATGTACCATACATCAAAGGGACTATAGGGTCACATCACCCTTGTCCAAATCGTCTAACAAACTATAATAGTCAAAAGTCAAAGTGGTCTTCAAAAAGGCTGTGCAATCTGGGCTCAATAGCTACACTCTCACCAAAAGTACGCTACCTGCATAAAACCAAAAACTGCTATGCTGATGGTGGAGGAGGAGGTGGAGGAACAAATAGCAAACTGCGCACATGCGCTAGCTCCTCCTCGAGGTCATGAACACGACGCAACAAATAGCTAATCTGCTGCTCCACAGTAAGAAAACGGACATCAAAATCTGGGTATGGCAGAAGAGGAGCGGGTGGAGTTGCGAATGGTGACTGACAAGGACAAGGTGGAGGACGCAGAATCCTCTCTAACTCCATGACTCTGCGACACAACATCTCCTGCTGGAGCTGTAAGGATAGGAGTAAATCATCCCTCGTGTACCCAGTGTAATGGAAGGGATGGTATGGATCAGAAACAGGCATCGTGTTGGGCGGAAACCAAATCAGTGGCTCGCCCGATGGTGCAGAAGCAAAAGGTGCAGTATGTGAAAACTGTGGCATGAAAGGAAAAGCTGTTGACACAGGTGGTCAGGGCCAGATGGCTGGCTAGACAGTCCTTCCCCTGGACGGGTGTGGTGGGATATCCTGTAGGAACGTGACCGGTAGATCAGTGCGGTGTATGTCAGACGCATGTGGGTGAAACAGGGTGATATCAACGGGTGCATGAGTAGGTGCAGGTGGGGGAGTAACAGGCCTAACAAAAGGAGGCAAGTCATCATCATCTATGCACCTAATGCGGGTGAATGCATAACGGGGATCTATATGGTCAGCAAAAGGAGCATGGTCTACGGGTGCAGGTAGAGGGTTAGGTAAAGGTGGTGCAACAACTGGTATGTCAACATGGTCATGCTCCGGCAGAGGATCATGAGCGGGTATAGGCTCGGGTGCAATCAAAGGCTCAGGGTCGGCTGGAGCTAACTCAAGATCAAGGGGTATCGGCTCGAGATCAGCGGGTATATCAAAAAGCTGATCGTCGGGGACGAAGTCAACCTCATGCTCAAGATCAATGTCAGGATCAAACTCATCATCAAACTCGAAGTCCTGTGGAGGAACAGGTGCGGCAGACATAGTTGTGTCAGAATCAGAATCTGTGGGATAACGCTGTAATCCCAGTGCGTGTAGAGTAGTAGATGACACAGACTCGAATGAATCAGGACCAGAATGGTCAGACGAAATCTCAATGATCGGAATCTCAATAAGCGGAACAACAATGACGTCATCGACTGGATCTCCATCACCATGGGCACCCTCTGGGAGACCCTCGATAAAAAGATCGACGTCATCGTCAGACAAAGCATCCAAAGGAAAATCATCGAGAGGAAATGCAGCAAGGGGTAAAGGATCGGGGATCAGAACAAGAAATGGATCCTCGACAGGGAAACCATCAGCTAGCGGTATATCATCGCCAAAATCTGGTAAAGCAAACGGCTGGAAATCATCATCATCGCTGCTCTCAGTGTCAGATGTAAGAATCTCAGGGTCTGGGACACTATCATCGTCTGAAACTATGGCCATAGGGTCTACTGTATCAGATACTCCACTATCAGAGGAGGACATGGTGTCT
This sequence comes from Helianthus tuberosus, assembly GCA_030545235.1. Taxonomy (NCBI): domain Eukaryota; kingdom Viridiplantae; phylum Streptophyta; class Magnoliopsida; order Asterales; family Asteraceae; genus Helianthus; species Helianthus tuberosus. Next base: position 106,972,073 of record CM060437.1, read on the forward strand.
GTAACAAAGTAATCACAACATATGCACATATATCAACAATCATTAAATAAGCATGTAAGTAGTAACAATGTAAGCATGTATGCATCCTAGTCTTCCCAGACTATTCCACCCAGCCTCTCAGACTGAACCACCTAGTCTCTTAGACTAAGCCTCCCAGTTTCTCAAACAGTCCCAACTAGTCTCTCAGACTACCCAGCCTCTCAGGCTGAACTACCCAGTCTCTCAGACTGCCCCAGCTAGTCTCTCAGACTAACTCCCCAATCTCTTAGACTGAATTATAAACGAATTCTTTGAAATGTATTTTGTGTCTTTTATTTGTGAAAATGTTTGTTTCCTGGATCTGGTCATTTTGTGTATGCATTGAAAACATGTTATGAAAACATTTTCGTGAGAGCCCTAATGATCTTAGTCTAGACTCGAGAAAGAATCCTAGTTCGCTACGATCGAAGCTCTGATACCAAGCTGTCACACCCTGACTTTTGCGGAAGCGTGATTATTGGTGTGACTTTCTTAATACCATAGCATTCAATCATAACAACACTATATGATAAAAACCATGAGATGTTCATCCATTAATTAAGTTTGAAAATCACACAACATACTTGTTTGAAACATCGACACCAAACCACAACATATTTAAATGAGTTCATGAAGACTCAACAAAAGACCTTAAATAAAACCGGGTTTAGAAACATGTATCCCGTCCAGGAATAGGATACACCTCCTAAACCCAAATGACTTTGGATGACATCCTTTATTCATGACGCAACCTGAAAACATGCAACACCAGCCAGATCCACTTAGTTCCCTGAAATACATGTAATTTGAAAACATCAACAAAAGTTGAGCGAGTTCATGCGTTTGTGTATGAATAAACCTGTAAAGTATGTTTGTATGTATGTATGACCCTGGTATGTAGCAATAAGGAAAAACAGATCACCAATGGTTTGCAAGGCCAATGGTATGTGTGAAATGGTGCAGGAAAACTCAAACCTAGCGGAATTTTGCCACGGCATTTGTATGTGGACATAGTCACCACATGGGCCACCCTGGTCCTCATGGGTGTGGGCTCGCTACACCCAAATAGATCTATCACTCATGTCCCTCGGTCCTACGACGAGGATTAATGGCCTTAAGTGTTGTACCCACCTTTCACATGATCAAGCAGTAACCCTCCTTAGCTAATCATACCATGTATAAAACGTTTGTAAACAATTGTAAAATGTATTTCACCCCCGAAGTTATAAAACTGAAATCAATTAAAAGAAAAGGGGGACATGAACTCATGGTTTTGCGTCTTCTGTGCTCGTAACCCAAATCTCTTCAGCAAACACGACTCCCTACAATGTACTAGGGTCTATTAGACGAACGGGTCGTGCCTTGCCTTGCCTTAGTATTTACGTTTTTGAGTTACGTCTCCAATATTATTCCAAGTATAATTACTTGTTAAAATAATAATTATTTTAACTTTAAATTATATTTAATTTTTGGAATAATTGTTTAAACAGTATTTGTAATAATACTTCTCAAGTATTTATTTTCGTATTTCCTTCCCAAAGATGGGGGTATCTTATACATGTTTATTCGCATTCTTGTATTTGTAGTTCCAAAATAAAATATTTTTAAGTCTAACTTAGAAAATATATTTAAATTTATTTGTCCAAAAATAATGTATTTCAAGAAAATATATATGTTTTCCAAAAAATCATATATCTTCTAAATATACTAAGAAAATATATTTTTACTTCCAATAATAATATATTTTCTTCTTGTCGAAAATATGATATACTTTGGTAATATTTAAAAAAAATCATATTTTCATTTCTTGCATCCAAAATAATATTTACCAAAAATATATTTATAATGGTATTTTCCCGAATATTTTGTAAGTTACGTTCTTGTGTTTGGTTTCACAATATTAAGTGCGTAACTTATATATATTTATTCCTTGTGATTTTTGGTATTATTTTGGATTGTAAATTCTTGGTATTTGTAAGTTATATTACTTTAAATCCTAAAATAATATAACTAATACACAAAGTATACAAATAATCACACACAACGTGTCTTCTAAATATATATCCTTCAAATACATATTTAGCTATTTTTATTTACAAAAACCAACCTCCAATACTTGTATTTTTGTAACAAAATCTATGGCAAAGTTTATATTGAAAACCATAGTTAAAACTCACTTGTAAATATTTGTTTAGGAAAATATTTTTCTAAGTGTTTGTATTTTTAGAAAATTTTGCCATAGTTTCCCCTAAAAATGGAGGTGTCCATGCTATTAAAGCATATCATTTTCTTTTCAAAAATCATCATAAACAATCAACAATTAATCTACTCTTACCAAGTGCTAAAACAAAGCTATCTACATAATAATCATGAACTTGAACTTTCATAAAAACTTGTAGTAACTTGGTGGTGTGTTTAGTAGGTTTACTTACCCCTTAAAGTGTGTTTACTACTTTAAAAATCTCATTTTTGGAAGGTTTAGGTGTTTACAACTTGTAAACATATTTTACAAAAACGATTCTTTGTGAAATCTTCTTGTTTCTCAAGTGTTTCTACACTTGTTTTATCACCAAAAATAGTGTATATTTAAGTAAGAACCAAGATCTTCTAAAAATCACATTTTGAACTTGGTTCTTTTGGAGAACCATTCATAAATCTTAGATCCATAAGATTATTATCCCACTTTGATTATTATTTTTCAAGAAACCACTTTATTCTTCAAGTTCATGCTTACACATGAGGATGATCATCTTGTTTCATCATATAATCATCCTCTCACTTGCTAGATCATGTGTTTAATCACAATCTAGCAAGCTCCTTATGATGATCAACATCATAATCTCAAGAAATTAACAATCAAGTATTATACATACACTAAACAACATAGTTTCATCAAGTTTTCATCATATGTCAAGCTTATGTTAGAGATTCATGAATATGTCTTTTAATGTTCATCAAGGTAATCAATGTACATCATCTTTTAACCAACAATATATGAAGTAACAAGGGTTGTGAGGGCCTTACTACTAGCACAAGGCTAGGGAAGAACACTTGAAGTTGTAGATGACAAAAGTGTTGGATAAAAGCAATCGGGTGAGGTCCTTCAAGATCCAAGACCACCAAGCTTGCTTAAACACCTTCTTGCATCATGTAATGAACTTGGAAATTGATGATCAATGGATGAAAGTGATGGTGGTGTTGGTGTGGTTCTCGGCCGAGAGAAGAGGGAGGAGAGGGAGAGAGATGGTGTTGAGAAGTGTAGATGATAATGGTCCTTCATGTTCACTTATAATCCAAATTTTGGGTATTAACCATTGTGTCTTATGTCTCTTAAGTACACCACATAATCCTTTGCAAATCTTAGGAAGATTGAGCATGATCTTGGTGGGGTCACATGGTGACCGTCCATGAGAGGGGGGGGGGTATCCTGGTTGGGTTTTAATGTTTAGTTAGGTGATTAGTTAGGATCTTAAGTGTATTGGTTAGGTGTCATGTGTATTTGATGTTATATAGTGTGTTAGGGTGTTCGGGGATCATAACTAGCTTAGAAATAACAAAACAATGCTTCTAGTGTAATTTTGGTGTTTCGGGTAGTGTCCGGTTATTCGGTTAGATACCAGTTCGTTAAAGTGCTAAACTATATCGTTTAGTGATCTCTAGGTACCCTTTTGAGACACTTTTAACTCCCGACACTTAGGAAAACATTCAGGACCATTTTGTCATATTTTTGCATGTTACAAGTTTGTTAAAATGCTGAATTTTGCTGAAATATGCTGAATTCAACATTTTAAGTGGGTTTTAGGCACTTTCCGGCACTTAAACTATCACCCAGTGAAGCAGTTTCGTGGTCGTTACTTCCCTACACACTATACTAGTGTAGTACCTTGTCTCTGGCCCATACGGGGTCTCAAAACACTGTTTGTCTATGTACTGACATCGTCGGCATTTTTCTGAGTTATCCGCTAACTGTGCTGCTAACCGTGCTTTGTGCATCGTTTATGTCAATAAAGTTTGTATGTAAAAATGATGTGACAGTATGAAATGTGATGCACATGTATGTATGATACTGAAATCAGAGAACAGTCATTTATAATTCAGCACAGTCATTAAGCACTAATCATGATTAATTAATTGTACGGATACCTGGATTTTTGACGGTTGTCACATGAAGATTGGGATGAGAAATTGGATTAAGATTTTTATTTTTTTTCTTTTCTATTTTTTTGTGTCATTTTCTGTGGTTTGTTATCTAATTTTCCGGTAATAAAATACATTATTTCTGTAAATTGCTTATAAAACGACAAGATGCCACAAACGCCAAATGCCAAAACTATAATACAATTCCTTTAAACAAGTATTATTAAAAAAACTCCAAAAAATTACAGAAATGTATAAAACAATGTGCAAGAGAATAGAACAAAAGGGTGTCTTACAAAAGTTTTATTTTGCCATCTTTATCTAAAACGCCATTAAATACAAAACTGTAGGATCGTTTTGTGACTCAAACGAATCAATCATAAGAGTTCTTATCAATTCAAGAGGCGGAAACAAATGAATTGACTTTGAAAACAGCTTGTTTCACTTCTAAATGTCTTGTTTTATTGATATAACAACTTTCCAGATCAGTAGACACGTCGGCAGCACTTCGGTACCGGAATTACAAAAGTTACAAATGATTTCGCTTGAAGGGTATTTATAATGGTGGTGATTTCGCTTGAAAGTGTCACAGACCATTTCAAGCGAAATTAACAAGACTAATTTCGTTTGAAATGGCCAGTGGCTATTTCAAGCGAAATTATACATTTCCACTCAAACCCTACTTTTCTCGCACTACGTGTCCTGATCTAACATTTTTAAAACAAGACTCGATACAAGACGAAGTCAACAGACGTATGCACCAACAGACTCCCCCTCGGATGTTGACGAGTCTTAAGTGTCGAGTCTTCACATTCTTCAGTCTTTATCAGTCTTTGGGCTTCTTTACACAGTCTTCTCTTGATCAGATCTCTTGATTCCTTAATCTTTACATCATCAGACTCCCCCTTAAAGTATGCTTGGGATCGTAGTCTGGCTTTCACAGGTTCAGGATCGATTCCAGGCTCACCTGCACAATCTCTACCCAAAACATAAGTTTCATAAAAAATAAAATATAACAAATTTATAAACTCTGCTAATCACTTGATGAATTCATTTCAAAACAATGATTATTGATATAACAATTTTAATTTCTGATGATCACTTGTAAACAAAACATTCAAATTTTCCATTTCAAACAATTTTATTCATTCCAAACAAACTTTTCCAACCCTGTTGTTCATCATGTTTAGCACTCGAAATTTTGAAAATCAGCTTTTCAACATCAGTTGTCTAAAATCTTTTTGAATTTTACAAAAATTATGCTAAAACACTCCGAAAATCTTTTTGGATTTTTGATATAGAAGAAATGCAGTAAAGAAATATTTACAAACAATATTTTTTCGAGTTTGTGTAAGAGGATCATATCAGTTTTTGAGACAAATCACCAACACCGTTAAGCTTTAAACATTTTAAGTTCTAAACAATTCACTTAGATTGTCAGTATACTGATCCACTTAAATTCTCACACAAAATTCAACTGTTTCGAGATACGAGATTAATGTTTTAGAGACTTAAAACTTATTTGCGTGTCCCACCTCATAATATACTCCCGTATCCAGATCCCAATATTCAGTCTTACAGGTGAGTATACCTAGATGATATCTGTAAAGGGTTAAATTGCGAGGGCCGTGAGAGCTCAGGCTATTGCTTCCGCAAAATCAGAGAGATGACGGCTTCGACTTTTGGTGTGTTCCCTTTAGAGAATCTTTTCTTCAACAACACATAATTAGCATTTTGCAATGTTTCATCATTTTTTATGCTGAGGGTGGGCTATATTTCAAGCAAGCATAAAGTATTCTCCGGGGACTAGGCCATTGCTTCCGCAAAATCAGAAGTCCCGGGACCAGATATCACTAAGCATAAAGACCTAGTATCTCAGAAAGAGGGACCTTTCAAACAAGATTTCGGGGATTACCCATATATCCGAGAGATGTTCCCCACGATATAAGTAAGTTTGAAATTTAGGTTTATATCTCCTCACAATCTACTAAATGTGTAAATACCTACTGGCACATCATCAGTGAGACCGTTTATCACATTTTAACTTTCCAATTCTTTAGCATGCTGTGATCGTCCACTAATGTACTATCATTTCCTCTTTTTCACAACAAAACTCATTTTTAATTTTATCATGTTTTTTACTTTTTCAAATTTTTAAATGTTTTTGGATTTTCTGAAAATTTCTTACTCCCCCTAAAATTCAAAATTATTTAAAGAAATTTGAAAACAAACTGTACAAGATAAATGACAACTGATATCAAATCGCTTCAAATCGCCATCCGCTTGGCATAAACAATCAGAACTCCCCCTTACAACAAACTATTTTCCCATTGTGATTTCAAAACACTTAAGTTTGTTTTAATCAAATGGTTTTTCCGGAAAATTAGTTTTGTTGATTTTATAAAACCACTTGTAGGTTAGGGGATCTCATCACCTTGTTCTTCTTTAACCTCTTGAAAACTATAACAATTTTAAGTTCAATCAACAAACACCACTTGTAGCAAATCAAGTACAACTTAATGTCCCTGATTTACCACTTGTAAATCGAAATGTTACAAACGTGAATTTCTCAAGAAAGATGCCGATTCCTGCTCCACTCTTACCAACCTGGGAGCTCTGGCAAGTCAGGATTTTTAAGTAAAGAACACAGACACCCAAGCCTGACCTTCTTTGGGTGTAATCAAATCATCTTTAGTCGGGTAATAAGTTGCCTTATTTGTTGCATAAAAATCTTTTACCCCTTTGACTTTTCCATCAACCATTTTCCCAAAAATCTTTTTAACATTCCCATTGAATGCTTTCTCAACATCGAATTCTTTCTTCTCAGAATAGAATTGATTTGAGATTTCAACTTTGCCAACCTTTTGTTTGAAATTTTCAGTCCTCAATGGTGGAAAGTTCTCATCATCCATTGGAGGAACTGATTTCTCATCTTTTACCTCAACTTGTGGCTCCTCTGACTTTGTGGAATCAGATTCATCGCTAGATTTCACCTTAGATTTCTTAACAACCCACATTTGGTTGTCAAGATTAACTCTTCTTTTGTAAAATCTTTTCTTTGAACATTCACCAACTTCATATGTTGAGTTTTTAAACACTTTGAATTTTTCAGTTAGTGGTTCAGTTTTATCAACAACTTTTTCTTTGAGTTTAGAAACAACTTCCTGTTTGACGTTGGTTGCCTTAGGACAGTTCCAGGCAATGTGTCCAACTTCTTGACATCTGTAACAGATTCTTGTTTCCTTTCTTTGATAAGCTACATTCTTCATTCTCTCTTGCTTCTTAGCAAGGAATTCTTTGTTTGATTGCTTCCAGAATGAGCTCTTTTCTTCTTCTTCTGAACTTGCTCCTGAAACAAATACAGTTTTTGGTTTTATAAATTTTCTCATTTTTATAATTTTTCGGTGGAATAAAACCCAGGCCTTTCTTTTTGAAATTACCGTTATGGTTTGGTTTCTTTCGATAACCTGAACCAGAACTGTAACCCTTTTTCTTGTTTAAACGTTGTTGAACTCTTGAGGTGTAAGGTCTTGGTTTTTCAGAAAGATTTTCATCTTTTATTTCAGAAATGTTAATTTCTGTTAGTTTGAAAACCTTTTTGATCATTTCTGGTTTAACACCTCTTATTGGAAATTCTTCACCAGAATATAATTTGTCTGAATCATTCAAAGTATATGCCACTTTGATTGGTTCATCATTCAAATTAGATTTTGATAACAAGAATTCTTTATTGTAAACCCTTTTAACTAACGACTTTTGACTATCAACTGATGAACTCGAACTCTTGGATTCGGACTTTGACTCAGACTCCTCATCTTTATCCAACACCTGATCGACCACTTTCTTTATTAACTCAGACTCATGATCAGTGTCAGATGATGTGAATGTGACGTCAATATTTTCTGGTAACTCATCAGTTGTTTCAGACTTTAACTTTATATTGACAACCTTTTTGACTTGCTCCTCATTTGGTTTTCTGGGAGAATAACCTTCCCAGATCGGAGGCGGACACTTGTTATAATTTGCACTTTGTTTCTTACCAGTATCCTTCTCTTTTGGCTTCTTATCTTGAAAGGATTCAAGACCTGCAATAGTTGGATAAATTCGATCAATCAAATAATCAGAACTAGAATAACTTTGTAACAATCGTCTAATTCTTTCATTTTCGATCTTTTCTGTCTCCAACTCTTGCTTCCACTTTGCACTTTCTTCAATGTAAAAATTAATGGCTTTCTGCTTTGACATCATCACAGCATTCATCATTGTCAACGCATCTTCTCTTTCAGAATTTGTCTTTTGTAGACCAGTTACCGTTCTATTCAATACATCATATGATTCTTTCACGTAATTGAGATTAAACAATAAATTCTCTTTCATTTTCTCAAACTCATTCATCTTCTCATCTTTCTCTGCACACTGCTTGCAAGTTTCCAAACATTTTTTACCCGGTTTTGTAACTTCAACAATCTTTTCAACTTCAATTATTTTCTCAAGTTCAACTACTTTCTCAACTTCAACTACTTTTACAGTAGACTCAATTTCTTCACTCTGTTCAGACTTCTCTTCCTGTGCAACACTCTCGCTTTTTATTTGTTTCTTATTCTTTGCTGCACGTTTCTCCTTTAGCTTCTCCACTTTATCTGTAAAATAAAATTGAAAACTTTCAGGAGATAAATGATTTTTTGCAATATTAATATGTATTTCTTCCTCATCATCACTGTCATCAGTTAATGATTGATCAAAAATTGGCTCTTGAATAATTTGAGCAGTGAGAGCTACTTCTTTTGAATTAGGTGGAATGTATTTGTCCCAACTGAAACCTTCTGCCACTTTTTCATCATCTTGATCAATTATGCCAAAGTAAGCTTTCTTATTTGCTTCTATTATCATTTTGGCATGAGCAGTTTGTGGTTCTTTTTGTTTGTATGGTTGATCAGCAACTTGTTGGTATATGGCTTTCCGATAATAATCATCTTTTCCAAACGGATTCTGTGCTTCATTTGCTTCTCGATTTTTACATTCCCTCTTGAAATGTCCTTTCTCCCTGCATCGAAAACAAGTAACTTTAGATTTATCAAAACCCAAAGTAGAAACATTTGCATCCCTAAAATCATCTCTTCCTGTAATCATCTTAAACTTTTCATCTCTCCTCAACACACTAGCTAAACACCATTTAATATCCATTAATTCCATCTCTTCTGCATCTATCTGATCGTAATCCTCTTTCGTCAGCATGGGATTCCCGATCCTCCCTGCAACAAATACTTCATATGATTCTCATACAGTAGCAAGTAACAACATGTGACTTTTGGCAATCTCTTCAGAAAAATTTTGACCATTCTGAAGATGCAATGCAATATTGCAATTTAACACTTGACCATTACTGCTGTTTGAACTTTGAAACTGATGACTTGATGTAGAACTCTTTGGATTAACATTCGGATATGAAGAAAAACCACTGCTACTACTTGGACTTTGATTGACTGATCCAGATGAGTTTTCAGCACTGAACGCAGTTTGAACTTTTGGACTTAATTCAACCTCTTGAACACTTCCTTTGTAATACATTTTTACATCTTGTTGACCACTCGGATTGTTCATTCTTGAAATCTTCTGTTGTTCCAGATCTTGACCCTCAATCTTTTCAATGAACTTTGAAATAGTCAACTTGTCATATTCTCCTGTGTTTTTCAAGATCATCAAATACGTACCCCATTCTTTCTAAGGTAATGCATCAGCTAACTTGTCGACCCATTCTTCTTGATCTTTGACAATTTCCAACAAAGACATAGTTCTCACTAAATGACAATATCTTTCAATCAGTTTCTTTGATGATTCACCCAGCAAACTTGAAAACAAGTCAAATTCTTTCTTAAGTAATGCTTTCTTGCTCCTAATCATCTTCTCACTACCCTCAAATTTAGTTTTAAGTGCATCCCAGATCGATCGTGAAGTATTATCGCGCTGAAGCAAAATGAAGATGTCTTCTTTAATAGCTTGTTGTAATAGACTGATCATCATCTTTTCAGCTTTATACATGTCTCGTTCTTTGTCTGTAAATTCAGAAATTGTTTTGATAACTCCCAAATCTGTACGCGGCTTGACATACTTTTTCTCAATACACTCCCAAGATCTCAAATGATTAGCTTGAACCCAGTTCTCAAACCGATCTTTCCAACCATAATACTCTTCAATTCCCATGAGTTTCGGGGGTTTTTGTAAAGTTCCAGTTTCGTTTTCCATGTTCATGCTCTGAGCAATGGCAGTCAGAGTAGTCGGAGATGTAGAAAACGCGTTATAGAATTCCTCTTCCATGATTTAATAAACTTTTTCACAACACTGACACTTTCAAACGAAATATCCCTTTCAAACGGAATCACCTGTTGAAGTGAAATTATCATTTCAAACGGAATACCCTTCTGAAACGGAATACCCTATTTCAAATGAAATAGCTGATTCAAGCGAAATTATCAAACGGAATTACTACTTGGAGCGAAATTACTAATTTCGTGTGAAACTACTCAAACGGAATCACACTCTGAAGCGGAATCAGGTAATTTCGTGTGAAATCAAAGGTACTTTTCAAGCGGAATAGCAATTTCAAGCGGAATCAAGTGCTAATTTCGTGTGAAATGCTGCTGACTTCATCTTTTTCGATCTGATTTTCAAGCGGAATTACCAATTTTACTAATTTTAAGCTGAATTAAGGTCCAATTTTTTCAAGGATTCGTTAAAACACTGTTTCGCACACAATATGGAAATTCAAGTCATTTTGACCGTAAAAACTTGTTCAGTTTTGAAAAGAAGGTGTAGAAATCAGAATTTATAGCTGTTTTGGCAAGAACTCTTCCTCCTGAGCTCTGATACCACTTGTAGGATCGTTTTGTGACTCAAACGAATCAATCAGAAGAGTTCTTATCAATTCAAGAGGCGGAAACAAATGAATTGACATTGAAAACAGCTTGTTTCACTTCTAAATGTCTTGTTTTATTGATATAACAAGTTTCCAGATCAGTAGACACGTCGGCAGCACTTCGGTACCGGAATTACAAAAGTTACAAATGATTTCGCTTGAAGGGTATTTATAATGGTGGTGATTTCGCTTGAAAGTGTCACAGACCATTTCAAGCGAAATTAACAAGACTAATTTCGTTTGAAATGGCCAGTGGCTATTTCAAGCGAAATTATACATTTCCACTCAAACCCTAGTTTTCTCGCACTACGTGTCCTGATCTAACATTTTTAAAACAAGACTCGATACAAGACGAAGTCGACAGACGTATGCACCAACAAAAACGTCAAACTTGAAAGATGGGACGTGTTACAACTTTAAGATAAAGCTGAACAAACAGTAACTGAAACAACGGAAACTTTATTACTAACACTTATTATATTAAAAACCACACCACGACAATTGAATTTTTTTATATTTTCAAAACGTCATAATTACCTGTCACATTATAGGTCTGCAAAAGATACAAAAAAATTCACATCAAAAAAATATAATTACTATTGTTTTTTTAGCGCCAGAAAGGTCATTATATAAGTAGAACAGGTAAACAAACTTAACACCCCACAAATTGTCTTAACACGCCATACATTTTCTAAAACGTCATACAACTTAAAAAAATGGCTCGGGTTATTGCATGGAGGTTTGAGATGTCGGGGAGATGTTTCGTCCTAAAGTTCTATGACAGGAGAGGGTGAAGGTCAAGACCATAAAGGCCATACTTAGTATGGATGAGACCGTCCAGAGGGATATTCTGGCCCTTGGGGTTCCAAGGGCCAACAATTGTGAAACCCAAGGGCCAATAATTATGAAATGACTCAAACGGTAGTAAAAAGATTGAAGAGAAAATTTTCAGCAGATGATGATGATATGATGATGATGACGATACTACTGATCTACGAACAGTTACCAGTTGGAGTTTGGATGAACAATCAAGAACGATGAAAGTGACTTATCAACACGGGGTGGATTATTCATTGATGATGGACGAAGTGCTGAACACAGATAGACTACACATTCTTGAACAACTCTGTGATTTAACACCTTCGAACGATGCAACATCCAGGGTTGTGATGATATTTAAATATAGGATGCGACAAAGACTGAACGAGATTATGGCGTTATACGCCAATGAACAAGATATGATGATGAGTCTGAAGAAAGTGATGACCAAAGCGATGGGTATATCTCTGATGTAATATCATCCACAGAAGACTATTAGTTTAGTTTGATTTTGTCTTAGTTGTAATGTTTTGAATTATTAATGAAATATAATGAATTTAAGAACGCCATGAACACCAAGATATTTACTTTTATAAGATATAATAGATTAATTCAACTGGACAAATCTACAAAAACACCAAAAAAAATGTAATGTTTGAATTATTAAAGGTATATAATGAATTTGGGAACGCCATGGACGTCAAGATGTTTGAATTATTAATTGATTATAATTAATTTGGGAACGCCATAAATGTCAAAATATTTACTTTGTAACACAAAAACGATTAATTCATCGAGGCAGATCTAAAAAAAATAAAACGCTAGGTAGTTATTGTTTCTAACTACGCGCCAAAAAAATCCTACACGCCACAAATGACAATAGTGTTGTGAGAAATGCATTGGAAAAGAGGATAAAAGGACCAAAAAAACCCCTCCACCTTGATTATATCGCACACCACTTGTTCGGCCAGGATCCGTTCTCACCATTTTCACACTTTCAAGCGTTTTCTCCTGATCCCATTTCTCTCTCTCTCTCTATATATATATAGATATATATTTCTAGATTTTGTAATTTAACGACAAAGTATAATATTTTATGTTTTTTTAATGTCTGCATAACTATTATATTTTCTTAAATGATTTGTTTCTAATTCCATTAAATTTACTATAGACATGATTTTAATGAAAATTCAAGGTTGAATTGTAAGAAATAATTTTTGACAAAACAAAAATTAAAAGCAAGACCTAAAATGAGAATTTGATAAATTGATTTTTAGTCATCTTCACCCTCATTTTATGAAACAAACAAGTTGGTTCCCTTAAGCTGAGAGAGCTTTTACATTGGAGCCCTAAATATGTGTGAGTGGGGCCTCTATATTGAATGATTGTAAGTAGTTGTAAGTGGAGGAGAGAGAAATATTATTGTTTATCAGTAAATTTAGAGAAAACATTGTTCACCCTTTATATTTTTTTAATATTTTTAAAAATGGTTGTGAGTGGAAGAGAGAAAAAAAAGTATAAAAAATTATGATTTAATTGGAAAGGAGAGGTAAAAAGGTAGTAATTTTTAATTTAATTAAAAAAATAAAGATATAGAATCAATTGGAAATGCTCTTGAGTGATTCAAACTTAAGTCCTATATTTAGTGTTCATCAAGCTAACTTAAATAGTTGGTTTTGGTAAAATAAAGTTGAACTAGTGGGTTAGCTTAGCGCAACAAGATGGTAAAGAGACCAATTTTTAACAATATTTAAATAAATACATAGATGCAATTGTAAAGATAATGTTAGTTAAAATGAAACTAAAAGAAAATTAAATCTTAATTATTTAGCAATTTTATTGAAGTAAATAACTGTAACATCCGTCGAAAACGGATATCCAGAGATTCTACCCGGTTTGAAACCCGGATCCTAACTTTTAAACCATAGAATTTTTTTTTTCGCAAATTTAAATAACCGTTTAGAGTTAATTAATTAAATTAAATAATTAATGGCAAATCTAATTTCTATTTTTATATAAACTAGTTAGTTTTGCTAGTTTTAGAGTTAGTCTTTTGTTTTGCAAAATAACTTAACTTAGTTAACTAAATCTCTAATGTCAAGGGACTATTGTGCAAGTTAAGAAAAAAAAAACTAATTATAACCAAGCCAATAAGAGAGTAGAGCCTTTTCATCTTTGCCGCCCAACAACAGCACATAACTCGCTGTCTTCTTTCCTCATCTATTGACTTCGCTGATTTCTCGGGATTAGACGTTATTTCCGCGTTTCCATATCATAGTTCGTTTCCAAGGTGTTGATGCAACAAATAACAGACCAAGGATGGTAGCTGGGCCGGTTAGGCAAAAGGGTTGAAGGGTTCAACTTTGCCTAACACAGGTCGTGGGGTCCCCCCACGTTTGCAAGACGTGGAGAGAGGTTCACTAGTTTGTTTTTGTTGTTTGCTCAAGGTCCTCCACTGAGATGTGCTCAGTTTCGGAAGTAGGAACAAAGAGAATGTGTGTGTTGAATGTGAAAGAAAGTGACTTGCGTGAAGCAAGTACTCGAGAGCAATGACCAGATATTCTCCAAGAATCAGAGCTGATCGGAATGTCCTTCTCACTAAATTAAGGGTCTAATTTATAGGAAAAGACATCGCTCAAAGAGGAAGCTGTTTGACTAGTGAACGTGCTTGCAGTGGGGGTTTTACCCTTTTTGGGGGTTGAAGCCTTTGAGCTGCGGATAAAAGGCTGTGTTCTGTGGACTCGTGTTGCTTTTGCGGCTGGGGAGTTTGGTGAAGCAATCAGAGATGTGACTCTCTACTGTTCACGTGCTGCTTTATCTCATCTCCCGGATTTTCATCCTTCGAACCTTTTAACCTTTTTAGGCTTTAATGTGTCTAAGTCATTTTATTTAGTCTTGGGCCACCCCCGTCATCAGCCCCCCAAGTCAGAGGTTTTTGGGAGTGAGCTCAAAGACTTCCGACTTTTACACATTTGTTTTTATTGCTTAAAGGCTTGGAAGCTTGAAGGCTTGGAGTCAGTTGAGAATTTTTGAATTTTTAAAAACTGACAACTGATTTGATTGATGTGTGGCAGTTTATAGGTCGGCAGTTTTTGCAGAGATTAGGTTAATAACTGTTATGCAATTATAACCTCTATTTGGCTTTTATTTTGATTTATTATTCAAGATAAGCAATCAATCCTTCATAATCTCTCAAGTTTCTTCCATATTTTCTTTCCACTCTTCAGGTTAGTTCCGGTTTCCTCTTCTTCCTTATTTTCTTCTTATTTTTCTGTAAAATGGGTGCTCGTAAGGATTTGGCAAAATCCTTTTCTCGATTAACCCAAGAGGAAGTAGAACTGTTTTGCATGGAATATGGTATTGGGAAGAAATTTAAGCCAACTACTCCGGCTTGTGACGTTCCGATTGATAAATGTCCGGCTGGTTCGATTGCTCTTTATTGTCGTCATTTTGAGTTTTCGAACCTCCGTCACCCATTTTCTCTCTTTGTTTTAAATCTGTTGGAGTATTATCGAGTCTCCTTTGGTCAAATTCATCCGAGGGGCATGGCTAGGGTTTTACATTTCGAAGTTTTGTGCCGTGCCCTTGGTTATGATCCTTCACTGTTGCTTTTTCGTCGGTTTTTTCGTTTGGCCAAAAACGGTGATTGGTTCACTTTTGAAACATCCAAGGTTGATGCTTGTCTCATCTCTTCCATGGTTACCACTCTTGGTACTTGGAAAGATCGTTTTTTCTGGGTCTCTGATTCTATTGTCCCCTTCAAGATGGTGTGGAGGTACACAGATGCTATTCTCAATGAACCGGAACCCTCTGAATCCGATTTGAATGACGCTTTTCTTAAAGCCATCCGAGAGTGCCCTTCTTTCACACCCCGAAAATATCAGAGCTGGCGTGATTGGACTGGTATCTTCATTGCACAGCGGAAGCAAATAAACTAAGACTTCTAGAAAATTGAACGCCACTAAGTACTCGACTCCACATGGTTCTCCTATTCCAACCGTGTCATAGTTTCTGAAAAGTAACTTGAGAAAGAAACATGCGAAAAAGTCAACATAAAGTTGAGCGAGTTCATAGTTTGTTTGCAAAAGATTTGAAATAAATCTTTTGAATTACCGATTTGTGAAATAATATTGAGAAAACGAATTTAGAAATCATTTTCTTGCCAAGTTATATGGAAACTTTGTATTTGTAACGCATTATGTTCGTAAAACCATGTATTTGTAAACTCTCGTATTTGTAATGTTCATATAACCGTCAATGCCCACCCTGACTTTGACTCCACGCCCGCATAATCCTATGCTTTGAATTTGTATAAAACGTATAAAACATGGTATGTAATTTGTAAAACCCCGGTATGAAAGCAACAAGGAAAAAGAGATCACCAATGGTTTGCAAGGCCAATGGTATGTGTGAAATGATGCAGGAAAACTCAAACCTAGCAAATTTGTACCGGGCTTCCGGCTGGAAGACATAGTCACCTCATGGTCCATCCCGCGGACTCATGGGTGGGGCTCGCTACACCCAAATAGATCTATCACTCATGTCCCTCGGTCCTACAACGAGGATTAATGGCCTTAAGTGTTGTACCCACCACTCACATGATCTAAGTGTACCCTTCCTTAGCTAACCATACCAATTGTATTGTAAGTAATCCTTTTGTAACATGTATTTTACCCCAGTCTCTCAGACTGAATTACCCAGCTAGTCTCTCAGACCAACTCCCCAGTCTCTCAGACTGAATTACCCAGCTAGTCTCTCAGACTAACTCCCCAGTCTCTTAGACCAACTCCCCAGTCTCTATATTATCACCAGACGATCCCATCCCTAGTCATGAAAATCATTCACATTTCGATAATACGCATTTGTTTTGTAAAAACCGGTATATTTAGTATAATCCATTCGTAAACCATTTGAGTTCCTCGAAATCCATTCGTAATATGATTTAGAAATAAGAGTATTCGTTCGTTCAAAAGCTTTGTATGTTCTTGCAAAACGTGCCTTGTCTAAAAATACGCAATCTTTGTTTATCGAAATGTAACACCCTTGTTATCAATTTACGTTTTTCGTATAAATTAAGTCCATAATCAAATAATTACAGTCACAATTTCATTGAAAATGTGGGTTTGCTAAAAACTTTTTACAATTTATAGTGATAAAATCATAATGTGATTTAGTTCGCCGTTTTAGAATATCGACAAAACAACATTGCGGAAGCTTAGTTTAAAGTGTGTTCGGTTCTTGCTCGACGCTTGATCTTCATCCGAAACTCTTGACGTTCACCTATGATCAAAACCAACTTAAAAGTTAGTTTTGATAATTAAATAACTAGTACAACAATGAAATTGGCTTGATTAATCAAATCAAACAAAGAAATCAGAAAATTCCAAGATTGATCCTTTGATCCTAGAACCATTGGCTTGAACTTGGCCTCCACCGTAACTTACGGTGGACACCGTAAGTTACGGTGGCCCTTGTTATAAAATACCCCCTACCGTAAGGCAGGAGGTAACCACCGTAAAGACATCAGCCTCCACCGTAACTTACGGTGGCACCGTAAGTTACGGTGGCCCCTGCATCCAACCTTTCCTTTTTGCCGCTTTTTGACACGAAAACTTTCGTATCTTTCAATCCGCATGTCCGTTTAACCTACCGTTTCTTCCTACGTGATTGTAATTTGATTCCCCACTTTATGAGGTTAAAATCCAACATCCGGTTTAACAAAAATTCAGACTTTTAAGTCTTCGGCTTATTGCCCTTTTTACCAAATTTTGACCCATTCAATTTTTATCAAACAAACATGTTTATTTTCTCTCTAAACTCATGAAATTCATAAATTCCACATCCCCTATCATATTAATCTCAAATCACGGGTTTCTTACATAATAGA
This sequence comes from Helianthus tuberosus, assembly GCA_030545235.1. NCBI lineage: Eukaryota > Viridiplantae > Streptophyta > Magnoliopsida > Asterales > Asteraceae > Helianthus > Helianthus tuberosus. The sequence continues at coordinate 106,989,847 of CM060437.1, forward strand.
AACCCGTTTTCGTTCAAATTCATATTTTGACCCGTTAAGGGTATTTAAGCTCCTTCTAACTTAAAATCGCCTTCGATTGTTTCTAACATTACATTACCACATTTTTTAGCATAAAATTTTCCACCACAACTGTAATTACGGTGGGTATACTTTAGTAATCTATATAAATCGAGTTTTACCCCCTCGACACATTATTTTACGACCAAAAACTCAAATAGAGCCATTTGAATAACGTGTTACATCTTTCAACTTTTATACTCATCCTAAGTATCTATCTAATCGTAAAACTCGTTTCCAAACAACCTTTAAGGGTTGTTTGTTCAATTTAGCCTACGAGGGCGTTTTGGTCAATTTTAGTCCTTCTTTTACTACAAGGAACTTTTAAATACTTGTTTGACCCAAAATCCGACCTTTTAACTATAATTCTGATTAGAAACCATTATTCCTCTAAAATACCATGATTATAACATAAATCATTCGGTTTACCTTTAAGATAACCGAATATCAAATTTTGACCTTGTTTAACTCTTAGAAATCCTCAAGTTCTAAGTTATGAGTTGAACCATTTTACATACCTGACTCGGACCATTATATTGACCCATTTCGATACCTTGCCTTAGTAGCCGCTAAGCGTTAGCGATGTACGAATCCATTTGATATCTATTCCTATAAGCATGTAACTTGACAAACCATTAGTTGATATTGTCAAAGGGTGATAATTTCACCTTTTGACCCGTTTATTTACCTAGTGATCTTCGTCACTTCAACTAAATATAAATTTCATGTATTATGCTAATTTAAAGTCTTCTAGCGGAAATACGAAATCAAACATAACGTAACAAGATCGTAGTTACGTACCTTAAGAGCGTTCCTTTCAAGCGCGTGTCCGCTCCGGCTTGTCCGCTTGAAGTCTCGGCTCTTTTGCCTATAGGGTTCAATCAACACTTCGTTTAGAACTCTATTCATGTCTTATAACGCATAATTCATCTTATCATTCAAATATGCGTTTCGTTCGAAATCACCATATCTAGCTTTCTCTTAGGCATTTCAACAAACACCTAAAAGGCATAATTTTACTAAATCAACAATCAAGTTCATGACTACTTATTTAGCCAAGATTTTAACATCTTTTACAAGTAAATAATCCAATTTTATAGTTCAACATCAAGATTAACTTCATAGAGTTCAAATAACACTAGTTTACTAATCATGATTCTAGTGTTCATCATGTTTTTGCAAAACCCACTAAACACACATAATGGATGATCATGAATTTCATAGTTTAAGCACTAATCCAACCAACTAAGGTCTAGGGTTTACTCCTAGACATGATTTCATCCCAAATTCATCCAAACAACGATCATGCAAGCTCAAATTTCGATTCTCATGTGTTCATCTAAGATTCAAGATGGAATCAAACCATGAAATTTTACATACCTTATGATCCCTTCACTGAGGTGATCACTATTTCGTGCTTGGATTTCGATTTGGGCTTGATTTGCCCCTTCAATCTGGAGAATTTTTTAGTTTTAGGGTTGGAACTTGAGAGCTCTTTTGGCTCTGGTAAAAATCGCAGGAACACACACACGTATGTGTGTTTTGTTTATTTATTTGTTTAACCAAAACTTCATTTCATTTATCCATGTTTAGTCCCTCCACTTTACACAAGTTATTTAAAGGGTGTTTTAATCATGTTTGTTCTATTGTGTCAAGACACAAACTAACTAGGTTATTTATTCCTAGTTATTATAAATTCTTGTTTATTTAAGAATCCTAATATTCACCGGGTTACTTTTACCACTAAAGGTAAATTACCCATCTTTTAGTATAAACGTGGTTTGATTACCAAACCCGTTTTTGGGGTGTTACAAGTCTACCCCCTTAAAGAGGTTTCGTCCTCGAAACCTTTCTTACATAGTTCATCGAGTTCTAAACTGAATGCATTTGACCTGAGTAATCTTTTAAGCATTACTCATACTTTAATCAATTGTTAGTATTACCAGAAAAGTATGATAATATCCTTTTTGGTTACTATTCATCTACGTATCTTATACGGCATAATGCAACTTGAAATAACGTAATTTCGTTATTTCTACTAGTTTAGTTAACTTAGCGATATCCATCGCTTTTATATATTATCAAACTCTTTATGAATCCGTTACTTTGACCCGTTTAAATGTCTTTTAGTGAAATCTTTCACTTTTAGCAACCATTTCTTTTGTTTTCAATTTCATTTATTCGATTCAGTTATACCGAATCCACCGCTTACAAGCGACCAAATTTATTTAAATGACCTTAACCGGTCTCACTAACTAGACTTATTAGTCCAGTTACTTTTTTTTTTACCACTCGCTTGGTTATAATGTGATTCTACTTCACATTGCATTTCTTGACCGTGATCGTGTCACGTCATGTTTAATTTATATCAACCTTTCATTTTAAAAAAAATCACTTTTCGAATATATCGTCTTGCGCCTATCAGCGTCAAGACTTGAATCCTTCATGCTTACTATTCAATTTCCTATCAGAATTTATATTTATAAAAATGTTATTTCTTACTAAAACTGAATTTTAGTCTAACGTTTTTCTCTTTAACTATGTCAATTACTCATATCAAGGAAATTGACAACTCCTAATTCATTGTTTTCCGTTCTCGTTTTACGCGAGGAATCGTAACAAGTTCCCTCACCTTACACTATTGACCCGTAGGTTCCTTCACTTAACCTCGTAGGATATTTCCTTAAGCTTTCATCTCTTTAAGACGAGGCCCTTATGATCCCTTTGCTTCAGTTCATGATCCGTGGGTCATTTTGGCCCCGTAGACCTTTACACTAATTAATATCCCGTAGGTTATGATGATCCCGTAGATCATCTTTTATTCTAGTCTTTATTCCATTGTCTATTTATACATATATAGCTTTAAAGCATCCCTTGTTATGTTTGAAATCGTTTAATTTTGCTTTTGAACTTTAGTTGACCTTGACCGTAGTCTAAGGTTTCATTTGTTTACTTTCGGATTATCCTTTCCGACTTTACGACTTCTAGCGTCATTTATACGTCGGTTTGTCTTACGCTTACCATTTCCCGGTTCATACTTATACTTCTTTACAACCCATTACCCGGGTCCTTCTATCTTATTATTTTTAGCTTTCCGGTTTCACCGGTTCGCGTTTTCCTATTATATTAAGCATTATTCCTTAATTGACTCGTTTGACTTATTTTGGGTGAATTTTTCGTCACTTATGAATGTCAAACTTCATTCTTTATTTGACCCGTCCAACTTTGAAATGGCTGAACGTAATTACCAAAATTTATGTTTTGCGAAAATTCTTGTCATCTTTTAGTCATGACTCATATTCCGAGTCTTTTGACTTTCTATTTCGCGTTCCTGTTTCTCAGTCTACGCATGCGTTTAAATCCTTACCCACCAACCGGGTGTTTTACCGAAGTCATTATTATTGCAACCTTTACGGTATGCATTATGACTTCGTTTCGCTTTTATATTCCTACTTTGTTCTCAAATTTGGTGTTTTACAAAATCGGCCCGTTAAGAGTCATATTTGCATTCTCCGGGTTCGAGTGTAAGCACACCCCTCCCAATTGCATACCTTAATCGTTTTACATTAATCTTTGTCCCTTCACTCGGGCTCATCATCCTAATGTAATACGCTTCCGTCACCCGGCTGTGCGTTTGCATTATTGTTAAATATTTTGCTCATTTGATTCATTTGGGTACTTTTTGAGTTAGTCCCATTCACCCCGCCCTTACTACATCGGATGTAAATGTGTCCGCTATAAGAAGTTCATGGTATCATATGCCACTACTTACTTGGCCAGAGTAAGCGATTAACACATGACACACATGACCTTTTTATAGTTTTCACATCACGCCCTATGTAAGTAACGCCTCTACTTAGTTTTCTTGGAAATAATATCCTGGATAGGTATTCTATTCAGGTTTTCCAAGTTTCTAATTTACATATGCAACAATCATTCTCTACATGATTATTGCATATTGTTATTTGTGCGATTATATTTAAAAGCACACACCTGGTAATGCTTGCCCCGACGGACGTTTCTTGCCATTAACTTTGTTCGCGGTCGTTACGTGATTTAGTCCTTGGTGAGCATGCTCCTCTTGTCATACTTCGGACCGTTCTTCTATCATATTCGTAATTTGTTAAACTTTCGCTATCCTCATATGCGAGTGTCCTTCAACTAAAACATATACAACAGTTAGTAATTTCAACATTAAAGGATGCCCGTATTATAATACAAGGCTTTTCTACTATACGCATCAACGCGCGTAATTTCGTTGACTATATCTATTCTATATCATTTTTTATGGGTGTAGCGTGTATTACACGATAACCATATGTTAGTGCATTTATGTCTATAGCCTTCGTCAATCCGAGCCGTAGCAAGAAACAGAAGAAAACGAGTCGTTATATTAGTGATAGCTAGACAAAAAGGCAAGGTGGCATAATTGTAATAATGAGAAATCTCATTAAATGCCTTGGACTATAAATAGGAGATTATGTCATAGATTAGGGACTTTGCTACATTTGTCATTTTGGAGCTTTCTAGATCTAGAGAGAGAATCTAGAGAGAGAAAGTGATTCAAGGTGCTGTACGATTTCATATTTTTAATAGAATCATGTTTATATTACGTCACGTGTTTTAGGTCGCGTTCGTGTACGGATTCCGCACGTTATACGTTCGTTTCGCAATCGTTTCGGAGTCAAAACCAGTCCTACAAGTGGTATCAGAGCAGGAGCTCGATTGCACTGATCTATCACACATTTCCGCGCAGAAAATCATCAGATTTCAGATCCGAATTGCATCACTTCTTCATCTTTTTCATATTTTTCACGTTTTTCACTGATTTTCGTCAAATTGAACGGGTTTTTACGGTCCAAATCATCTGATTTTTTGATATGTTGTGCGAAAACATCTGATTTACAACCCTACCAAATTTCAGATTCAAACTCCTAGCCGTTTAGGAGATATTTGAGTGTTTAGGTCCGATTTCGTCTGAAAATTGGTGACCGTTTGAATCTGACTGACCGTTTGAGGGTATGACCGTTTGAGGGTATGACCGTTTGAGGGTGTGACAGTTTGAGGGTATGACCGTTTGAGAGTGCGACCGTTTGAGGGTAGCATTTGAAACACGATGTCCGTTTGAAAGTAGTTCAGTTGTTCACGTGAATTATTTTTTGCAGAATCTCGAGATATAGAGTAGGCCACATTTATAAAGGGTCCAATCAGATTGATTTGAACAATTGCTGTTGTCGACTAAGTGAACTTTGAGGTCCAATTAGATTGTATTGTTTGTCGGCACAATTAATATACATAATACTGTCCATTTCTTGGCCCAAGATTTACAACATATGAAAGTAGCAGCCAAATTGATTGAAAATTGCATGTGTTGTTGATTAATGTTGTAGACTAGATTTACGAGAAACTAGAATCAGTTCATGTGATGGCATAATTGTTGTCGGCTGTTGTTTTCAAATTCCAAAATAGTGCATACAAACAGGTTGCATGTGAAATTGAACCAGTTTGGTCGCTTGATATTGGTAAAGGTCATTTGGAATTAATTCACTCCTTTGAAAAGTTCATCAGTCCATACGAAGTGAACCAGTCCGTTTAGAAGTGGTCCAAGTTGTGTTTTTGTGAACAAGGTCGTTTGAATTTGATCCGGGTCATAGCAGTCCGCACAGTGTGTCAACCTTCAGTCCGCACAGAAAATTCACCAGTTAGAGTATTATTTTGATTCAGTTATTTGATAGTGTTTAAACTGATAAGTGTTTGTTTGTTTGTTTGTTGATTCAAGGTTATTCGAAGATCAAACCATGGCTGAAGAATTCTACAATACGTTTTTCAACGCATTCACATCCGAATCGTCCGAGGTTGCAAATGTTACACCAAAAACCATCACTAAGGCGCTCAATGAGAACATCAAGCATGATAACTTTTACGGAACTCACTCAAAGCCACCAACTCTGGAAAGCATTGAAGATTATACCTGGTGGAAAGAACGTTTCATCAACTGGGCGAAAGCATATGCCCATGAAAGCTGGTTCTGTTTAGAATTTGGATACGAAAAGCCAAAAGATGATAAAGGCGAAGTATTACCATTCAAGAGATTTACAAGAGAAGATAAATCTGAGTTTGCTGCCGAACAAAGAATGATTGCATTGATCCAATCAGCAATTAGAAATGATATATTTGCACTGCTTACACATGATGGATCATCAAAATCGGTTTGGGAAGCTTTACGAGTTAAAGCTGAGGGGGGAAAACAGATTAGAAAGAATAAAATTGCCTTACTTAAAAAAGAATTTGATCTGTTTGATAATATAAAAGGAGAGACAGTGAGACAAATGATAGAGAGATTTTGTCACCTTAAAATCGAACTTGAACGTTTTAAAATTGATAAAACAAGAGAGGAACTTATTGATAAAGTCATTGAAGTGTTACCACGAGCTGATCAGTGGCAAACATTTGTTTTTATTCTAAAAAATGATGCTTCATATGACAATATTGCTCTTGATGCTTTGTTTGAAAAGATTGAAAGTCATGATTTGGAGTTGCAGAAACAAAACAAGATGACGAGTTCATCACATCAACAGAATGTTGGTTTGTACTACAAAGGCAGTGTACCTTCTGATAAAGGCGTTGGTTCACCAAAAACATCATTTAGTGGTGAGAAGATGATAGAACCTCCAACAACGTCAACAAGTCATCATTCTGGATATCATTCATCTTCAAAGTCAAATTCTGATGAAGCTGAAGAAATTCTGTGCAACATTGCTCTCAAATTGAAGAATTCTCCCGCAATGAGCATCAATGCAGCGAAGCAGCAAATGAGTTTTCTTGCATCTGTTCTGGAGTCATATGAAGGTCTAGTAGCTGGCAAAATTGGAAACTCTGAATTGACCAAAGAAGACTACGACCAGATTGATCCGGACGAGATGGAGCTCATTGACATTCGTTGGTGTTTAGCTAGTTGTATTCGAAGAGCTCAGAGGTATATGGAGATTACCGGGAAACAATCTCTTGGAGGTGCATCAACAAAGCTTGGATTCGACAAATCCAAAGTGACCTGCTTCAGATGCAAGCAAAAGGGTCATTTCAAAAGAGAATGCAGAAACTCTGAAGTTGCTGAACGAAATGAACGTCCTTTCAACGATGATTATTATCGAAAGGCGATCTATCATCGAAGCAGAGAAGAGCCAAAGTTGATTAAAGATAAACCGAAAGAGAAATCAAGAGCTTATGCTGTTATTTACGAGGATGAAGGTTATGATTGGTCTGAAGTTTGTCCAGAAGAAGAACGTTTAGAGAATGTTCGTAAAACAGCTCATGGGAGAGCTATGACAGAAGAAAGAAAGTTTATTTTTGTTGCTGAGATTCAAGATGAAAACAAAGACAAAGACACTGCTGAAATCAATGAAGAAAAAGTTGAAATCAAAGAGAAAACTCGAGAAGAGATCTTAAGTGAGAAGACGTACAGAGAAAGAAACATGGTCTACAACAGAATAGATGATATGCAGGAAGAATATGAGATGGCTGTCAGCAGCAAAAGATGGGATAAGAAGAGAGAATGTTACTACAACAGAGAAGGAGAACCGGTTGTTCCAAAGAAAGACATAATATTTGATGATGTTCTTCTCATAGTCCCGTTGAGAGCAGAGTATTATAGCAAGGTGATGAAAGATGACACATATGCTAAAAGGCATGAAAAGGAGATCAGATATGCCATGTTATCGTGTCTGAGAAAAAGGGATGAAGAGAGAATGAAGAAGAGTGTTGAAGAGATGGTGAACAATTTGAAGAAAGATGCTGAAGAGGTTAAAGCAGAAGCTGTTGAAGTTGTGGTGAATGTAGAAGTTGAGAAAGCTGTTACTGAAGAGCAGCAAGTTGAAGAAACTAAGAAGAAAGAAGAAGTGAAGAATGAGAATTTGGAAACTAGTGATGTTGGTGAAGAAGTTGGTGTTGAAGGAAAGAAGAATGATGCTAAGCAGACAGAGGCAGCTGAAAACACCGAAGTGCCAATCACTGAGGTAAATTCTAACTCTGAAATCTTGAAAACTGTTGAACAGTGCAAGAAATGCATGGAACCGTGCAGAGCTTGTACTGAAAAAGATGAGCAATTCAGAACAAGAGATCTTGAATTCATAAAAATCGAAAACATTTTCAAAGAAAAATGCAAAGAAATGCTAGAAAAAGAAAAAGTTTTTAAAGAAAATGATGAAAAATTTTCCGAAAAATGTAAAAAGATAGAAAAAGAAAATGAAGTTTTGAAAGAAAATGTTTTGAAAATGACAAATGAATGTGAACAAAAAGAAATTACTTGTCAAGAAATGAAAAAGGAATATGACTCTATGAAATTAGCATATCATATTACAAAAGAGTCATATGAGAAAGTGAAAGATGAAATGAAATATGCTCAATCAAGAATGAATAACCTTTCTGAAACAACTAAAGAGCTTAAACGAATGTATGCTATAAAACAAGATGTTGTTAATTCCTATATTGAGGATGTTGCAAAGTTAAAGCGACAGATTGCTGATTTAGAACAGGATAACAACAAGTTAAAAAGTTACCACGTGTCGTCATATGTGCTTGAACGGATTTTCAATATAAAACCGGGAGATGGTGAGTCTGAGCAAAACAAGAAAGGCATTGGCTCAGAGTTTCATCAAGTTCCACCACTGGGAAAATTTGCATTTTATGATGAGGAAAAGGTCGAAAAAGCTTTCAACATGGTAGACCAATTGCCAGACAACATTGACATAACCTATTCCAAATCTGATGATTCTCATGATTCAGAGGTGGCAGGTAAAGTCGTTGAAAGTGTGTTGAAAGAAGAGTCGGTTGATACAGGTAAATCTGAATCACAGGATGAAGATGAAGGAAATCTTCATGATAGTTATCTGAAAAAACACAAAATCTGAGAAAAGTTTGAATGATGATTCAAAATGATTGGTTTATACCATGATTGGATCGGACAAATTGTTCTTAGATATTGTATTCCCGATTCAGAATGTGATTTCAGAAAAGGTTTATAAAGTTTTCAAACTGGTTGAGATTGAGAAGTCTGAGATTTCAAAGTTTGTTGGTAAGAGTCGTAAAGGTTCGTATAACAAACCTGGTTTCAAAAAGAATAACATGAAGGCTGGTTTGGGTTATAAGAAGAAACAGAATCGAAACAAAAATGGGACGCCAAATTATCGGGCAAAAATGAGTTTTGTTCAGGGAAACAGTTTAGCTGAAGAGAAAGAACTTAAAATTGGACGACAGTCTAATGCTGAGTTTGATGAACAAAAGAGAAAGCAATAACCACAGGTCAAAGATGTGTCCATGAGAACATGTTTCAAATGTGATCAAAAAGGACATCTTGCACGCAAGTGTCCTAATCTAAAACCTGTGGATGTTGATATAAAGAAGATTGATGCTGAGAAACAAAAATCTGAGAATGTGAGACAAAGGTCAACCAGATTTGATTCGAAACAAACTTGGAGGTACAATACAAACAAGTTTGCTTCAAATCAAAATTGGAAATCAAACCAGAACAGGTTTGATCCAAGACAGATCTGGAATTCTCACACACCCAGATTTAGAACAACACAAAGTTGGCAAAAACCAGTTGATATGACAAAACCTCAAGAGTTTTGGAAACCAAGAGTTGTTGTTCAAAATCAAAATGTTCAAAAAGATTCACATTTTTACAAACGAGGAACACCAAAAGGTCAAACATGGAGTGTTAAGAAATATGTTGATTTGGTAAAAGATGAGAAAGTTGAAGTAAAAGTTGAAAAGATTTTTGTGAAAGATGACAAAGATTTTCCGAAATTGAATGAAAATTATTGTGTTGAAATGCCTAAGGTTCAACAGACCTGGGCTAAATTGTTCAAGTAATCAAGTAGTCTGAATGTGCAGGTGCTCAACAAATTCAAAGATTGTGAGAATGGAAGTTGGAGCAGTCTGGCACAACAAGAGGAGGCTGCTGCTGAATCCTGGTTTGGTTGAGACAGGGAGTTTGTTTGTTTTATGTAAATAAATAAACAATATTTTCAAAAACCCTAAAAATTTGAAAATTTAAAAACCAAAAATATGTTTGTTTTTAAATTTTGTCAAAAATTAAAAATTACAAAAATATGTGTTGATTGAATACGCCGAAACCCTCACGGCTGAACAAACATGATTAATTTCACAAAATTGAAAAACGGTTTTCAAACTGTAAATATCAATGTGTTGTAAATCAAGGGGGTAATTGTTGGTACTTTATATTAGATTTTCTGCACTTTTAGCAGAAAATGAATGGCGAGACAAAGCTGTCAGTATTGGTTGTCAAATTTTCTTTAAATGGTTTTGCATTTTAGGGGGGAGAAATATTATTGTCAGAAAATACAAAAACATTTGAAAATTTGAAAATGTCAAAAACATGATAAAATTCAAAAATTGAGTTTTTGTGTAAAAAGAGGAAATGATAGTACATCAGTAGACAGTTACAGTACGCTAAAGAATTGGAAAGTTAAAATGTGTTAAACGATCTCACCGTGGATGTGTCGGTAGGTTTTTACACATTTAGTAGGTTTGTTCGGGATATAAACCTAAATTCAAACTTGCTTATTTCGTGGGGAACACTACTTGGATATATAGGTAACCCCTGAAATCTTGTTTGAAAGATTCTTTTTTCTGATATACTAGGTCTTTATACTCAGTGATATCTGGGGTATTATTCCGGTACTTCTGCTGAACGGTAGTTCTAACCTAGTCCTCGAATAATACTTTCCGCAAATGCTTGAAACACAGCATCACCCTCAGCATATATGATAAGACAATAAAATTGCTTAGCAATGCTGTTGTAAAAAAGATCCTCTAAAGGGGACACACCCACAAGTTGAGTCATGATCTCTCTGCTGAACGATGGTTCTGACCTGAGCTCTCATGATTCTTCATAATTTATTAAACCCTTACAGATATCATTTGTGATATAATTACCTGTAAGACTGAATATTGGGATCTGGATACGGGGGTATATTCAAGAGGTGGGACACACGTATAAGTTTAAGTCTTTAAAATACTTAATCCGTATCCTGGACAGATTGAAAATTGTGTGAGAATTTAAAGTGGATCAATATATCGACAATCTAAGTGAATTGTTTAATACTTACTGTGTAACTAAGCTCAACGGTACTTGTGACTTGTCAGAAACTGATATGATCCTCTAACGCATACTCAAACAAAAATATTGTCTGTAAATATGTTTGTACATAATTCTTTAGTGCTTTATATTTTCAGAAAAATACAAAAAGATTTTTTATTCTGCTTTATTTTCGACAAGTGATGTCTGAGTGCCGAGTTTCAAAATCTAAGTAAGCTGATTGTGTTTCTGAAAATAAAACAAGTTCATTAATTTGAAACTTGAATTTTTAACAAAAATCAAAAACAGTTTGTGATATCTCCAAGGTCATTAGTTTGGACTTGGATGATAACTGTGAGGGATTTTGGATACTTAACACTGCTAAATCTATAAAGATTGTTGATAGGGGGAGTGTTTTAGAAGATTGAATTGCCAGGTTACGATTCCTGGTAGTCTAAAATGTTGTTTACTTATAAATGTCTGAGAATTGCAGATATTGTACCAGACTACGATCCCGGAAGCAGAGTCTAAGGGGGAGTCTGAAGACGATATTAACGCAAGAGGAAGCATGAAAAGCAAGGTGTCGATCCCAAAGCACGGAAGCTTGATGAAAGGGGGAGTCTGATGAAGAAAAGAGTCTACAGAAAGGAGATGCTGAAGCTGAAGACAGATCCACCGGGTTTCTGTTCAAGAAGACTAAAAGAGAAAGAGAAGACGCTACAAGTTTGACTCAATGATCGAGATTGACTGCGGCAATATCCAAGGGGGAGTCATCTGTTAGTGCATTTATGTCTATAGCCTTCGTCAATCCGAGCCGTAGCAAGAAACAGAAGAAAACGAGTCGTTATATTAGTGATAGCTAGACAAAAAGGCAAGGTGGCATAATTGTAATAATGAGAAATCTCATTAAATGCCTTGGACTATAAATAGGAGATTATGTCATAGATTAGGGACTTTGCTACATTTGTCATTTTGGAGCTTTCTAGATCTAGAGAGAGAATCTAGAGAGAGAAAGTGATTCAAGGTGCTGTACGATTTCAGATTTTTAATAGAATCACGTTTATATTACGTCACGTGTTTTAGGTCGCGTTCGTGTACGGATTCCGCACGTTATACGTTCGTTTCGCAATCGTTTCGGAGTCAAAACCGGTCCTACACCATATATGTTGTTCTCAACACTTTAATCATACTAAACCTTTGATATACATGTACATACCGGATTTGCGATCAAGCCTCGAACCGAACACCAATCTTTATCAAGAGCAAAAGGTTTAAGTCCAAGCATAGTTTTCCCACCATACTTGAATCTCTTAAACCTGGGCTCTGATACCAACTTGTAACACCCTTGTTATCAATTTACGTTTTTCGTATAAATTAAGTCCATAATCAAATAATTACAGTCACAATTTCATTGAAAATGTGGGTTTGCTAAAAACTTTTTACAATTTATAGTGATAAAATCAGAATGTGATTTAGTTCGCCGTTTTAGAATATCGACAAAACAACATTGCGGAAGCTTAGTTTAAAGTGTGTTCGGTTCTTGCTCGACGCTTGATCTTCATCCGAAACTCTTGACGTTCACCTATGATCAAAACCAACTTAAAAGTTAGTTTTGATAATTAAATAACTAGTACAACAATGAAATTGGCTTGATTAATCAAATCAAACAAAGAAATCAGAAAATTCCAAGATTGATCCTTTGATCCTAGAACCATTGACTTGAACTTGGCCTCCACCGTAACTTACGGTGGACACCGTAAGTTACGGTGGCCCTTGTTATAAAATACCCCCTACCGTAAGGCAGGAGGTAACCATCGTAAAGACATCAGCCTCCATCGTAACTTACGGTGGCACAGTAAGTTACGGTGGCCCCTGCATCCAACCTTTCCTTTTTGCCGCTTTTTGACACGAAAACTTTCGTATCTTTCAATCCGCATGTCCGTTTAACCTACCGTTCTTCCTACGTGATTGTAATTTGATTCCCCACTTTATGAGGTTAAAATCCAACATCCGGTTTTAAAAAAATTCAGACTTTTAAGTCTTCGGCTTATTGCCCTTTTTACCAAATTTTGACCCATTCAATTTTTATTAAACAAACATGTTTATTTTCTCTCTAAACTCATGAAATTCATAAATTCCACATCCCCTATCATATTAATCTCAAATCACGGGTTTCTTACATAATAGAAACCCGTTTTCGTTCAAATTCATATTTTGACCCGTTAAGGGTATTTAAGCACCTTCTAACTTAAAATCGCCTTCGATTGTTTCTAACATTACATTACCACATTTTTTAGCATAAAATTTTCCACCACAACTGTAATTACGGTGGGTATACTTTAGTAATCTATATAAATCGAGTTTTACCCCCTCGACACATTATTTTACGACCAAAAACTCAAATAGAGCCATTTGAATAACGTGTTACATCTTTCAACTTTTATACTCGTCCAAAGTATCTATCTAATCGTAAAACTCGTTTCCAAACATCCTTTAAGGGTTGTTTGTTCAATTTAGCCTACAAGGGCATTTTGGTCAATTTTAGTCCTTCTTTTACTACAAGGAACTTTTAAATACTTGTTTGACCCAAAATCCGACCTTTTAACTATAATTCTGATTAGAAACCATTATTCCTCTAAAATACCATGATTATAACATAAATCATTCGGTTTACCTTTAAGATAACCGAATATCAAATTTTGACCTTGTTTAACTCTTAGAAATCCTCAAGTTCTAAGTTATGAGTTGAACCATTTTACATACCTGACTCGGACCATTATATTGACCCATTTCGATACCTTGCCTTAGTAGCCGCTAAGCGTTAGCGATGTACGAATCCATTTTATATCTATTCCTATAAGCATGTAACTTGACAAACCATTAGTCGATATTGTCAAAGGGTGATAATTTCACCTTTTGACCCGTTTATTTACCTAGTGATCTTCGTCACTTCAACTAAATATAAATTTCATGTATTATGCTAATTTAAAGTCTTCTAGCGGAAATACGAAATCAAACATAACGTAACAAGATCGTAGTTACGTACCTTAAGAGCGTTCCTTTCAAGCGCGTGTCCGCTCCGGCTTGTCCGCTTGAAGTCTCGGCTCTTTTGCCTATAGGGTTCAATCAACACTTCGTTTAGAACTCTATTCATGTCTTATAACGCATAATTCATCTTATCATTCAAATATGCGTTTCGTTCGAAATCACCATATCTAGGTTTCTCTTAGGCTTTTCAACAAACACTTAAAGAGCATAATTTTACTAAATCAACAATCAAGTTCATGACTACTTATTTAGCCAAGATTTTAACATCTTTTACAAGTAAATCATCCAATTTTATAGTTCAACATCAAGATTAACTTCATAGAGTTCAAATAACACTAGTTTACTAATCATGATTCTAGTGTTCATCATGTTTTTGCAAAACCCACTAAACACACATAATAGATGATCATGAATTTCATAGTTTAAGCACTAATCCAACCAACTAAGGTCTAGGGTTTACTCCTAGACATGATTTCATCCCAAATTCATCCAAACAACGATAATGCAAGCTCAAATTTCGATTCTCATGTGTTCATCTAAGATTCAAGATGGAATCAAACCATGAAATTTTACATACCTTATGATCCCTTCACTGAGGTGATCACTATTTCGTGCTTGGATTTCGATTTGGGCTTGATTTGCCCCTTCAATCTGGAGAATTTTTTAGTTTTAGGGTTGGAACTTGAGAGCTCTTTTGGCTCTGGTAAAAATCGCAGGAACACACACACACGTATGTGTGTTTTGTTTATTTATTTGTTTAACCAAAACTTCATTTCATTTATCCATGTTTAGTCCCTCCACTTTACACAAGTTATTTAATGGGTGTTTTAATCATGTTTGTTCTATTGTGTCAAGACACAAACTAACTAGGTTATTTATTCCTAGTTATTATAAATTCTTGTTTATTTAAGAATCCTAATATTCACCAGGTTACTTTTACCACTAAAGGTAAATTACCCGTCTTTTAGTATAAACGTGGTTTGATTACCAAACCCGTTTTAGGGGTGTTACACGAAAACTTTGTATGTTTCTGAAAAACGTGCATGTCTTTCCACCCCGAAAACATTCATAAAAATGTAAAACCGTAAAAAGGTGGGGTTATGAACTCACCTGGATTTCCATGTGCAAAGCCAGCTAAATACGACTTCGTGGTGTCGTTTCCAAGACGTGACTTGCTAGTGTGCATTCTACAATATTCCTAACACGGAATATCTTATAAGTTTCTAAATAAAAGCGGTAACTAGTCTACGTGTCACCGAGCTCTACCGAATCGTTAGTCGAACGATTCAACGGTAAGTAGTTAACTTATCGGAAATGATTAGGTCATATTTTGATAAGTATCATTTATTGTCGATAATAACCAATAAGCCTTGAAAAGACTTGATTCTCGAGATATTAGAAATAAATAAATATTTATATCAAAACATATAAATATATTGTTAAGGTCGCTTGTCGTCTCGAGAAATCGTTTGTGTATATAGGAATATTCGTATGAAAGTAATATATAATAAACTTGTATTATATATATTGCGTCTTGTATATATTTGCCAAAATATACGTATATGTCGTTTCGGTGTTTGAAATAAATATAAAAAGTTATATTTATTTTACAAAAGTATCATCGAGTTGTTGAATGTTTGAAATAAATAGATAAATTATATCTATTTTTGTAAAGGAATTCGTGTGGTACGGTATTTGAAATAAATATAAAAACTATATTTATTTTCATAAAACGAATTCGTGTCGTTGATATTTGAAATAGCATATAAACTATATTTAAGTTTATAAAAGAATCGTCGTTTTGTTTGATGTTCGAAATAAATATATAATTATATTTATTTATTTTTATAAAAGCGTTTCCGAGTTTCGATGTTTAAACAAAACATAAATAGTTATATTTAATTTATAAAAGAATACCGAATTCCGTTATTTAGTAAACATGTTCATCGAAAAGTTATCGGCTTATTTGCTGTAGGCTAAAAGGCGTCGTCAAATCAAATACGCGTTTGTATCTATGTTTATAAAATCGTTTGAATCCGAAAGGTTTCGTTTTCTAATAAAACACGTTAATTTTTACGGATTTTCTCGAAAAACGGGCAGAGTTTCCTCTGTTTTTGGACGGCCCTGACAACACAAGTTGTCGTTATTTTTATCAAACTTCAACAATATTGAATCAATATAATGTAATTTGTAAAATATATTAAACGTAAACTATAATTAACCAAATCGGTTCAAGCTCGTTTGTCACGGTAATAAATAAAAACTATAAAGATAAACGCGCCGTTAAAATCTTTACCAAAGCTCTCGCGTCGAGACGTTGACTGAATTGACCAAGTCTGACCGGGTTGACCTGCTGAGTTGACTCGCTACGTTGACTGAGTTTGACCGGGGTGACTCGGTTTGACCGAGTCAACCCGAACCGCTTCACATCTGACCTGAACCAAACCGTAACTCGAACCCGCTGCTGTCCTGCACCGAGACCTGACCAGGTCTGACCCGAACCAAACCCGAGCTCGAAACAAATCTGAACTTAAATCGGAGGTGAACCGAACTTGAAACGAGACTCCAACATACCTGCTGTGGCGTCACCGGTGCCGCCGCCGACTCCGACGTCGGCCGGTAGCCGACACCATTTTCGTCATCATCACTCATCGAATCATCATCACCTGAAACGGCAACCACAACGGCCGGAGAAACATGGATTCAAAAGAAAAATTGTGTTGTAGAACTTACCAGAGACATCGTCATCATCACCACAGCAGAACAACGTCATCACCGTCAACAGCGGCGCCGCTGCTGTCAGATTCGTCGCCGGCGAAGTCGCCGGTGTTTGGTCGGCTCCGCCGTGAAACTCCCCTGCCGCCGTGCCCAGTTGACGCCGCCCCTCTTTCTTCCGTCTCTCTCTCTCTTTGTCTGGTTCGAATGGGTGTTACGGGGAAGGAGGAGGTTGGGGGGGGGGGGGGTCTCGCCGGTTGCTGGAAACAACCACCGCCGCACCGCTGGTGGTCTTACCGGACCGGCTGCCGGTCTTCAATGCACAAAGAGAATGTGTCGAGTGAGTGGGGTGGGGTGAATAGAGTTGTTGGTGTGTGTTGTGTATTTGAGAAGTAGAATTTCTCTGTGTGTTTTTATTTGCAGACAAAGAGAGGTGTTTGTGGGTATGTTTTGGTCTGAGGAATGAGAACAAAGAGACTAAGGTTCACATATTTACAGAGAGGTTGAGATCTTATGAGATTTACAAGGATTGTGTAGAGATTTTGGTAATATTTTATAAGATCTTGTACAAATTTTGTAAAGATTTTGCACGATCTTATGAATCTTGTAGGATTCTTGTAAATCTAGTAAAGATTTCATAGAGATTTTGCATATTATGTGCAGGGTTAGGCTTGTGGGTTTTGGGCTTGGGCCCAGGGCCCACAAGTCCATCTTATGTGTAAGTGGCACGTAATTCCTACGAGATACGTTTTTAAAACCGAAATCACCGTAGCCTAGTAAAGTAATATTTCAGAGTAAAACGTGTAAAAATAATGTTGGTATCTGTCGTAGTCGTGTTCGTGCGTCGATAACGGTAATAATCGCGAAAAATTACATCGTTGCCGTCTTTAATCCGTTTTTCGAGCCGGTTTCAACTACGATTGCTAAAATTTAATTACGAAGCTAGAATATATCGTAAAAATTTAATATTCGTCGGCGTTGTCAGTATTTTGAATGGTATCAGTTCGTTGTCGCATAATATTCCATAGATTTTTCCGTAAACCACTGTTCGCGCACTGTAAAGTCGTACAGGCGTTCCTAGGCACTCCAAAGGCCTAATTAAGTTAATTTGCTTCTCAAATACTATTCATTATTGCGTTAATCACCTTTTAGTCATGTAATTAAGAGCCGTAAATCACCGGTTGTCACACCTTCAAGGGTTCGCCCCTTTCCTGAACATTTGCTAGTTCTGTTAGGGGTTAGTAAATTGTGGGAAAAGGCCAATCGGGATCCGGTTCTAATGAGGAATGGCACGGGTATGCATTTTTCTTTGTATTCCTTTTATGTTTTCTTAATTTATGTCTTATGTGCTTTTTTGTTTTGTGGTTATTTGCAGTCCTGTCTGCACTTGATTTCATAAATAGTGACGATACTTCTGATGTTGCGTTTGAGGATGTCCCAGTTGTCCCTGATGAAAATGTTGTAGTTAAGGGTTCTGAGCAAAGGTTTGAGGGTACTGGGTATGTCAGTGTCTCCAACGTGAAGGGCTTTTCTAAGCCTATTGCCCCCAAGGCTTCAACCCGTCGATCTACTCGCCGTTTACTCAAGGGTGCTCCTCAATCCATTCTACTGAACCAGTGGAGTTGAGTAATGATATTGAGGCTTATGAAGATCAAGGTGTTGAAGTGGGTGCCGAGAAGGAAAATAAGTTGGTTGTTCATGGGAAGAAGAAGACCTCGGCCAAGAAGGTTATGGCTACTCCTGTTCAAGGTTCTTCAAGCAGGGACGTTGAAGGGTTTGATCCAGATGAGGTTTATGTGCCTGGTTGGTCGGTGAAGGTTGATGATAGTTTTAAGGATGTTGCTGTTTGTGAAGATGTGTTAAGCCATATTGCTCCTCCTTCGGTTCATGACACCATTGCTGAGATGGATGATGACATGATGTTGTCCCGCATGATTTTGAGTACTTGCAACCTTGCTGCCATGCTTCCTCAAGGAGTTGCTCGTTTTCGTAAGAGGATGCATGAGTATGAAGAATTTTCTAAGAAGAAAGAGAAAATGAAATCTTCAATGGCTGCAATGAAGAAAGAGATAGGTGGGTTTGCTGAGAAGGAAGAGGCATGGGTCAAAAAGGTTGGTGAGTTTACCAGAAGGCATGAGATTGAGTTGGGTGACCTTAAGAAAAGCTTTGAGGCCGATCGATTGAAGCTAAAGGCTGATAGGGAGGCTTTGTCTGTTCAGCAGAAAGCCTTTGATGAGGAGAAGGAAGGCTTGAAAGCTTTGGTTGCTCGGGCTACTAGTGATAACCAATGGTTAATTGAGCAAGGTTTCCAACAAGTTGTTACGTACCTTCTTCACTCCAATGAGTTCAATTCCGCTCTTGGTGAAGTTTACACTAAATTGCTCAACTTGGGGAAATATCAAGGTCTTATCGCTGGTTACAAGCTGCATGAATCTGGGCATCCTTTGGAAAAGTCTCCCTTATTTCGTCTTGAAGCTTCTGAGATCTTTAAAAGTTCTGTTGAACAGATGGAGAGGCTGACATACCCGTATGTCAACCAAGTTTCTACTTGTTTTGGTAAGCCTCTTACTATCTTGCAGGAGCTAAAACCGGAGGGCTTTAATGAAAAAGTCTGTGCTAAGGTCATGGGTTCCCTTTCAAGGAAGCGATCTTACTCGGGAGATAGTGATGACACCCTTTCAGGAGGGCCTGATGCTTCGAAGGATGCAAGCTTGGAGGCTTCAGCAGTAGGTGGTGATGGTGGTATGAAGGCTAAGAAGTCAAAGAAAGCAAAGAAGGTTAAAGGTGAAAGTTTCGGGGCTTCCAAGCCTCCTGCTGATGCTTGACGGACATTCGTAGCTTTCTTAGCATCTTTTGAAAACAATTTATGGTCTGTATTTTAACTAAAACAATATTAGGTTTTACAGGAACCCTTAAGGTTCTTGTTATGTGGTTGTGGCTAGGCCTGTATGGCCGTTTGAACAATTTCTAAATTTACAAGTCGGTAGGACTTGTTCTAACTTTTCTTGAATGCTTGGAAGTTTCTAAGGCTTCCTTTATTATGCTATTATGTTGAACTATTTGCTTGTGTTGTATTTTTTATGCTTGTGCCTATTTTGTTAAGGCAGCTTGGTCGGCTTCAAGCCTTGAAGGTTTCTGGCTATCCCGTATGTAGGTTGAAGCCTTTAAGGCTTTGAGTTGTCACATATGTAGCTTGAAGCCTTTAAGGCTTCTTAGTTTTGTGACTTGGCTTGGTTTGTATCTTTGAGTTTTTTTATAACTTTTCGTTCAAGTTGTTGCATTATTCCTTAGATTATTTCTTTTTCTTGTAGCTTTGTCTTTGTCGAGTTTGTGTTGTCTTTATGTTTTTTATACCTTAAAGGGTTCAGTGCTGCAGTCACTTAGCCTTGGTATTTTTAACAAGAAGACCTAGCACCTATCCTATTTATTTTCTTCTTTTCATTTGATTTTGTAAGCCCGTTTGTTGATTGTTTTTTCTAAGGCTTAAAGAACATTTGGTGTAGGCTGCTCAGACCCGTCTATGAGAAAATTTTGTTTTTGATAATAAGTCTCATGGAGTTGTAGTGATTTAGGAACTCACCCCTTATATAGGTCCATTCAACCCTTGAACCTATTGAGCGATGTGGCCTGGGAGCTCATCCCCTTACATGGCCCTTGCCATGGAGTTTCTTGCTAGGTTCTCAACCAACTTTTAGGATAGAAAGACAAATTTGATAAAACAACTTCATTCATTCAAGAGATATTGTTTTTACAAAAGGTGTTCATAGTGCAACTCTTGAGATACAACTTGTGAAATACAAACTAATATTTCCTGTTTAGACATGGAACCTTTTCAAGGTTTTTCCATTCCAGTGTCTTGGAAGCCTTTTACCCTCTGAGTCTGCCAGCTTGTAAGATCCGCCCTTATGTGCTTCAAGGATTGTATACGAGCCTTCCCATTTTGGGCCGAGCTTTCCTTGGTTCTCTTTTTTGCTAGCTTCATTGTTTTTAAGCACCAAGTCTCCTGGCTTTAAACGTTCATTCTTGACTCTTTTGTTATAGTAAGCTTCCATTCGTTGTTTATATTTGGCCTCTTGAATTGCAGCTTGGTCTCGTGTTTCCTCTAGGAGTTGTAAGTTCAACATGGTCTCTTTTTGGTTGGTTTCGGGATCCATGTTGACAGTTCATTGTGTTACAACTCCTACTTCAGCTGGGATCACGGCTTCAGACCCAAATACCAAGCTATAGGGTGTTCTTTTGTGACTTGTTTTTTTGGTTGTTCTTATGGCCCATAGAACACTTGGCAATTCTTCAAGCCAATTGTTTTCATACCTTCCCAACCTGGCCTTGATTCCTTCAACTATGCTTCGATTCGTCCTTTCGACTTAACCGTTTGACTGTGGATATGCCACTGAGCTGAAAACCAGGGTGATTCTGAATTCTTTACACCGAACATTGAAAGGCTTTTTAGAAAATTGCTTTCCATTGTCGGTGACAAGTACTCCCGGCAATCCATAACAACAAATAATGTTTTCCCAAAGGAAATCAATGATCTATTTGCCCGTGATTTTTGCAAGCGGTTTAACCTCAGGCCACTTGGTGAAATAATCTATAGCTACCAACAAGAATTTTACTCCACCTTTGGCTTGTGGGAATGGACCAACGATATCCATTCCCCATTTATGAAATGGCCATGCTGAGGTTATCGGGACAAGGTCATGCTTGGGGTTCTTCGGGACTGGTGCATGAATTTGGCAGGCATCACACTTCCTTAGTTGCTCAGTGGTATCTCGGTGCATGGAGGGCCAAAAATACCCAAGGTTCATAAGTTCAGCAACTACCGATCTAGCCCCAAAATGAGCTCCACATATACCTTCATGAACCTCTTTGACCAAATACTGGCTTTGCTCGGGACCAACACATCTTAGCAAGGGTGTAAGGTAACCCTTCTTGTAGAGAATTTCACCTTGAAGCACGTACTGCCTTGCCTTGATCTTAACCCTTTCAGCCTCCGTTTGATCAGTAGGCAATTCACCATTTTTAAGGAATTTTTAGATTGGAGTCATCCAATTTGGATCTTCTTCGGTGATTACATCTTGAACTTCTAACTCATCAATTGATGGAGCTTTTAACACTTCTACCAATACCTTCTTGGTAAGGTGGGCAAAAGTGAGGGATGCGAGTTTACTCAAGGCGTCTGCTTTCTTGTTTTGAGACCTGGGAATTTGCTTGATGGTGCATGTTTGGAAGGTGTTCATCAATACCTTTGAATTTTCTTTGTACCTTTTCATGTTGGGCTCTTTTGCAATGTAGCTATCATTCACTTGACTTGACACCAGCAACGAGTCTGTGAACACTTCAAGCTTTTGGACCTTCATTTCTTTAGCCAGTCTTAAGCCGGTTATCAGTGCTTCGTATTCAGCTTCGTTATTGGTGGTCTGAAAATCAAAGCGAAGAGAATATGTGAACTCTAACCCTTTTGGGTTGATTAGAATGAGCCCAGCCCCTGACCCTTCAACGCTTGAAGCCCCATCGGTAAAAAGCTTCCAGGCTTCAAGGTCTGAGGGTTCAGTGGCAGCCGTGTTTACTTCAGTGATTGTTTGCTTTGGGACTTCTATAATGAAATCAGCCAAGACTTGGGCTTTGATGGCTTTCCTTGGGACATAGGTGATGTTATGTTCACCCAGTTCCACTGCCCATTTGGCTAATCGTCCCGAGTTCTCTGGTTTTTCAAGCACACTCTTAATAGGTTGGTCGGTGACCACTTGTATAGGGTGTGCTTGGAAATACCTTCGAAGCCTTCTAGCTGTTTGGACTAGGGCTAGAGCAAGTTTCTCCAAGGGAGGATATTTGATTTCATCCAATTTTAGAGTTTTGCTGAAGAAATAAACGGGTACCTGAACCTTGTCTCGTTCAATGGTGAGGACCGCACTTATTGCTTCTTCAGCAACTGAAAGGTATACCGAGATTAATTCTCCCGTTTCTGGGGCAGCAATGTCAGGTAGGGAAGCTAGGTGTTGCTTCATCTGGTTGAAGGCTTCTTTGGCCTCCTCAGTCCATCTGAAGTCCTTCTTATCGGAGCAACCCTTGAGCGTTTTGAAAAAGGGCAAAGACCTTTTAGCCAATTTTGAGGTAAAACGCTTCAAGGCTGCAAGCTTCCCGTTTAAGCTTTCAACCTCCTTCTTGCTCCTCGGTGGTTTGGTTTCGAGAACAACTTTCACCTTGTTTGGATTGGCCTTAATGCTGTGTTTTCCCATAATATGCCCCAGGAACTTACCTTCCTCAAACCCAAATGAGCATTTCTCAGGGTTGAGTTTCATGTTAACCTTCCTTAGATTCTTGAAGGTTTCTTGGATGTCATCGAGCATTTGATATTCCGTTTTGCTTTTGATCACCAATTCGTCGACATATGCCTCCATGTTTTTACCAATTTGACTTGCAAAGGCCTTGTCAACCAGGCGTTGGTAGGTTGCTCCAGCGTTTTTGAGGCCAAAAGGCATCTTTTGGTAACAAAAGATCCATTTGTCTGTGTGGAACGTCGTTGATGTGCTAAAAGTGGTCTAATTAAATTAACTAAATTAAACCCTAAACTAGACACTCTAAGCTTTAAATTTATAAACTTAGACTCGATCTAAAACTAAACCACGCAAACGGCAAGTGTACCGATCAATGCAGTATAGCTACAGTAAGTCCAAATATCGAACCCACGAGACTCTCTTATTACGCTAATTAGACTCTATCTAGACGTAGACTGACACAGACTCTAACTGTTGATTGGGGGGGGGGGTACGAAAAACTAAGGAAATCTATTTAAACTAATTAATTAACTAAAACTAGACTAAATACGAAAGAAGGCAAAGACGATTCTTATATGAGAAACGAGACCACCTAGACTAGAATCCTGGATTGATTTTAAGAATTGCCAATTAAGTTTAATGCATGAATTATGGAACCGGGATCTTAAAGTACTAAACCTATTAAGAACCAACTAAGCCCCTCGACCCTTCTCAAGGAGAAACCTGTGGAACTACCTAGGCTGTTAATCCTACCGGTTATTAGACGCCTTTCCAGTTGTCTAATTATTGTGTAAGTACCCTAATGTTGACCTACTCTTTTCCAATCATAGATCTAGGGTAGTTTGAGTTATTTAACTTGACTTGATAGACTAATAAAACCGACAGGTCAACTAAGACACGACCTTTTCCAAGGACTATCTAAAGCAATTCGCCGGGTAAGACCTACCAATAGCCCCTCACTTTCCAGGTATTAGGACTAGCAGAACACTAAAACCTAGCAAATTACTAACAATTACTTCTAGGGGTTATTGGCCAATTCCACCCTAAAGAATTAAGATCTATTACGTGATATAGACACTCACCAAGATCTAAACCCTAGCATGACTCTATATTGTGATAAAGACCGTCACTAAGAATCATACGAAGCTATTGACAATAATAAACCAAATTAAAGTACGCATATGCATCTAATCAATACAACAAACTCTTTACTAAACACAATTAGTCCATAATATTCATGCAAATAACAAAAACGGTAAAAACTCTATATCAATCCATTCATCAAGTCTAGGTAGCTTAAAAGTTTAGCCAAACATATTAAACAATGAAAACAAAGCAAAGTTGTTCAAACAAGAATTCATTGAATAAAAACAAGAAACCAGAAAATAAAAGAAATCTAAAGGTAGAACCCGTAAATTCTTTGATCTCTAAACTTCCCACTTGTCTCCAATGATTCTGGCCTTCGACCCTTACTAAACAACTCTCCAAGTCGTCCGATGTCCTCTGATCTGCGGCTCCCCTTGGTAGTCTCTTCGTTCAAAACCTGCTGTCGTCCCCAGGATCCTATATCTCAGCCGTCGTCTGATGTGTGTATATTATATTCTCACTAAAACACAATTGTTTTCCATGTGGGCTTCATCTAGCGGGTTTCAAAAAAAAAACGTTTGGGCCATGGTAGCAACACATGATGCGGCCCAAAGCAACTGATGTCCAATTCTCCTTTATATATTCTTTTTTTAATCTTGTCGCCCTAATTCAGAATTCACGTATGAATTCTTGTTTGCATATGATGTTAGAATTAATTTGAAGTTTCATATAAAGTGCACTTTAGCCCCCTTGAGTTTCATGAACTATTTTTTTAAAGAACTTTTCTTTAATTGCGATTTAGCCCTTCGTCTTTCAGCTTCATTTAATATTTCCCGATTCTTCATACATTCATCATTTAAGCTCGTTTTTTCATTTCTTTTTGCACCAGGACTGGTTATTTCCATACTACTCGTTTTTGCTCCATTTACACCAGGACCTGCCAAAACACAAAATAATATAATATAATGCTAAAACTAAATAAAAACAACTAAAACTTATACAAAAAACTATACACTCTACACGGGACAAATATGTGTATTTTACCCCACATCAGTCGTCTTTTCTTCATCTTCTTCCTTCATGAGTATTTGATGGTAACCCTTGTAAGCATCAAGAAAACACTTGAAAGGGTAACCGGTAAGGGAGTCAACATTGAGATCAATTTCTGGTTACGGGTAACAATCTTTGGGACAAGCCTTGTTAAGATCCTTGAAGTCTATGCACATTCTCCAAGAATTGTCTGGCTTTCGAACCATGACCGGGTTTGCAACCCAGGATTGATACTTGACTTCTCGGAGAATGCCGGCTGACACAAGCTTTTCAACCTCTTGGCATGCAGCCAAGCTTCTTTCAGGGGCTAGACTTCGTTTCTTTTGGACAACAGGCTTGACATCAGGTGGTATTCTCAACTCATTTTCAGTAATGCTTTGAGGGATGCCTGTCATATCTTCCGGGAACCAAGCAAAGACATCACTATAATGTGTTAACAACTTTTCAAGGTATGAGAGGGTTTCTTGTGAAAGGCTTGGATTGACCCTTATCCTCTGCTCAGGGTACTTAGGATTTATGATTAACCTTTGCTTGTCTTCTTCGCTTTTGGAACTTTCACCTTCAACCATGTAAGCCTCTTGAGTAGGTTGAAGGGTTGCTATTCCCCTCTCGGTAGGAAATTTGACAGTGCCATGGCCAACAGACACAGCCATATAGAATGCACACTGTCCCGGCCTTCCAATGATCACATCATAGTTTGAGGGTATATTGATAACCACAAAGGTGAGTGGTTGGACTCTCTCCTTCTGACCTTCGATGAAACGAACATCAAGTGTCAGTTGCCCTAAAGGCTTAATGGGTATATCGGCAATACCTTTTATGGAAGTCCCGGAGGGTTGAAGCCTTGAATGTTCTTCATTGCTCAAACGGTTGAAGAACTTTTCAAACATGATTTCTGTGGCAGCACCAGTGTCTATTTATGCTCTGCTCGTTTGTAATGTTCCCACAGTAGCCTCAACCACAAGAGGGTTTGAAAGAGGGTCTTTCTCCGTTGGAGGGAAGCAAACACACCGAAGCTCCCAAGCTTCCAACCTTTGCCTCTTGTGCGGAACCCTTCCATCAAAATCCACCATATTGACTTCCTTGCCCTTTCCCTCAGCCATTTTGTCCCTTACTCCCTTTACCAAGTGAGCAAGTTCCCCGGACTTAACAGCTTCTTCGATCCTTTTCTTAAGCTAGAAGCAATCATTGGTGTGGTGTCCCTTTTCTTCATGAAATTCACAGTATTGTGTAGAGTTTTCGTTCTTTCTGCTTATGGGGAGAGGCCTAGGAGGCCGAAAGTTTTGCTTGACTTCTTCTGTTGCAAGAATTTCCGGAGGGGTTTTGGTAAGGGGTGTGAAACTTATGCCTTTCTCCTTGCTGGAAGGGTTCCGGCCTTCAGACCTTCGTTGCTCTGAACCCTTTTGGCGTCTATCATAGGAGTTGAAGTTCCCCCTTTTTCTAGCTGGGCTGTGGCCTTGCCAGCTGGATCCCCTTTTCCTTTGCTCTTTGATGTCTACTGCCTCTTCCCCCCTGATGTGGGCTTCAGCCCTTTCGAGAGCCTCTTCCAAGGTCTTGGGTAGGGATTTGTTGAAATCTCTTGTGAGATATTTGGAGGAGATGGCGTTTATAAAACCAGCCACTCTCATTTTCTCGTCTGCCCCTACATATGTTAGACCTTCCTTCTTGTATCTTTCTATGAACTCTCGAAGGCTTTCATCATCCCTTTGCTTTATCTGAAAGATTATTGTAGCATCTTTCACGTATCGCCTTTGCTGGGAGAAATTGGCTAGGAACCCTTTGCTGAGGTCATCGAAGCTTCGAACGCTTCTAGCAGGTAAATCATTGAACCAGATCCTGGCTGATCCGACAAGGGTTTGCATGAACATTAAATAACATTCAGCATTTGACCATTTCTCAATTCTTGCTGCACCGGTAAAGATCTGGAGATGGTCTTCAGGATCTTCAGTCCCATCATACGTCTTGATGTGGGATGGCATTTTAATCTTTGTCTGAAAATCATAATTGGCTATTTGCTGTGAGAAGCACGAGAGGTTACTCGGCTTGTAAGGCTTGGCCAAATCTTCTTCAGCCCTTACACCCGCATTGTTGTTGTTACTGTTGTTCCCTTGAGTGGCTAGCACCTGATTAATAAAGTGCTGCCACGGGAAGTTGGCCATCATCTGGGGCATAAGGTTGAAGCCTTGAAGGCTTCCGGGTGCCATTGGGCAACTAACTCCCAAGGGGGTGCTCATAACAGCACTTCATGCCAAGGGGAGCACAGACAAAGCTTGTTCCCATGAGGTTGTTGTTGATGGTGGAAGACTCGTCACTGGGGACTGTAGGAGCTAGTCAAGGGTCAGCTCATGGCCCAAAGGAGCACCATTCGTAGCTGGTTGGGATGAAAAAAGAGGATATGTTGTGGGATTCGGCCTTGCGGACAAATATGGGTTAGGGTTTGGAGGAGGATTACTGGGACCAGCCTCATCC
This sequence comes from Helianthus tuberosus, assembly GCA_030545235.1. NCBI lineage: Eukaryota > Viridiplantae > Streptophyta > Magnoliopsida > Asterales > Asteraceae > Helianthus > Helianthus tuberosus. Next base: position 107,017,645 of record CM060437.1, read on the forward strand.
CTAGACACCAAAGGTTGTGAGTTGGCAAAAGGAGGGATGGGGGGTCCAGGAGATAGTGTTGGCTCCGGCTCATCATAGTCTAAACGAATCCTCACTCCCTTGTCCCTTTCCCTACTCACATATTGGTTGAGGAGAGACCACAACTCAAGGAAATTATTGGCGACCCCCTCGGGGGTAAGCTCGACATGTGATGGGGTGCCAGAGACACCGATATTAGGGGAAGGGACCCCTGATCTGGACGGAGTTGGAGTGCTGAAAGTGAGAAACTCGGGAGTGCTTCCTGGTGTCGAGAAAGAGGTTGGTATAGCCACATGACCTTGGCTAGTACCTGGGGTAGAGGTGTTTGGAACCTGATTCACTTCTCCCGGGGATCCACTTTCTGACATGGTAATTTCAAGATAATGGAGCTACACTACTGGGTCTTTTGAAGAAAAATAGTGGCGTAGCCCCACGGTGGGTGCCAACTTATTGATGCAACAAATAACAGACCAAGGATGGTAGCTGGGCCGGTTAGGCAAAAGGGTTGAAGGGTTCAACTTTGCCTAACGCAGGTCGTGGGGTGCTCCCACGTTTGCAAGACGTGGAGAGAGGTTCACTAGTTTGTTTTTGTTGTTTGCTCAAGGTCCTCCACTGAGATGTGCTCAGTTTCGGAAGTAGGAACAAAGAGAATGTGTGTGTTGAATGTGAAAGAAAGTGACTTGCATGAAGCAAGTACTCGAGAGCAATGACCAGAGATTCTCCAAGAATCAGAGCTGATCGGAATGTCCTTCTCACTAAATGAAGTGTCTAATTTATAGGAAAAGACAGCGCTCAAAGAGGAAGCTGTTTGACTAGTGAACGTGCTTGCAGTGGGGGTTTTACCCTTTTTGGGGGTTGAAGCCTTTGACCTGTTGATAAAAGGTTGTGTTCTGTGGACTCGTGTTGCTTTTGCGGCTGGGGAGTTTGGGGAAGCAATCAGAGATGTGACTCTCTACTGTTCACGTGCTGCTTTATCTCAACTCCCGGATTTTCATCCTTCGAACCTTTTAACCTTTTTAGGCTTTAATGTGTCTAAGTCATTTTATTTAGTCTTGGGCCACCCCCGTCATCAGAAGGTTACGAGACTTGTGAAGACCCTATATAAACAACATCTAACAAGCCCCACAAATTCATACAACCTGTTTTCGACACCCTCACACCTTCAAAACACCTCTTCTTTCAACCTTGTCGGAGAGCACCTCCAGTCGCCGGAATACCAAACATATCCTTCTCAAAGAAGCCGCAACTCTCTCTCTCATTGTTGAACCTTCGCCAGACATCGAAACGCATCGAAGACGACACCGCAAACCTCTGTTTCACCCTCACGTTTCGCCGGGGCTCCAAACTAATCCGCCGGGAAGATCAAGACGTGCCGGACGATCGGAGAAGACGATCAGAACTTGCGGCTTGTCCGTGTTCGGTATACCTTCTTATCCTTTTGTTTTTTTTCTTTCTTCTTCGTTAATCTCCTGTTGATATGCATTTTCGCTCGACACTATACTCGATTCAACTAACTGAAACTATGAAGATTACATGTAAACAGTTGACCACGAGTTCTATTTTTTTTTCTTTTTATGAAGAAGACATTTAAGTTAGTGTTTTAATATAGTAAAAACCATTTAACTCTCAAGTTTACTAGTGTAGTGGATATCACGAAAGAAAATCATAAAGAAGATGTAAAATGAATATCATATGCCATTTTTATGATAAACGATAAGAAAGAGATGTGATTTTGATGGTTTTTTTTATGAAAAAGATGAACTATTAAGAAATGACTAATTCCATTTCTTTTCTTTTATCCATAAAAACCATTTCAGTTGCTTTAGTCTCTTTATTTTTATTTATTTATTTATTTATTTTTATTTTTATAAAAGTACAACTTAAATTGATAATAACCACAATAGCTAACCGATCTATCAATAATGTTAGAATGTAATTAACAGCTTTATTTGAAACTCTTTTCCCTTTCAAAATTTAAACTAAGACATCTATCAATAACATATATAGTTGACAATTTATTTTGACTCTTATTACAATCTTAAATTTTGTAATAACTAAAAATAACTAACACATTATTTTAAACTCTTTTATCTTTAATGTAATAATGTGATAAAATAAAATTCCTAACTAATTAAATTGTAAACTTAAAATGTCAGGGATTGTATTTAACACGCGAATATTAACAAGATCGTTATCATTTAGGATAACCATTTCATTCGTTCTCTTGGAATTTCTCCAATCCTTACTCGTGCGTTATTACAAGGAACTCTTATACGCAAACCACTGTGAGTATACTTGACCCATTTTACCGTTTTCACACTTTTTGGGTGTAACATGTTTATTTATACAAAACACACTTATTATACATATTCTTATGCAAATACATAAACCAAAAATCCAATGCATGCTTACTATTTGTTATGCTTGATTCGTGTTTTCTGGACCATACTTATGTGATGAACATGTCATTAGCTTCGTACGAGCCTCCATTTAACATGTATAGCGCTATAGGAGTAACGCACCGCCCGTAGACTAGTGGTCATGTTAAATTTTCATTTATACTTGCGTAAACAGAGGGTTGACTTGTAAATCGCATGCCAGTTTATACGTTAATCTTGATAACTAGGTTTGCCATGTGGATTGTTCCTGATCGTTTTTATACTTACATACTACGCACCAAACTTGTATGCTCGCCAATACTTTTTGTATTGAACCACACTTTTAAAACATGTTGCAGGTTTAACGTTGATGTTGTTGATGCATGGAATCTAGTAGGATGCTTAGATACACACTTTAAATTTGTATTCTTATTGTATTGTATTTCGTTACTCATGTTGTATTTATTTCAAATCTTTGTAATTGACTTTTTAGAAATGAAATTCATTATTTAATTATTGTCACCAATAGTGTTATGAAGTCTCTTGCAATCTATTTCGTCTCACTCCGATGTTTCCGCCATCGGTTGGGGTGTGACAGATTGGTATCAGAGCCATAACTATAGGGAATTAGGAAAAATTGCCATGCTTTTTTCCAAGTCTATAGTTTTAGAGTCTTATTTTTATGTTTTGCTCGAAACTACTTGCATCATACTCTATTGCTTTTTATTCATTCTCTTTTGATCTTTTAACCATATATGCCATTTACACATGCTATTCTTGTGTGTCAATAGTTGCTTTATTATGTGTTAATACTTGTTGTATTGTCCCATTATTTATGTGATATTCTTGATATGCTTTCTTATGTGTTTATACTTGTTTATTTATTCCTTTAACTTACTCCTTCCTAATACACAAACGAGACAACTTCACCAAAATACGCATGAAACCCACAATTTGGTGAACGACTCTCAATCCACCTATTCTTTTTACACGAAATTCGCCATCAAGTTAGGAGTGAAATCCTCACCTTGATGTAGAATTTCCATTTCGAATTCTAGTGGACCCTCGTCTAAGTGTTGAAATTTAAAATTATGGACCCGACGAGTACCAACCACACTTAGGATACGAAATCGTCAAGTTAGGGGTGAAACCCGCACCTTGTCGACTAGTTCCACTCCTTGATTTTCTCATAAATCCCGCCAAGTCTCGGAATTTCGATTGATTTGTGACATGTAGTAACCGGAAGGGTAAATACCGTTAACCGACTTGTCGGCGAGAGTATTTCACTTATTAGGCCAAAGCATGCTCCTCAAATTCGAAAGACTTTTCGACCACTTTGGTTAGTCAACGTTCCGTTTCAGAACCATCCAAGTTTTAATCGAACTTACGTTTTATTGATTTCGATCTTTTATGATACAATCCTCTCTTTTCAATTTTGAACTATTTCTGAGATTTCATTTTTACACATGCATTATTCTAATACTTTTCATACAATTATACAATGTAACTTTATTTATATTCCTTGTAACAAAAATGGAGACATATCATCAAGATAGGAGTGATTTCTTTACCTTGACGGCTAACTCTGTTTCCTTTTTTTCATCTTACAACAACCTCACCAACAAGTTAGGGGTGATTCCCTCACTTAGGTGATCGTTACCAAGACCTTCTTTTAATAGACTTTATTATGTACACACTATCATATTTATACCCAAATTGATTATTATTAATCAAATTCTTATACATCTCAACACGCATTATTTATTTAAACTTACTTCCTATCCTACAAACTATTTTTCACACGACTCATACATACGAGATTCTTAATCATGTCTTAAAACGTTTTATTACCCAAATTTCAAAACCTTACGAAATGCTACCTATCAATTTAACCAGTCCAATGAAGCTCTTGCCCATGAACTTCATATTCGACTTAATCACTAAAACACACACTCACGTTATATCACCACACTAAAGACTTTCGTTTCCAATCGGAATTCAAACCAACTTTCTCATATACTTGTAAGCTCTTATAGATATTATACGATCATTTTACCAAAGACACCTTTCAACATCAACAAATCATTTGTTAAAATCATTCTTTTAAACAATCACTAAGTCCTTTTGCTAAATTCCTTTTCTAAAGGATCAACGTCTTCACAAGAACCTTCTAAATTCTAAATTTCTTGTTTTGATGCAAATGAAACGAACCTACCTTTTCGAAAACCTTTTCCTACACCGATTTACAAAACACGTGGGCAAGGAGACTTCATGGGGACCAACCATCTTCGGCATAAGTAAACTCTTTTAAAACAAAAGTAGCATTTCCATTCATTACAAAATACATTATGCATAACCAATAAGTACTTTATGTTCATTTACATTTACAAACTATGTTCTACTTCCTAATCAAACTCAAACTATTTTGATTCGATAAAACTCAACGTTTCGCTTAAACAACTATAAATACATATCATCGTACGCGTTTTAGTCGATATCTCACGACAATTTCATTTACATCGTTCGTAATTACATACTCAACCTTTTAAACACTTTTATACGCTTAAATCCGTTAAGCCCCAACATGCACTATATACGTATTTTTTTATTATTATTCGTACATACACATACATTCGTACGTTTTATGCTTATACTTATACACATGCTAGTTATACGTTTTATGTTTATACTCATACTTACATACATATTCATACTTAAACTTATGCTCATACTTTCATTCATACTCATAATTCATACATTCGTGCCCGTACGCGAGCGTAATCTGAGGGATTCGCTTACGTGGGTCCCATACATACTTAAGCATGGAGTTGCTTACATACTATATTCTTATACGTACACATTTTTATTCGTTTATGTATATCCTGATTCATACACAACTAGTACAAGCTATGCGGATCATGCGACGATCAAAATAATCGCGGGTGCACACGGGATTATAGTGATAGGCGTATGAGAACCCTAGAGTGTACTACTGTGTATGGTAAGACACGGAACGTAACATGACGCCGAATACAAAACGGACGTAATGTGGTCAAAACATAGTGGATACGCCACTGGTACTTCCTATATATAAGTGTTTTCACCATGTTACCAAACTTTCGTAAAACGCGCCATGAGAAATTCAGTGGTTTGCAGACCTTTGGACCTTATACAAACTTTAAACACTCACAAACGCATTATATTCGATTATCCACGACGAGACTTCATTCTTAACACTTTCGTCTATCCAATACTTGTGCCACTCTTATACTTGCATTCGTTTATTAAGGGTCAATCGTTCACTTTGATACTCCTATTATTCTTCATTATTCTTTTTTCTTATACGAACCTTGTACACCATCAAGTCTGTTTTAACGCTCGAATATTAACTTATATTCATACCTCTAAAATTATCCTTCTATTCTTTATTCTTGTGTAAACATACTTAGTAGACCGTTATCACTTTATTTAAGGTACTAAACTTACTCGTTCCCCTTAATAAACATTCTTACGAATGTGTGATTTTATACTATCCCTAAAACTTCCTATGCAAACTACCTCATTTTTTTCATCAAAATACAAACCGTTCTGTACAAAATCTTCCTTCTTAATATGACACATTTTTAATACACCTCCAATTTAAGTTGTTCAAACTTGTTTAAACTCGCTTTATCTATATACGCACCTATACGTTTTCAATTATGCTTAGTATCTCAAATATATTTTAGCCAAACAAATTCTTTTACAAACCCACCATATCGTTTTTCTTTTCAAAATTTCATACCTTTTACGTTTCAAAATTTTCAAGTCTCAATTTTAAATAATCATCTTTTTGCCCAAATCCTTTTCAAGTCTTCCTCTAGAATAAATTTCGGGACGAAATTTCCTAAAGTAGGGGAGACTATAACATCCGTCAAAAACGGATATCCAGAGATTCTACCCGGTTTGAAACCCGGATCCTAACTTTTAAACCATAGAAAATTTTTTTCGCAAATTTAATTAACCGTTCAGAGTTAATTAATTAAATTAAATAATTAATGGCAAATCTAATTTCTTTTTTTTTTATATAAACTAGTTAGTTTTGCTAGTTTTAGAGTTAGTCTTTTGTTTTGCAAAATAACTTAACTTAGTTAACTAAATCTCTAATGTCAAGGGACTATTGTGCAAGTTAAGAAAAAAAAAACTAATTATAACCAAGCCAATAAGAGAGTAGAGCCTTTTCATCTTTGCCGCCCAACAACAGCACATAACTCGTTGTCTTCTTTCCTCATCTATTGACTTCGCTGATTTATCGGGATTAGACGTTATTTCCGCGTTTCCATATCATAGTTCTTTTCCAAGGTTACGAGACTTGTGAAGACCCTATATAAACAACATCTGTTGCTACAACAAATACAAGACCAAGGCCTGTAGTGATATCTCCGGGTAAAAGGGTTTAAGGTTTCAGTTAGCCTAACGCAGGTCGTGGGGTCCCCCCATGTTTGCAAGACGTGGAGAGAGGTTCACTAGTATTGTTGTTATTCTCCTTAGATTTCTGAACTGATTAGAAATCAGCCCAGAAAGCAATCGTTGGAGAAGATGAATTATTTAGTGTGAAGAATAGAATTTGTAAAAAGCAAGTTCTCATGGGAGAAGAAGAAGAGAAGCAAGCATGAAGCTTGTTCTCGAGAGGGAGAAGGAGAATTAGAGAATTGGGATAGTTTTCTGCTGATTCCAGAATGAATGGCATGCTTGTCATGGGCTGCAATTTATGGGGGAAGAGGTTTCTCAAAGGAGAAACCTTTAACTAGTGAACCTGGCTTGCAGTGAGGGACTTACCCTTTTAGGGGTTGAAGGGTTTGGACCTGCGGACAAACGGGTGTGCTCTCCCACATGGTCTGGTTGCGGCTGGGCGGGAGGTTTCACACGCAAAGGGTGATGTGACAAGGCTCTGACTTGTCTTTTTACTGTTCATGACCGTTGGACCATTTCCGAACCTTTTAACCTTTTAAGCTGTTGTGTCTCTAATCAGTTTATTAAGGTTTGAGCTACCCCCGTCATCAGCCCCCCAAGTCAGAGGTATTTGGGGTGTAAGCTCAAATGCTTCTGACTTTTGTACATGATTTTTATTGCTTAAAGGCTTCAAGGCTTGAAAGGTTATCAGGCGTCTAAGTTTTTTGGATTTGAATTTTGAAATGACAGTTAATGTGATGGATGGCAGTTTTTTGCCTTTTGCGTAATAATAACTGCCTAGACTTCACTTTATTTTTTCTTTTGATCGCCTCTCCTGGGTGCTAGCAACGACCTGTATGTGAGTTATTCTTGTCTTACTAGAGAGGAAGTTGAGGCTCTTTGTAAATAACGGGGGATCGATCTAAAGTTTGATCCGGTGGCTCCGGGTTTTAGATAAATCGATCAGTGTCCCGCTGGTTCGATTTCTCTTTATTGCTGTCATTTCGAGTTTTCCAACTTGTGCCACCCGTTTTCGGTCTTTGTTCTGAATATTTTAGAGTATTATCTTGTGTTGCTTGGTCAGTTGCGTCGTCAAGGTCTTGCTGGGACTTTGCACTTTGAGGTTTTGGGATAGGGTATGACCCATCGTTGTTGTTCTGATGATTCTTCCGGTTGACCAAGAACGACGATTGGGTCACGTTTGAGACATCCCAAGTTGATGTTTGTTTTATTTCCTCTATGCTAACTACCCTTGTTTTTTGGAAGGTCCGATTTTTTCTGGATTTCTGAGTCCATTGTTTCCTTCAAGCTTGTTTGGAGGCACTCTGATATTATGTTAAATGATTTTGAGCCATTTGTGTCTGAACTAAATAATTGGTTGTTAAAAGTTGTTAGGAAGTGTCCTTCGAGGCTTTGTCCCTTTCCTGAACACTTTTTAGTGTTTGATGGGTGTGAGCACTTAGTGAGACAAGCCGGATAGTGGCCTGTGCTCATGAGGGATGATCAGGGTATGATGTTTTGCCTTATTCTTTATCAAGAGTGATGATACCTCTGATGTTGGGTTTGAGGATGCTGAGGCTACCCCCTGGTGAAGATGTTGTTGCCAGAGGTGCTGAACACAGGTTCGAGGGTTCAGGTTATGTGAACGTTCCAAATGTCAAAGGCTTTACTAGGTTCGGTGCTTCCAAAGCTTCTATTCGTTGTTTAACCCGACGTATGTTAAAGGTAGCTGACCATCCATCGACCTCTGAGCCAGTGCAACTGAGTGATGTCATAGAGGCTTCAAACGTTTGGACGTTGGGGTTGAGGAAAAAAGACGAGGATTTGTCCTTAGTGATTAGTAAGGAGAGTAAAGCAGCGGGTAAGAAGCTTGTAAGCTTGAAGGGTTTCGGGAAAGGTGGTCAAGGTTGCACCAATGTTAATCCCGAAGAGGTTTATGTGCCGGATTGGAAGGTCACAATTGGTGACAGCTTCAAGTATTCATCCGTTTGTGAGGATGTTCTTACCCATTTTGCTCCTCGTATTGTACGAGGTTCTTGCTCGTCTATGGACGACGACCTGATGATTTCGAAGATGATGATGATGGGTGCTTGCAACCTTGATGCCTTGCTACTAGAGGGTGTATCTCGATTTCGCAAAAGGATGCAAGAATATGAAGTCTTTTCAAAGAAGAGGGATGAGATTAAAGCTTTAATGGTTGCTTTGAAAGAAGCTGAGGGCTACGCTGAGAAGGAGAAAGCATTGCTGTTTGAAGATTTGAGGAGTTTTCTTCCCGCACAAGACTGATATGGTTGAGTTGGAAAAACGCTTGGAGGCTGACAAGGTTTAAGTCAGGGTCGATAAGGTTGCCTTGGAGGTTCAGAAAAAAGCCTTATTAGAGGAGAAAGAAGGGTTAAAGGCTTCACTTGCCCAGGCAACTAGTGATAATATATGGTTCACTGAGCATTGATTCCAGCAAGTGGTTACCTATCTTCTCCATTCATCGGAGTTCAAAAAGGTCTTGGGTGATGTGTACACCGAGCTTCTTGCTCATGGGAGGCACCAAGGTTTGTTTGCTGGTTACAAAGCTTTGTGAGCCTGGGGAGCCTCGAGAAAAGTCTTCTCTTTTTCAACCCAAAGCTTTCAAAGTCTTCAAGGAAAAGGTTTTGAAGATTGAGCATATGATTTACCCTTATATGGGTAAAGTCTCCAAGTGTTTTGGTAAACCTTTGCCTGTCTTGAAAGGGCTAAAACCTCGGAGCCTTAATGAGGCTGTTTATAACGAAGTGTTGAAGTCCCTCTTGAAGAAACGTCCTTGCTCCGGAGATAGCGAGTAAACGTGTTCTGAAGGTGGTGAGGGCTCAAAGGGTTTAAGCCTTGAAGCCTCCGAGACAATGGGTGTCGTAGGGAGGAAAAAGAGGAAGGCTAAAAAGACCCAAGATGATGGAGGTTCTAAGAAGGATGATGCAACAAAGTCTACCATCCCTGGCATTGCTAAGTGAAGAAGAAACCTTAATTCATAGCTTTCTTAGCATGTCGAACAATGTTATGGGTTGTTTGTTTGAACATTTTTTTTATTTTAAGGGAACCGTCTAGGTCCCTTGGTGGTTAAAGCCTGGAAGGCTTGTGGACAATGCTTTATGTTTGATGTCCAGTATGGCCTTTGCTATCTTTAACTTATCTTGCTATGTTTATTATGTTGTTCTGTTTACTCCCTTGTGTTTTCATTAGTTTTGTATGTTGTCTTTGTTTTGGGCAGTGCATCTTATGTTACTTATACCTTAAAGGGTTCAGTGCTGTAGTCACTTAGCCTTAGGATATTTTTAACAAGAAGATACAACCTCTATCCTATGTATGACATTCACTTAGAGTATTTTTGGTTCGTAAGCTAATGTTAGGGCTTAAGGAACATTTGATGTAGGCTGTTCAAACCCGTCTATGAGACATGATTTTTTAGATTTCTATGAGTCTCATGGAGTTGTATTGATTTAGGAACTCGCCCCTTATATAGGTCCATTCAACCCTTGAACCTATTGAGCGATGTGGCCTGGGAGCTCATCCCCTTACATGGCCCTTGCCATGGAGTTTCTTGCTAGGTTCTCAACCTGATTATAGGATAGAAAGACAAATTTTGATTCATTGTTCATTCATTTCAAAGTACTTTGATTACTATGGGAATAGAACAACTTTTTGGAACTATTTGTAACACGTTTTGGTTAAACATGGAACCTTTCAAGGTTTTTGCCATCCCAATGGCGGGGAAGCTTTTTGCCTTGCGGGCCTGCCAGCTTGTATGATCCCCCTTTGTGGGCTTTTAAGGATAGTGTATGGCCCTTCCTACTTAGGGCCAAGATTTCATTGGCTTTCATTCTTGCAGGCCTCATTATTTCGAAGCACAAGGTTCCCAGGCTTGAAGCGTTCATGCTTCACCCGTGTATTGTAATATAATTCCATGTTTTCCTTGTACCTTGCTTTTTGTATGGCTGCTTGATCACGAGCCTATTCGAGGAGTTCAAAATTCAACATCGTCTCTTTCTTATTTGGCTCGAGGTCGATGTTAATTGTTCTTTGTGTTGTTACTCCGATTTCAGCTAGGATTATAGCCTCTGATCCAAACACTAGGCTGTAGGGTGTTTTCTTGTGGCTCATTTTCTCGGTTGTATGAATTTCCAATAGCACACTTGGAAGCTATTCGAGCTAGTTGTTGTCGTATCTTCCCAATCGAGATTTAATCCCTTCAACAATGTTGTGGTTTGTCCTATCAACCTGGCCATTGGATTGTGGGTAAGCTACCGAGCTAAATACTTGAGTTATTCTGAACTCCTTACACCAGGAGCTAGAAGGTTTCTCGGCAAACTATTTCAGGAGTGAAATCCATATTTTGATGAATAATCTCCTCTATTTTAATAAAACAGGGACGAAGTTGTTAAGCTAGGGGTGAAACCTTAACCTTAACTACTTGTTCCGCTCATTTTACAAAGCTCTTACCAAAGTTTCGACGGACTCCAACGACCTGAAGTCACAACATGACTAACAGGATGTGTGCCAAACGCCCAAGAATCGAGGCAAAAGCATAATCCTGAAGGTCAAATGTGTACACTAGATCCTTGTGAATAGTCGAACCACTTTGGGTAGTCGAAGTCTACTAGCCGCAGACAATCTACACCTCGAATTTTATGTGTTTTGATTATGAGTCCGCAACTGGTGACTCTGATGATTCATCGATTTTATGTGAATTATGTGGTTTATGTTTATTTGTTAGCGTTTGGAGGTACTATTGGATCCGATCTAATGCCTTTTGCTTCTGCTGATCACACAACACACTACACAACGTTAACAAATCGCTAAATTATGGATGACCTTATGCTACGCTTATACTACACGACTCGATATATATCAAATGCGAACGCTATATTCGAACGCTCGCGAACTGTGAATGATAGGTTTCTGTATTCTGACTGCCTCTTATGACTACATGGTTAGGTGCTTCTGTGACTCTGTGCTCTATATGCTTACGTGACTGTGTGAATCCGTGCTTATGTGAATCTGTGACTGATTGACTATGTGTTTATGCACCTACGTAATTGTATGTGTTCCTGAGCCTTAGTAAATAGTAGACGTGTGGGGTGAGATTCGAATATAATGTGTTAAGTCCTGTGACGATGTCTGTTGCAGACAATGTCATCTGGATCCCGTCATCCCTTACTTTCTCGTCAAGAAAAGAGAGACAAACGCCTTGCTGCCATCATCGCTAAAAGTGTAGCAAAGGCCCTGAGTGATGTTTACGTGAATGCCAGTAAATCATCTAAGGAATCAAGGAACGAAGCTCCTAAAGCGACCACCAAGACCTTCAATTTCAAGCAATTCAAGTCGTGTAGGCCAAAAGAATTCACTGGCGAGGGAGGTCCTACTGCACTATTCCAATGGTTTGATTCCATTGAGGCCACTCTATGACAGAGTGGTTGCCCCGATGACCTCCGAACTTTGAATGCTACCGGCGTTTTCCAGTCCCGTGCACTAGAATGGTGGACGGCCGAGAGAAACAAGCGAGGGAACGATGCAGCCTACGGTCTGTCATGGGACGAGCTCAAGGAAGTCATGTTGGAGGAATTCTGCCCTCCTCATGAACGTTAGAAGCTAGAGGATGAATTTTGGCACATACAGCAAAAGGATGGTGAAAAAGCTACGCTCACTGCTCGCTTCAAACAGCTCAGCATCATTTGTCCCGATCAGGTCAAGACTCCAGATATGGCAATCAAGAAGTATATCCGAGCCCTGCCTGACTGTGTTGCCGATTTCGTGCAAGCGGCTAAGACTACGACGATCGAAGAGACTTATCTACTGGCCGCTGAAATCAACGACAAGCAGGTCAAGGCTGGTGTCTGGGATAAAACTTCAAAGCACCTGCATCAAGCTACCACCGCCACACCAACTGCTGAAACTACCACCTCATCGAGCAACAAGAGGAAGAACAAGAGAAAAAACAGCTCCAGCAACAAGAACTGTGCGATCACTGCTGCACCAATTCAAGCTGTACCAGCCCAACAGCGTTAAGTAGCGGCGCCTGTGGCAAATGCACCGCATGCAAAGCGTGCATACACTGGGCCACACCCGCTCTACCCTACTTATACCTACCACCACCCGACTGCCATTGCTTGCCGTTTTTGTGCTCATTCCAATATGTACGGCCATTTTACTACCAACTGTCATGCTCGACAAGCTCCTGCTCATCAAGCTTTACTCACCGCCCCTCAGGGTCAACAAGCTCCTCCGGAACCCGCGGTCAACGCCAGAGCCTGCTTCGCATGTGGCGATCCTAGCCATTTCGCCAACATGTGCCCAAACAGGGTTGTGAAACAAGAGCCCCAGCAGCAGCAACCTCAACAGCCGCCACACCAGCAGCAACAGCAACAAGCAGCACGCGCACGAACTTTCAACATCAACGTGCGTCAAGCCCAAGCCGAAAACAACGTAGTTAATGGTACGTTCCTTGTGAATGGTTTTTATGCTTCATGTTTATTTGATACTGGAGCCGATAATTACTTTGTGTCGTTCGAATTCGAGAAGCTCCTTAGTCGTAAACGCTCCTGACTCTCCTCGACGTTTGATGTTGAAGTCGCTACCGGAATAACTATCGCCGTTAATTCTGTTCTTCGTGATTGTACTCTTAAGCTCAACAATCACATCTTCTCAATCGACCTCATTCCGATGCAACTCGGAAGTTTTGACGTCATAGTAGGCATGGACTTTCTTCGTGAAAATCATGTTGAAGTTGTGTGCTTCAACAAGATGATCCGATTCTCGCTTGCGAATGGTGATTTATTGTGTGTTTACGGTGATACCGCCTCGAAAGGTCTCAAGCTCATGTCATGTGTTCAAGCTAGAAAGTATCTCCGCAAGGAATACAGGGCTTTCTTGGCTAACATTGTAGTAGCGGAGAAGGAAAAGAAAGAGAAGAAGGAAGTGAAGGACGTTCCTGTGGTTCGAGAATTCCCTAATGTTTTTCCAGAGGATCTTCCCGGACTACCGCCAAGTCGTGATATCGACTTTCGTATCGACCTCATTCCTGGAGCCAACCCTATTGCCAAAGCTCCCTACCGACTCGCGTCGTCTGAAATGCGCGAACTTTCAAACCAACTCCAGGAATTACTTGAGAAAGACTTCATTCGCCCGAGCACCTCTCCTTGGGGCGCGCCGGTCCTTTTCGTCAAAAAGAAGGATGGGTCGTTCCGGATGTGCATCGACTATCGGGAATTGAATAAGTTAACTATCAAGAACCGCTATCCCCTACCGCGCATTGATGATTTGTTTGATCAACTACAAGGTGCTACGTGCTTCTCGAAGATCGATCTACGCTCAGGCTATCACCAACTACGCATTCAAGAGGAGGATATACCCAAAACCGCGTTTCGCACTCGATACGGCCACTACGAATTCGTTGTTATGCCCTTTGGTTTAACCAACGCACCCGCGGTTTTTATGGATCTGATGAATCGCGTGTGTAAACCATATCTCGATCGTTTCATCATCGTATTCTTCGACGATTTCTTGATCTATTCCAAATCGAAGACCGAACATACACAACATCTACGTTTGGTTCTCGAGCTACTCCAGGGGAACCAACTCTATGCCAAGTTTTCCAAGTGTGAATTCTGGTTGGAGGAAGTTCAGTTTCTGGGTCACATCGTAAATAATCAAGGTATTCACGTCGATCCTGCGAAGATTGAAGCTGTCAAGAGTTGGATTACACCTAAAAACCCGTCTGAAGTCCGTCCTTTTCTCGGACTAGCGGGCTATTATCGACGATTTATCGAAGGATTTTCAAAGATCACGATGCCGCTTACCGCTCTCACGCATAAGGACAAGCCTTTTGTTTGGGGAACTGAACAAGAGTCTGCCTTTCGAACCCTCAAGCATAAGCTTTGAATGCTACTGTTCTCACATTACCCGACGGAAACAACGATTTCATCGTCTACTGTGATGCTTCCAACCTTGGTCTTGATTGTGTCCTCATGCAACGGGACAAGGTTATAGCTTATGCATCTCGTCAGCTCAAAATCCACGAGAAGAACTATATAACCCATGATCTCGAGCTAGGCGCAGTTGTTTTTGCGTTAAAGATTTAGCGACACTACCTGTATGGTACTAAGTGTACGATCTTCACCGATCATAGGAGCCTACAACATATCTTTAATCAGAAGGATCTTAATATGCGTCAACACCGATGGGTAGAACTTCTCAACGATTACGACTATGAGATTCGTTATCACCCAGGCAAAGCAAATGTTGTTGCCGACGCACTCAACAGACGGAGCTATCTGCTTAGCACTCGTAATGTTCAAGCCCAACACGACCTCAAGACCCTCATTCGTGATGCTCAGCATGCGTGTTTTAATGAACGCACACTGAAGAAGGAAAGAATCTACCACGATGGAGCTCAGCTTGTGTGCAAATCAAATGGGATATTCCATTTTTTGGACCGAATTTGGATCCCTAAACGGACCGATTTGTGACAGATTTTGATGGACGAAGCCCACTAATCCCGGTACTCTATTCATCCTGGTGCCGACAAAATGTACTAGGACCTCCGCTATAGGTACTGGTGGCCGGGCATGAAAAGGGATATTGCTCTCTATGTTGGAAAATGCCTAACTTGTGCAAGAGTCAAGGCTGAACATCAAATACCCTCTAGTTTACTCGAGCAACCCCCGATCCCCATGTGGAAGTGGGAGAGTATAGCCATGGACTTTATAACAAAGCTACCGCACACGTCATCAGGTCACGGCAGCATCTGGGTTGTGGTCGACCGTTTGACTAAACCAGCTCACTTTTTACCAATACGGGAAGACTACAAGGTAGAACGATTAGCCCGAATCTACACCGACGAGATCATTTGTAATCATGGGACGCCTCGCGACATCATCTCTGATCGTGATGCTCAGTTTACCTCGCGACTGTGGGAAACATTTCAAATGGCACTCGGTACATCGCTCAATCTAAGTACCGCTTTCCACCCCCAAACCGACGGTCAGACTGAAAGAACGATTCGTACTCTTGAAGACATGCTCCGTTCGTGTGTCATAGACTTCGGTGGTAATTGGGATAAATACCTGTCGTTAGTCGAATTCTCGTACAACAACAGCTATCATTCCAGCATTCAAATGGCACCATTCGAGGCTTTATACGGAAGAAGATGTTGATCGCCTATTGTATGGCACGAGATCGGGCACTCGCAATTAACCGATCCTGAGCTAATACAAGAAACGACAGACAAGATTTTCCAAATTCGAGACAACCTTGTAAAAGCTCGGAATCGACAGAAAAGTTATGCCGATAGACGACGCAAGCCCCTTGAATTTGACGTTGGTGACTACGTACTCCTAAAGGTATCACCTTGGAAGGGTGTGGTCCGCTTCGGCAAGAAAGGAAAGCTCGCGCCTCGATATGTTGGACCTTTTAAGATTCTGGAAAGGATCGGAAAAGTCGCCTACAGACTCGAACTACCGGAGGAACTTAGTAACGTCCACCCGACTTTCCACATTTCGAACCTCCGAAAGTGTCTGGCTGAGCATGATCTAATTGTACCTCTCGATGACCTGCAAGTGAACGAAACATTACACTTCGTGGAAAAGCCTATCGAAATCATGGACCGCCAAACCAAGCAACTCAGACGCTCTCGCATTCCTATTGTGAAAGTCCTATGGGAAGGCAAACGGGGCGCAGAGTTCACTTGGGAACTCGAAGGCAACATGAAGGAGAAGTACCCGCAGTTATTTAAAGAGAAAGTCTAGAAAGAGAAAATTCTCCAACATGATTAACGGTGTTGTACAACTTCCAGCCTAATTTCGGGACGAAATTCCCTAAACAAGGGGAGGCTGTAACACCCCGTGTTTTCGAGAAGTCAAAGTCAAAGTCAAGGTCAAGGTCAACGACCGATTTCGCGCAACTTGACTTGTAGTGAATTTCTTTTATGTGTTTAATTTAGCTGTATTATGTGGAGTAAGTGTCAATAATTACAATAATCGACGTGTGTTATCCGCAATCTAATCGACTTACGACTGTGAATTATAGGAAGTAACAATGCGTTAAAGCTAACTAATCCAATCGACATCAAATCAAATCTCAACTCGAAATACGCATTTGGAATATTGTTATACGTGTGTGTGTGCCTTATGTGTTACCTGCGCATGTTTAATTTTGTATGTTGTGGAAATCAATCGAAACTCGAAATGCAATCGAACTCGAATCACAATCGAACCATGATAATTAGTGGAGAAGGGATAGTGCGAGATATGAGTGGTTGGGATTAAAAAGTAATTTGACTAGGAAACCCTATCGTATCGAACCGCTCGCAACCGAAATCGAAATATCAAAAATCATCGCACCGAACACACGAAACGTGCAGCTGATCGATCAGGCTACCAGCCGATCGAACAGCCAGCCGATCGGCCAGCACTTTCCTCATTTGGTGTCACACCCCGACCACGTAAAACAACAAAACGTGGCGGAAACGTCGGGGAGTGTTGTAACAGAATCATTGTTTCATAACACATGGAAATTTGAATATTGTTTTATTGATTAAAAGTGTTACAATGTCTTGACAATCAAAGAAACATAACATAAATAACTAGTCTTGCATCTTTTATTGTCGCTAAGGCCCAAGTCCGCCTAAGTGTATCTTGAAAAATCATATGCATCATGTCCTGAAACACATGTGAAAATAGGTACGTCAGCATAAAAATGCCTGTGAGATACATAGGTTTTGTGAAATTAGAATTCATGACTTATGTTTATGAAAATGTTTAGTCATGAACCTTGTAATTTGCTTTGTCTTGTAAATCATTTGAAAAGTGATAAATAAACCAAATGATATATATGTATAAAAGAATAATACATGGTTAAGTAAATAACCAAGTAAAATGAGTTTATATCAGATAAGTTGTTTGTAAAACAATGTATTGTGAAAAGTATGTTATTTGTATAAAATGTTATATGTCTAAATTGAAATAATTCAAATAACGCTACGATATGTAATACCATACAAGCACTTATATATAGGAAGTACCAGCGGCGTATCCACCATGCTTGTATCATATTTCACACGCCTCGTTACTTAAATCACTTACTCAAACCAAACCACCAAAGTAAAATGTTTATGTATACTCAAATGTCAAGATGTTTGTGTGAAAACCATGTCTAATGTCTATGTCTAATGTAAATCATGAATTGTGTATATCAATGTCAAAATGTTTATGTCTAATGTAAATCATGAATTGTGTATATCAATGTCAAAATGTTTATGTCTAATGTAAATCATGAATTGTGTATATCAATGTCAAAATTTTTATGTCTAATGCAAATCATGTAATGTGTATCCAAAATATCATGTATGGTAAGTGAAATATATCAACTAAACCATATGTAAAATGCACAAAACAAGGTATTGAAGTAAAACATGGTTTAAATCAAAGTTATGTTTTGTGGAACAAATGCATGCTATACTGATATAAACATCTATGCGGTATTGCTATACTGCATACATCCAAGCCTTGTGACTGTGGTGATAGACCCCTAAACGAATTTAAAGGTCTATCTGTGTTATGTTTATCGAATTCGGTCATTCCTTCCATCCAAACATACCTAGGATGTCAGGAACGGGAGTTGTCAATTCCTATGGTACTACTAACGAATGGCGTAGCTAATGTTAATGAATGTATTTTTGTCCCATTTAAATAAACCAAATGTCATACCAAAATGTAAGCATGTGAAAACAATGCACTAAGTATGTAATCAAATGAACATACATAGTGTGAAATGTAATGTAAAACAATGTACTAAGTATGCACACAATGGACATACATAGCATGAAATGTAATGTAATGTAAAATAATGTACTAAGTATGCACACAATGGACATACATAGCATGAAATGTAGTGGAAAACGATGTACTATAAATGTACTAATGAACATAGCAAGTATATGATGTGAAAACATGGAAAGCATGAAAGTAACAAGTAGGCACATGTGTTTCACCCCAAAACAGTTTGAAAACGGTAAAAGAGGGGTCTATGTACTCACTTGAGATTGCTCAATAGTCCTAGGATAACCACCAAGCAAAGCTAGAAGATCACGGAATCAAACGGTACCTAATATAGGTAACTACATTAATAAACCGGACCTAAATCGGAGGATCGGATAGAATGAGGGCTCGTAAACCAAATGAGTATGGGAACTCATGTAATATGGTTTAACAAAGCCCACATACTAAAATGAAACCTAACCTAAGTGCTTACGACCCATTACGACCCGTTTAGGTAGCTTATGCTACTTTAACGCGTCGTTCGCGTAAAACACGTTCGGAACGCCTAACTAGTCCTATGACAAGTAAAATATGCCTTAACATGTCTAATATTGTTGTAAAATGAGTTTAGATGTTAAAATTTATGTTACATATGCTTAAAATGAATTTTGGCGTAAAAAGGGCATTTTGGTAATTTACCTAAGGCATATAAACTACCTATCATACAACTACTTAACGAAGAGACCATAAGGTATAACCTCGGAAGGTTATTCCCTATAAACTATGGTCACCTAATGTGTTTGGTCGGATCCTAATGATCGACCAAACGGGTCGGGTTCGAAAGTATAAACGATTGTTTAGATCGCTTACCTTACGACCCTATATAAGCACTAAACTAAAAGTGACGAGCTAAGCATGTTAAACCATGCTTAACTAAGTTTAGAAAATAGGTTTGGTGGTTTTGATACCTAAGAGTAGTTTGGTTACAAAATACGCAAGAATACGCATTTTGGCCGAAACTACGACTCGTCACTGAGCCTAGATAACGTGGTAATCAGTAGGTATAGCCACTAGGGACTATAACCATCATGATTACGCTCACGTTAGGAAGTTCAAATGAACTTCGCGTTGACCATAAACTGGTCAATGCATAAAGTCAAACATAGTTTGACTTTAACGCTAAAACGAATGAAAAGAACGAAAGAACACTTACAAAGGGTCCCCGCAAGTTTGATCTTCCAAGTAATCTCAGGTAGGAAGTGTATAAACACAACCACTTAGAGAAAAACTCAGAATTCAAGTGGGTTTTGAGTTGGGAATATGGGGGTATTTATAGGATTCCTTGAACCGTTAAGATCGTTTATCGTAAAACGTGATTCAATCTCATCCCTACACTTGTTGTAACACTAAGGTACTTCAAAATGGCCCCCCATGATCAGGTATCAACATGTGGAATTGAGTTTATGGGTGCTTAACAGCTGTTAAACACATTTTGATGTTCTGGGAGGTCCTTATGGACCGTAAGGGTGAGGGCTTACGGTCCGTAAGCCAGCAACTTTGCAGAATTGACAGTTTTGGTCCCTGTTGATGTTTAAGCTCATTTCCGACACTTCTAAGGCCCGTCAAGCCAACTTTAAGGCCCTAAAATGATGCCTAAACATTGTGGACATGAAACATGCTCAAAAATATGCCGG
The DNA here is from genome assembly GCA_030545235.1 of Helianthus tuberosus. Taxonomy (NCBI): domain Eukaryota; kingdom Viridiplantae; phylum Streptophyta; class Magnoliopsida; order Asterales; family Asteraceae; genus Helianthus; species Helianthus tuberosus. The sequence goes on from CM060437.1 coordinate 107,037,946, forward strand.
ATGTCGGTTCGTTTGGCCGTACGGTTGCGTTGTTCAGTTAATTACGACGGAAGTCATAACGGACGCAAAAACGGTCCAAATTGCGCGATGAATGAATTTTTCTTATGCCAAACACTAACATAAAATATTTTAGTGCTTACATAAATGTTTGGATGTCCGGATGTATTCAGAACGTAAGTTATGCGCGAAAATGCAAACTTGTGCACTTTTTGACGCCTTTAGTCCCTGAATGACCCAAAAGTTTATTTTAGCACACCGAACCCATCAAAGCCTATTTCTAAGCTATGTAAAGGATATTTATGGTATGTTTAACTCATGGTCATGTTCCAGAATGTCTGTTACAGTTCAAATCGGCATACTTTCGCAGTTTGTCGAATTTAGTCCCTGTAAGCGATTAAACTTGATTTTGTCATACCAAATCCTTCAAAACTTATTTCTAAGTTATGTAAGGGTTATTTAAGGTATGTGAAGCCTATTTCACTATTCCGGAGTGTTCGTTGCATTAAACTGGTTATATTTACGCATCAATGCGCGTATAACCTTCCAGAAAGCGATTTAGAGCCCGAAATCGAACAAGAATTGATATGTGCAAATGATACACATATTTGTACAAATCCCAAGTATGAAATACAATATTTCATTGGTTTGGTATTTGTTTGATGGTCGTAGTGACCCAGGTGTCACAGTCTCCCCTACTTTAGGAAATTTCATCCCGAAATTTATTCAGAGGAAACTTGTGAGAGCTTGAAACATGAACTTGAAAAGATCAAACAACACTGGTTAGAGTCCTGAACTTCTAGTAACTTTACAATAACATCATGCTTGCAATGTGAGAGGGACACTTATATACAAGTATATAAGGCGTCATTGGTGCGTCCACCGTACCTCTATTACATTGTTCACATTTCGTTATGGTTGTCACTATCGGTTCTTGCACATAATAAGTCTTACCGAGGTTTCCGTGCACTAAACTTCGCAATTATGTATGCATCCATAATTACGTAATTCCTTGCATAGTCACGTAGTGCATCTTATAATGTGTAGGGGAAGAAAGCAATGAACGAGCTTGTGATGATTGTGACTAGACCACCATAGGGTCCTTTTAATTAAATCAATAAATGATTTAAATAGACTACCAAGGAGTCTGTTTAGCTACATCAGCGCATGTCATTTTTAACCAGATTCTGATTCAATCTTTTTTACTAGACCACTAGGAGGGTCTCTTATGAATCATGGAGTGGTACTATATAATCCAAGGGTCTTAACTAACACGTAGAAGCCCAATAAGGATTTAGGGTAGTACCTTTTTGAATATCCTTCTACGAATCCCTCATATGAAGATACGAAAGGTTCTACGAGGATTTGGATAACGAATATCCAGAGTATACAAAAACACAAAAATGCATAAAAGAAAACACAAAATGCATAAACACATAATCACATAATTGTTTAACTTGATTTTAGATTTGTTATCATTTTGTTAATTTGTTCTGCTAACTGTGCACATGTATTCAAAGCACACCAGGTATCCAATCAGTGGATTTTGATTGGTGCTTTAAATATTTCTAAGAATCTAACTATAAAGATAGAAAGATCTTTTAAAGGGAAAATTCGATTTCGATTATAAGGAACCGAAATGCTCGAATTAAGGTACATAAGGAATCCAATTAAGGACTCTGATTTAAATGATAATCATCCGCAAGGGTCTAATTGTGAAGATAAAAAGATCCCATATTGATTTTAGAAGTTGAAGATTTTTTGAAACCTTGCACTGGACGTGCTTAAGTCAAAACATGAAGTAAAAATGCTCATGAAGTTGAGATGCTAGATATGTCAAGGCGACATATGAAGCAGAATTTGGAGGTTAAGTCAGTGTATGAGAAAAAATATTTTTTGAAAATTATGCATGGAGTTCAAAAAACGTGTTCAATGTTTTTGAAACCTTATATATAATACCTTTGAAATCATAAAGTAGGTGTATTTGGTAGGTATATATTTATAAAAAAAATTGTGTTAAAATCATGCGAGATGAATTTTGAAATTATGTATAAGGTTTTTTTTTGAAAACATGAATGATGCTTTTCGAAATCATGCACTTGATAAGAAAATGTACTGTGTTAATATTGTTTTCAGACTATATGAAACATTTTGAAATTATGAAGGTTGTTTTTTGAAAACATAGCCAATGTTTTTGAAATAACATAGACAATGCATTTGAAAAAAAAATTGTTTTCAAACTATATGAAATGTTTTGAGATCATGAAGATTGTTTTTGAAATACTTGTACTGTGTATGTTGAAAAATCAAAACGTAATGGGTATGAGATTTTAAAATACCCTTAGTTATCTAACCAAGGATTTAAAGGCACAGATGTGCAGAAGCATGATTACTCATAATGTCACTTTATTTTGATGTACTTCGTATCTTAGAATGAAACGAGTACTTAGAATTTTCTATGGGAATCATGAGTAAACACAAGAATGGGTAATATTCACAAGAGTAGTTTGTAAGGAACATAGTTCCTTAATGTAGGTATTATAGGGAAATGCCATACACACATGTAACTACACTTGTATATCAGAATTTGTGATCAATGAGTTATTTATAAACAAAACTGATTGTTTCACATTAAAAGAAAAACAAAGAAATAAAAGCATAAGATTTAAAACAGTAACATCTTATACTCAGCCAAATGCTCATCCGTGGGTCAGATTTGCATTGACAATCTTTGTTCACTTGTTCCTGAAATAGCTCGTCTCGCCGTAGTTGTACCAAGTACCAGATGGTAAACGAGCTGGAGCAGGGTTGACTTGGGGTTGGTTTGGACCACCTTGGATTGGGTTGAATTGACAAGCATTTGCCAGGTGACCGAGTCGTCCACATGATGCACACAGACGACACTGCAGGTAAGCTCGGTGAGGTGCATTACACTTGTTGCACATCAGTGCAGTACCGGCATAAGGTTTCCTAGCAGGAGGTTGAGCAGCAGCAAGGTTTATAACAGCTTTGTTTTGGATAGCTAAGCGGCATATGTTAACCAAATGTCCCCGCCGTCCACAGTAGGCACATTTGAAGCAGGGTATGAGGTTTGAATGATGACGGTTGCATCGTTTGCACCATGGGGCAGTTCCAAAGTACGGCTTCCTAGCTGGTGGCGCTGCCATTTGGCTAGGTCCCGCTTGATTAGGTGTAACTGCTGCGGGTTTCTTTGAAGCCTTACGCTTCCTTGATTTTGGTGCAGGCTTGACTTCTGCTTCCTTTGGTGACTCTTGAGTGGCTTCATTGTTGAGACGAGACATGGCAATACCTAAATCCACCGTCTTCAGAATCACTTCGCCTATTTGCTGAGCAAATTTGGCTGTTTGCTCGGACATTTGACCGTTGCTGAGAGGAAGAGGCATTCTGGAGGAAATGAAGGATATAGGAAGAAACAATGAAATGTTATCGGAAAATAAAACAAAACAGAATGGCAATGCATAAGAATTTGCGATCATTTGTTTGTTACTTAAGGCAAACAAATGAGACGGTGACAAATCAAAGTAAGCGGATCATATTAATGTATCACTGAAGACATGCTTGCCTATAAGTGAACACTCACCCCAAGAGTTCCCAGGTAAGAGTGACTGGTCTGATACTGCGGATTTGTACGAACACTCTAGCCTTTGACAGAAAACTCAGGGTACAGGCATTCACTCTTCCAGTTTGCACGTGTTCACATTATAAGACCCAAACTTTGACGAGATTTTGAAAATTTGAAGGTTCAAAACCTTACAATAAATCATCCTAGAACAGATGATTGATTTTCAAAGCGGTTTTGAAATTTGTGTTCTAGTTATGGTTGTCGCCTAAGGACAGGTGACGGTATTATTTTATGACTAAACGCAAGTAAACTCGCGTTAGGGTCCTAGGAAGGTTATAGACTAGGTCAAAGCATTACTAATAACCTAATTCCCTATAACCATGGGCTCTGATACCAACTTTTCTGTCACACCCCGACCACGTAAAACAACAAAACATGGCGGAAACGTCGGGGAGTGTTGTAACAGAATCATTGTTTCATAACACATGGAAATTTGAATATTGTTTTATTGATTAAAAGTGTTACAATGTCTTGACAATCAAAGAAACATAACATAAATAACTAGTCTTGCATCTTTTATTGTCGCTAAGGCCCAAGTCCGCCTAAGTGTATCTTGATAAATCCTATGCATCATGTCCTGAAACACATGTGAAAATAGGTACGTCAACATAAAAATGCCTGTGAGATACATAGGTTTTGTGAAAATAGAATTCATGACTTATGTTTATGAAAATGTTTAGTCATGAACCTTGTAATTTGCTTTGTCTTGTAAATCATTTGAAAAGTGATAAATAAACCAAATGATATATATGTATAAAAGAATAATACATGGTTAAGTAAATAACCAAGTAAAATGAGTTTATATTAGATAAGTTGTTTGTAAAACAATGTATTGTGAAAAGTATGTCATTTGTATAAAATGTTATATGTCTAAATTGAAATAATTCAAATAACGCTACGATATGTAATACCATACAAGCACTTATATATAGGAAGTACCAGCGGCGTATCCACCATGCTTGTATCATATTTCACACGCCTCGTTACTTAAATCACTTACTCAAACCAAACCACCAAAGTAAAATGTTTATGTATAATCAAATGTCAAAATGTTTGTGTGAAAACCATGTCTAATGTCTATGTCTAATGTAAATCATGAATTGTGTATATCAATGTCAAAATGTTTATGTCTAATGTAAATCATGAATTGTGTATATCAATGTCAAAATGTTTATGTCTAATGTAAATAATGAATTGTGTATATCAATGTCAAAATGTTTATGTCTAATGCAAATCATGTAATGTGTATCCAAAATATCATGTATGGTAAGTGAAATATATCAACTAAACCATATGTAAAATGCACAAAACAAGGTATTGAAGTAAAACATGGTTTAAATCAAAGTCATGTTTTATGGAACAAATGCATGCTATACTGATATAAACATCTATGCGGTATTGCTATACTGCATACATCCAAGCCTTGTGACTGTGGTGATAGACCCCTAAACGAATTTAAAGGTCTATCTGTGTTATGTTTATCGAATTCGGTCATTCCTTCCATCCAAACATACCTAGGATGTCAGGAACGGGAGTTGTCAATTCCTATGGTACTACTAACGAATGGCGTAGCTAATGTTAATGAATGTATTTTTGTCCCATTTAAATAAACCAAATGTCATACCAAAATGTAAGCATGTGAAAACAATGCACTAAGTATGTAATCAAATGAACATACATAGTGTGAAATGTAATGTAAAACAATGTACTAAGTATGCACACAATGGACATACATAGCATGAAATGTAATGTAATGTAAAATAATGTACTAAGTATGCACACAATGGACATACATAGCATGAAATGTAGTGGAAAACGATGTACTATAAATGTACTAATGAACATAGCAAGTATATGATGTGAAAACATGGAAAGCATGAAAGTAACAAGTAGGCACATGTGTTTCACCCCAAAACAGTTTGAAAACGATAAAAGAGGGGTCTATGTACTCACTTGAGATTGCTCAATAGTCCTAGGATAACCACCAAGCAAAGCTAGAAGATCACGGAATCAAACGGTACCAAATATAGGTAACTACATTAATAAACCGGACCTAAATCGGAGGATCGGATAGAATGAGGGCTCGTAAACCAAATGAATATGGGAACTCATGTAATATGGTTTAACAAAGCCCACATACTAAAATGAAACCTAACCTAAGTGGTTACGACCCATTACGACCCGTTTAGGTAGCTTATGCTACTTTAACGCGTCGTTCGCGTAAAACACGTTCGGAACGCCTAACTAGTCCTATGACAAGTAAAATATGCCTTAACATGTCTAATATTGTTGCCAAATCAGTTTAGATGTTAAAAGTTATGTTACATATGCTTAAAATGAATTTTTGCGTAAAAAGGGCATTTTGGTAATTTACCTAAGGCATATAAACTACCTATCATACAACTACTTGACGAAGCGACCATAAGGTATAACCTCGGAAGGTTATTCCCTATATACTATGGTCACCTAATGTGTTTCGTCGGATCCTAATGATCGACCAAACGGGTCGGGTTCGAAAGTATAAGCGATTGTTTAGATCGCTTACCTTACGACCCTATATAAGCACTAAACTAAATGTGACGAGCTAAGCATGTTAAAACATGCTTAACTAAGTTTAGAAAACAGGTTTGGTATCAAAACAGACGGTTTTGATACCTAAGAGTAGTTTGGTTACAAAATACGCAAGAATACGCATTTTGGCCGAAACTACGACTCGTCACTGAGCCTAGATAACGTGGTAATCAGTAGGTATAGCCACTACGGACTATAACCATCGTGATTACGCTCACGTTAGGAAGTGCAAACGAACTTCGCGTTGACCATAAACTGGTCAATGCAGAAAGTCAAACATAGTTTGACTTTAACGCTAAAACGAATGAAAAGAACGAAAGAACACTTACAAAGGGTCCCCGCAAGTTTGATCTTCCAAGTAATCTCAGGTAGGAAGTGTATAAACACAACCACTTAGAGAAAAAACTCAGAATTCAAGTGGGTTTTGAGTTGGGAACTTGGGGGTATTTATAGGATTCCTTGAACCGTTAAGATAGTTTATCGTAAAACGTGATTCAATCTCATCCCTACACTTGTTGTAACACTAAGGTACTTCAAAATGGCCCCCCATGATCAGGTATCAACATGTGGAATTGAGTTTATGGGTGCTTAACAGCTGTAAACAGCTGTTAAACACATTTTGATGTTCTGGGAGGTCCTTACGAACCGTAAGGGTGAGGGCTTACGGTCCGTAAGCCAGCAACTTTGCAGAATTGACAGTTTTGGTCCCTGTTGATGTTTAAGCTCATTTCCGACACTTCTAAGGCTCGTCAAGCCAACTTTAAGGCCCTAAAATGATGCCTAAACATTGTGGACATGAAACATGCTAAAAAATATGCCAGATGTCGGTTTGTTTGGCCGTACGGTTGCGTTGTTCGGTTAATTACGACGGAAGTCGCAACGGACGCAAAAACGGTCCAAATTGCGCGACGAATGAATTTTTCCTATGCCAAACACTAACATAAAATATTTTAGTGCTTACATAAATTTTTGGATGTCCGGATGTATTCAGAACGTAAGTTATGCGCGAAAATGCAAACTTGTGCACTTTTTGACGCCTTTAGTCCCTGAATGACCCAAAAGTTTATTTTAGCACACCAAACCCCTCAAAGCCTATTTCTAAGCTATGTAAAGGATATTTATGGTATGTTTAACTCATGGTCATGTTCTGGAATGTCTGTTACAGTTCAAATCGGCATACTTTCGCAGTTTGTCGAATTTAGTCCCTGTAAGCGATTAAACTTGATTTTGTCATACCAAAGCCTTCAAAAGTTATTTCTAAGTTATGTAAGGGTTATTTAAGGTATGTGAAGCCTATTTCACTATTCCGGAGTGTTCGTTGCATTAAACTGGTTATATTTACGCATCAGTGCTCGTATAACCTTCCAGAAAGCGATTTAGAGCCCGAAATCGAACAAGAATTGATATGTGCAAATGATACACATATTTGTACAAATCCCAAGTATGAAATAAAATATTTCATTGGTTTGGTATTTGTTTGATGGTCGCAGTGACCCAGGTGTCACATTTGGCATCCTATAAATACCCCTGTCATTGTCATCCTTTCCACTTTTGGAAACCTCTGCTCGACCAGCACGCTTAGCTCATCCTTTTCTCAGATTCCTCTCGATTCCGGTAAGATTTCATCCTAAACCTTGTACTTTCTTGATCTACACACACTCCTACACCTTTCTATCTTTTAAATCTTAACTTTTAACCGTGAAACCATCAAAATTCAAGTGTTCTAGGATGATGTCATCATGGGTTCTTGAAGAACTTCATGTTTTGGCTTCAATCCACCAAGAATAACTTGGATCTAGCCGATTTCCACATAAACAAACAAAGATCTTTCATAGATCTAAACATATACATGGTGAAAAGGATTAAAAGATGGATTTTCCAATTTTCTTTCAACTCTTTTTCACTCAATGCCTTCAAACCGATAGAAACGGAGCCTGTGCCAGCTTACAAATCACTCCAGTGGTTGCATGGCTCAAGATCCGGATTCTATCCACGAGGTTAACCAATTTCGGGTTAAACGTTAAACTCCGTTCCAAACAGTTCACCGGCCGGATTTGGGTGATTCCTGCTCGACCAGGGGAACTAAGTAAGGACGAGGGATCTATGGTTCGACTCGTTGTCAAAATACCTCAATAGAACGACAAACAATCAGAACAACCAAGTGTTAGACGAATAGGCTGATCAGGTCAGGATACTGACCGATCGGACTGCTGTCCAAACGGACATCTAGCCGATCAGACAGTCAGTCGATCGACTGGCCAACCGATCGGTTAACACATAGCCCCACACTTAATCAATTTATTTTGAAGACTAGTATTGAACGAACTGTTGTTTGATGGGACTACTGTCCGATCGGATTACTCTTCGGATCATGAGATAATATACTTCAACACTTAATCGATTTTTCAACATGTTCGATGCACTAGGAGTGCCACCCGATCGAACAACCGTCCGATCAGGTGACACCCTGCTGAGAACTTGTCTTACTAAAAATACCTAACCGATCGGGATGCCGGCCGATCGAACAGCCGTCCGATCGACCGACCTGAAGGGTAAAGATACTTCAGTGTTTTCAAATGCTACAACGAAAACTTCAAAAGTCAAACCATCATACACAAACACATCCTTCTCAAAGGAAGAAACAATCCACTCGAACAGCCATCCGATCGGCCTACCGACCGATCGGACAGCGGTCCGAGCGGACTGTCAACCGAACGGTCAGCCGTTCGATCGAACTGCCGTCCGATCGACCAGCTGTCCGACTCTCCAACACTTGTTTTCCGTTTTACGCGTCACTTATTATTATGCTATCAAACTATTCAGGCTAACCCTACTCGCTAATCGCTCCCTTCAATCCATCAACCGCTGTGAGTATACTCAATCCCTCTTTGCTTTATGCACTTTTGGGTGTTACATACGTTACAACTATTCAAATCACATCAAACACACTACTCAATACTATTTGAACGCTAACCGTTAATGCATGTTTTACGTGGCTTATGAATGCTTGTTTGTTATGTTTACACATGGAATGCTGTCTACCTGCCTTAGCAACGATAGTACTATAGTTTGGACTCAGCACCCGTTCACACGGGGGTTGTTAAGGACAATTACTTGCATATATTACGGTGGTAATCATGTATTGCGAACTGCCTCGGGCAGTCAACCCGCAGTCATTGGTATCGATGGATCTATGTCGATAACTAACGTGCTTCATTTCACTATGTGTACGTGCTGGTTATGCGTAAACGAATTCAAACTCTATATGCTATTATCAAACTTGTATGCTCACCTTTACATTTCATGTATTGACTTTATTTTAACGTATGTGACAGGTGCTTAGGATGCACATCTGGTAGGGAATTGAAGCTAGAATAAAGCTTTAGAGCCCAACAAATAGTTGTCTGTAGTAATTGAATCAAGGGTCTCTAGAAGCAGATAAACAATTGCTCTATTTAAATCTGAGTTGTCGGAACAGAATTACTTGCCTAGATTTTTATCTGTAATAATTTGTTTACTGTTTGAGACATGGTATGGGACATGTTATTTAAATTGAATGGTAATGATAATTGTTATGGAAACTTCTGGACAATCTATTTCGCTCAGTGCCATGCCCCGATGATTCCGTCGAACGGTTGGGGTGTGACACATAGTGCAAGAGCAACTTTTCAAGGTATGAGAGGGTTTTATTGGAAAGGTTAGTGTTTACCCTTATCCCCAGTTGAGGATATTTTGGGCTTATGTCCAACCCTTGTTCATCGTCTTCGTCCTTTCTTGAGCTTTCCCCTTCAACCACAAAAGCTTCTTGGGTAGGTTGAAGGGTTGCTATCCCTTTTTAGTGGGAAACTTCACAGTGCCTTGACCAACTGATACTGCCTTTCCGAACACACTTTGCCATGGCCTTCCTATGATGATATCATAGTTGGGAGGGATATTGATCGCCGCAAAAGTGAGTTGTTCGGTTCGTCCCTTTTGTTCTCTCGTTGAATCAAACATTAAGGGTTATTTGGCCAAAAGGCTTGATAGGTATGTCCGCGATACCTTCGATGGAGGATTCAGACTGTTGAAGCTTTGAACGTTCATCGACGCTGAGAGGGTTAAAGCATTTCTCAAACATGATTTTGGTGGTTGCACCGGTGTCAATGTAAGCCTTTTGTGTCTTGATGGTTCCTATGTTGGATTCCATCACCAGAGGGTTTGAAAGCAACTCTCCTTCCAGTGGTGGGAAGCAAACATATTGATGTTCTCATGCCTTGAAATGATGGCGTTTGTGGGAAGCTTTGTTTTCAAGGTCGACCATGTTCACTTCCTACTTTTTTTTTCAACAATCTTGTCCTTGACCCCTTTAACCAAGTGAGCCAGTTCGGACTTGACGGCTTCTTTGATCATCTCTTTGAGTTGGAAGTAATCATTGGTATGGTGACCATTCTATTCGTGAAACTCTCAATACTGGCTTGATTTTTCCAATCTTTTGTTTTTTGGCAAAGGTTGAGGAGGTCAGAAGTTGTGTTTTACCTCTTCGGTTGCCCAGATCTCTTGTGGAGTCTTGGTTAGGGTTGTAAAGTTTATGGTTTTTTCTTGGCTTCGAGGGTTCCAGCCTTCAGGCCTTCTGGAATCCGAACCTTTGAACCGTTTGTCATAAGAGCCATACTGGAAACTCCAGTTAAGAGTTCCTTTTTTTTATTCTTAGATGTCTACAGCTTATTCTCCTCGAATGTGGGCTTCATCCCTCTTGAATGCTTTTTCAAGGGTTTTGGGCAGGCATTTATTGAAGTCTCTTGTGAGACATTTGGAATTTATAGCATTCATGAACCCTGCAACCCTAATATTTTCATTGGCGTAAGTTAAACCTTCCTTCCTGTACCTTTCGGTGAAGTCTCTAAGACTTTCATCATCACGTTGTTATGGGAAATCTTTGCTAAGATCGTCCAAGGTATGAATGCTTTGTTCAGGAAGGTCATTGAACCATATGCGTGAAGACCCTTCAAGGGTTCGCATGAACATGAGACAACATTCGACCCTGGGCCATTTTTCAATCCTTGCAGCCCCGACGAAGATTTGGAGGTGGTCTTCAGCACCGTGATAGCATCTTTATCTGGGTTTGGAACTCGTACTCAACAATTTGTTGGGAGAAGCAAGACAAGTTGTTGGGCTTGTAAGGTTTTGAGAGGTATTTGACTACCCTTGAAGCTGGGTTACCGCTTCAGGTACCCTTGTGAGTGGTTGGCACTTGGTTGATGAAATTATGGTTAAAGCCTTGAAGGATTTATGTGTCATCATCCAGCCTTCACGTGCTGTAAAGGAAATTGTGCCATCATCCGTGTCATTAGTTAGGGCATAAGGTTAAAGCCTTAAAGGCTTTCTGATGGTACTGTATAAGGCATTCCCATGGATGTGCTTATGATCGCAACAGAAGCCAAAGGTGTGACACCTGTGTCTGTAATCATTGTAAACAGTTCAGTTATCAATGAAATAATGTTATTTGATCCCAATGTTTTTTGTCTATGTATGATATTTTTCATGTTTTGATTTTTGTTCAATTTCAAACTCTATATCGCTTTCCGGAGAGTTATACGCAAACTGGTGCATAAACGTAATTAGTTTAACGCGACAAACACCCCGAAACATCAATTTATGCTTAACATATCTTAATTAACCTTTGCATAACTTATAAATAAGTTTTGAAGGCTTTGGTATAGCAAAATCAAGTTTATTCGCTTATAGGGACTAAATTCGACAAACTACGAAAGTATGCCGATTTGTACTGTAACGGACATTCCGGAACATGACCATAAGTTAAACATACCCTAAATATCCTTTACATAGCTTAGAAATAGGCTTTGAGGGGTTCGGTGTGCTAAAATAAACTTTTTGGTCATTCAGGGACTAAAAGTGTCAAAAAGTGCATAAGTTTGCATTTTCGCGCATAACTTACGTTCTGAATACATCCGGACATCCAAAAATTTATGTAATCATTAAAATATTTTATTTTAGTGATTGGCATGAGAAAAATCCATTCGTCGCGTAATTTGGATCGTTTTTCGCGTTCATGCGTATTTCGTCGTAATTAAGCGAATAACGCGTCCGTACGACCAAACGAACCGACACCCGACATATTTTTGAACATGTTTCATGTCCACTATGCTTAGGCATCATTGTAGGCCCTTAAAATTGGCTTAACGGGCTTTAAATGTGTCGGAAATGAGCTTAAACCATTGCAGGGGCCATTTCTGTAATTTCTGAAAGTTGTTTGCTGAACAGAAGCTCAGGCGGCCCGCGTAAGACCCCCCTTTACTCTTACGCGGCCCGTGTGAAAGTATCAGACCTGCAAAAATGTGTTTTCCAGCTAATTACAACCTGTTCCAGCTGTTTAGGGGCCTTGCACATGGAATTTTCGAATCTATGGGCTCATATTAGGGGCTCCCATGGTTTTAGAAAACAATGGGTGCAAGTGTACGACCTAGATCAAAGCTCGGGTTTCAAGAAATGATCTTAACGGTTTTGCAAAAACTATATAAACCCCACCCATTCATTGTCGCAACCCACATTTGATCATATTTTTCCCTAAGTTGAAGGATAAAACATTCATACCTGGTAATTATTAGATCAAAGCTCCATTGCTTGGACCCGTTGTAAGTCCTCTTTCGTTCTTTTACGCGTTTTTAGCGTGAAAGTAAAACTTTGTTTGACTTTCTGCATTGACCAGTTTATGGTCAACACGAAGTTCGTTGAACTTCATAACATGAGTGTAATCACGATGGTTTTAGTCTCTTATGACTATACCTACTGATTTCCACGTTATCTAGGCATAGTGGCGAGTCGTAGTTTCGGCCAAAATACGTATTCTTGCGTATTTTGTAACCAAACTACTTTTAGGTATCGAAACCGTTTGTTTTAATACCAAACCTGTTTTCAAAACCTCGTTAAACATGTTTTAACATGTTTAGCTCGTCACTTTATGTTTAGTGCTTATGTAGGGTCGTAAGGTAAGCGGTCTAAACAACCGCTTATACTTTCGAACCCGACCCGTTTGGTCGATCACTAGGATCCAACCAAACACATTAGGTGACCATAGTTGCATCGGGAATAACCTTTCAAGGTTATACCTTATGGTCACTTCGTTTAGTTAGTTGTATGATAGGTAGTTTATATGCCTTAGGAAAATGACCAAAATGCCCTTTTTACGCCAAAATTCATTTTAAGCATATGTAACATAATTTTTGACATCTAAACTGATTTAGCAACAATATTAGACATGTTAAGGCATATTTTACTTGTCATAGGACTAGTTAGGCGGTCCGAACGCGTTTTACGCGAACGACAAGTTAAAGTAGCCTAAGCTACCTAAACGGGTCGTAATGGGTCGTAAGAACTTAGGATAGGTTCCGTTTTAGAATGTAGGCTTTGTTAAACTATTTTACATGAGTTCATACACTCATTTGGTTTACGAAACCACATTTTATCCGATCCTCCGATTTAGGTCCGTTTATTAACGTAGTTACCTATATTAGGTGCCGTTTGATTCCGTGATCCTTCTAGTGTTGCTTGGTGGTTATCTAAAGACTATTAAGCAATCTCACGTGAGTACATAGTCCCCTCTTTTACTGTTTTTCAAACATGTTGGGGTGAAACACATGTGCCTACTTGTTACTTTCGTGCTTTCCGTGTTTTCATATCATATGCTTGTTATGTTCATTAGTACACTTATAGTACATGATTTCATTATGTTTTTGCTATGTATGTCCATTTGTTGCATACTTAGTACATTGTTTTACATTACATTTCACGCTATGTATGTCCATTTAGTGCATACTTAGTGCATTGTTTTACATCACATCACATGCTTTGTATGTTCATTTGTTGCATACTTAGTACATTTGTTTTTCATCACATGCTTACATTTTGGTATCACATTTGGTTTGTTTAAATGGGACAAAAATACGTTCATTAACATTGGCCATTCCGTTCGTTAGTAGGTAGTGGTACCATAGGAATTGACAACTCCCGATCCTGACATCCTAGGTATGTTTGGATGGAAGGAATGATCAAATTCGATACACATAACTCAGATAAACCTTTAATTTGTTTAAGGGTTTATCGCCACAGTCTCAAGGCTTGAATGTATGCATTTTCACAATACCGCATAGATGTTTATATCAGTATAGCATGCATTTCCACAAAACATAACTTCGAATTAAACTACGTTTTACTTCAATACCTTGTTTTGTGCGTTTTACCTATGGTTTAGTTGATATATTTTCACTTGCCATACATGATATTTTGGATACACATTACATGATTCACATTTGACACATGAACATTTGACATTGATTATACATTACATGGTTTACATTTTGACATAAATATTTTGACAATTGGTTTAAACATAAACATTTTACATTGGTGGTTTGTTTGGATAAGTGATTTAAGTAACGAGGCGTGTGTAATATGATACAAGCATGGTGGATACGCCGCTGGTACTTCCTATATATAAGTGCTTGTATGATATTACATATCGTAGCGTTATTTAAATCATTTCAATTTAGACATATAACATTTTACACAAATAACATATTTTTCACAAGACATTGTTTTACAAAATAGTTTATTTTATACAACTCATTTTACTTGGTTATTTTATTAACCATACACCTTTCTTTTATATATAATCTGATTTCTTATCGAGTTTTCATATGATTTATAAAAGAAAACACTTAACAAGATTCATGACTAATTTTTATTAAACTTTTCTTTTAAACTCAAGTCATGAATCCTATTTTCAAAAAACCTATGTATCTCACAGGCATTTTTATGCTGACGTACCTATTTTCACATGTGTTTCAGGAGCTATTGCATAGGTTTGATCAACATACTCTAGGGTGGACTCGGTCCTTAGTGACATAAAAGAAGCAAGATTAGTTAAATAATGTTATGAACTCTTGTTTCCTTTGTTTAAAGACAATGTATTCCACCTTTGTTTATAAATAAAACAAAACTTTAATTACCATGGTTGTGAAACAATAATTCTGTTACAACACTCCCCGACGTTTCTGCCACGATTTGATGTTTTACGTGGTCGGGGTGTGACAAAAGGCGGGGTGGCCATGGCTTGTTTTCACGAAGTAGCAATGGGAGGGGAAATACTTGAATATGGTGACTGCCATAATTGATCAAGAGTGGTTTCATGCCCAATAGGTGCACCGGTTGTAACGGGTTGGGAGATAAATAAGGTAAAATCGTCCTCAATCATTCTCCATTATCAACATAAACGACATTAGCACAACATCCTCAATCGTTCCCCATTATCAGCACATCAGATGTGCTGATTATATCTATTTTTGGTGTTTGTTTGTATTATATTGTAATTAACACATAATCAGCACATTATCAACACAATTATAAAACAACTTTTGGTAACTTTTTTAAAAGTCACTTTTATAAATAAAAAAAGTATAGCAATATGGTACTCATATTAAAGATAAAAAAATACTTGATTTTATGGTATATTTTTTTTAAATAATGAGGTATATAAAAGTTATTTTAGTTTAAAAAACCTTGGTGGATGAAAAGAAGTGAATTCCGGGAACATAGTTCCCGGTGGAGTACTTCCGGGAGTAGAAAGAAGTGTAGATTTGACCGGTGAGATCCGACCAGAATTTGGTGTTAAATCGGTGTTGTTAGGCACTTGATTTACCGAGAGATTCGCTTTCAGACATGTTGTAAAGAGAAAATGGAGCTACACAACTGGTCTTCAAGATAAAGTAAGCGGCGTAGCCCTACGATGGGCGCCAACTTGTTGCTACAACAAATACAAGACCAAGGCCTGTAGCGATATCTCCGGGTAAAAGGGTTCAAGGTTTCAGTCAGCCTAACGCAGGTCGTGGGGTCCCCCCACATTTGCAAGACGTGGAGAGAGGTTCACTAGTATTGTTGTTATTCTCCTTAGATCCTGAACTGATTAGAAATCAGCCCAGAAAGCAATCGTTGGAGAAGATGAATTATTTAGTGTGAAGAATAGAACTTGTAAGAAGCAAGTTCTCATGGGAGAAGAAGAAGAGAAGCAAGCATGAAGCTTGTTCTCGAGAGGGAGAAGGAGAATCAGAGAATTGAGATAGTTTTCTGCTGATTCCAGAATGAATGGCATGCTTGTCATGGGCTGCAATTTATAGGGGAAGAGGTTTCTCAAAGGAGAAACCTTTAACTAGTGAACCTGGCTTGCAGTGAGGGACTTACCCTTTTAGGGGTTGAAGGGTTTGGACCTGCGGACAAAAGGGTGTGCTCTCCCACATGGTATGGTTGCGGCTGGGCAGGAGGTTTCACACGAAAAAGGTGATGTGACAAGGCTCTGACTTGTCTTTTTACTGTTCATGACCGTTGGACCATTTCCGAACCTTATAACCTTTTAACCTTTTAAGCTGTTGTGTCTCTAATCAGTTTATTAAGGTTTGAGCTACCCCCGTCATCAACATCTAACAAGCCCCACAAATTCATACAACTTGTTTTCGACACCCTCACACCTTCAAAACACCTCTTCGTTCAACCATGTCGGAGAGCACCTCCAGTCGCCGGAATACCAAACATATCCTTCTCAAAGAAGCCACAACTCTCTCTCTCATTGTTGAACCTTCGCCGGACATCGAAACGCATCGAAGACGACACCGCAAACCTCTGTTTCACCAGCACGTTTCGCCGAGGCTCCAAACTAATCCGCCGGGAAGATCAAGACGTGTCGGACGATCGGAGAAGACGATCGGAACTTGCGGCTTGTCCGTGTTCGGTATACCTTCTTATCCTTTTGTTTTTTTTCTTTCTTCTTCGTTAATCTCCTGTTGATATGCATTTTCGCTCGACACTATACTCGATTCAACTAACTGAAACTATGAAGATTACATGTAAACAGTTGACCACGAGTTCTGTTTTTTTTTTCTTTTTATGAAGAAGACATTTAAGTTAGTGTTTTAATATAGTAAAAACCATTTAACTCTCAAGTTTACTAGTGTAGTGGATATCACGAAAGAAAATCATAAAGAAGATGTAAAATGAATATAAAGAAGATGTAAAATGAATATCATATGCCATTTTTATGATAAACGATAAGAAAGAGATGTGATTTTGATGGTTTTTTTTTATGAAAAAGATGAACTATTAAGAAATGACTAATTCCATTTCTTTTCTTTTATCCATAAAAACCATTTCAGATGCTTTAGTCTCTTTATTTTTATTTATTTATTTATTTTTATTTTTATAAAAGTACAACTTAAATTGATAATAACCACAATAGCTAACCGATCTATCAATAATGTTAGAATGTAATTAACAGCTTTATTTGAAACTCTTTTCCCTTTCAAAATTTAAACTAAGACATCTATCAATAACATATATAGTTGACAATTTATTTTGACTCTTATTACAATCTTAAATTTTGTAATAACTAAAAATAACTAACACATTATTTTAAACTCTTTTATCTTTAATGTAATAATGTGATAAAATAAAATTCCTAACTAATTAAATTGTAAACTTAAAATGTCAGGGATTGTATTTAACACGCGAATATTAACAAGATCGTTATCATTTAGGATAACCATTTCATTCGTTCTCTTGGAATTTCTCCAATCCTTACTCGTGCGTTATTACAAGGAACTCTTATACGCAAACCACTGTGAGTATACTTGACCCATTTTACCGTTTTCACACTTTTTGGGTATAACATGTTTATTTATACAAAACACACTTATTATACATATTCTTATGCAAATACATAAACCAAATATCCAATGCATGCTTACTATTTGTTATGCTTGATTCGTGTTTTCTGGACCATACTTATGTGATGAACATGTCATTAGCTTCGTACGAGCCTCCATTTAACATGTATAGCGCTATAGGAGTAACGCACCGCCCGTAGACTAGTGGTCATGTTAAATTTTCATTTATACTTGCGTAAACAGAGGGTTGACTTGTAAATCGCATGCCAGTTTATACGTTAATCTTGATAACTAGGTTTGCCATGTGGATTGTTGTAGGATTGCTGTACGACCTGACCGAGTCAATCAGAAGAGCTTTATATCTGAATCAAAGGCGGAATCAATGAAATGGACACTCGATTCAATTTAAATGTCTCTTATATTGATATGATATTGATTTACAACCTGGAGACAATCCGGCAGAGCTTCGCTACTCAGATCCGAACCTTTTTAAATGAACAACCAAGTGCCCCTATATATACTATTGTGATTTCGCTTGAAATGGCCAAAGGCACTTTCAAGCGGAATCAGATTAATATGATTTCGCTTGAAATTGTCTCTGGCACTTTCAAGCGGAATCACCACCAAATATACTAAATTCAGTTTCTCCCAACCCGAGCACTGGTTATCCTATCTTATCCTATTACATGACTTGATACAAGACGAAGTCAATAGACATAGTGCACTAACAGACTCCCCCTTGGATATTGACGAAGTCTTCAGTGTCTAGTCTTTATCATGACACCTCTTCAGTCTTGATCAGTCTTCAAGCTCTTTCCAAATTGTCTAACATTGTAAGCATCCATCAATCCTTTTCTTCTTTAATCAGCTTCTATCTTCAAATGTTGTACCAGGATCTAACTCTGACTCTCTCTATCTCCAGGCTCCCCCTTTCGTCAAGCTTCCGTGCTTTAGGGATCGACACCTAGCTTTCCAATTACAAGCTCCCCATTGCTTTGAGCTCGTCTTCAGACTCCCCCTTAGACTCTGCTTCCGGGATCGTAGTCTGGTACATTATCTGCAACACTCATACAATTATAAGTAATAGCATTTTAAACTTCAAATATCCAGGAATCGTAACCTGGCAATTCAAATTTTCTAAACCACTCCTCTTATCAACAATCTTTACAGATTTAGCAGTATTAAGTATCCAAAATCCCCACAGTTAATCATCCAAGTTCAAACTAATGACCTTGGAGATATCACAAACTGTTTTTGAAATTTTTAATTTTTAAATTCAAGTTTCAAATTAATGAACTTGTTTTATTTTCAGAAACACAATCAGCTTACTTAGATTTTGACACTCAGCATCTCAGACATCGGTTGTCGAAAATAAAACGGAAATCAAAATCTTTTGGTACTTTACTGAAAATATAAAGCAGTAAAGAAATATTTACAAACATATTTACAGACAATATTTTTGTTTGAGTATGCGTCAGAGGATCATATCAGTTTTTGACAAGTCACAAGTACCGTTGAGCTTAGTTACACGTTAAGAATTAAACAATTCACTTAGATTGTCAATATACTGATCCACTTAAATTTTCACACAAATTTCAACTTGATTCAGGATACGAATTAGGTGTTTTAAGAACTTAAACTCATTCATGTGTCCCACCTCTTGAATATACTCCCGTATCCAGATCCCAATATTCAGTCTTACAGGTGAGTATACCTATATGATATCTGTAAGGGGTTAATTACGAAACCGTGAGAGCTCAGGTCAGAACTTCCATTCAGCAGAGAGATGACGGTTCGACTTTAGGTGTGTTCCCTTTAGAGAATCTTTTCTTCAACAGCAATGATTATCAATTTTATTGTTTCATCATTTTTGCTGAGGGCTGCGCTATGTTTCAAGCAATGCGGAAAGTATTATGCAGGGACTAGGTCAGAATTTCCATTCAGCAGAAGTCCCGGAATAATACCCCAGATATGTGACAACTGGCACCAAACCGGTAATTTCCGTACACTTTAATTATTATTTAATGACTACAATTATGTGCTTAAATGTCAACATTGATTGATTACATACTATACAAGTGAATTCATGCACGATTAATACTACAAAATATTGCTTTATGCAATAACGAGAGCGTTGTGTCAGAAATACTAGTAAACTCACCGGTAAGACACATTGTGTCAACAGAACTGCAGAAAGCAGTCAGACATTAGAATTGAGCCCTAGGTGTAGGTCCAACGACAAAAATGTATTAAAACCCAAAAATACATACAAGGGTTAACATATAGACGTTCCGAAAGCTAAAATACGCACAAAAAAGCACCCGAAACGCACTTTAAGTGCAGAATTTTATTAAATTCAACTATAACCAGCTTTTAAACAATAAAATACCATGCAAAATTTACGTTTTATCGTCCAGAATATTTCGCTAAGTGTTGGGAATTAAAAGGGTTACAAAAAGACACTTTGCGGAATAATTAAGCACTTTAACGAAACGGTATCCAACCGAATAACCGGACATTACCCGGGACACCAAATTTTTGCCGAACACATTGTTATTTATTTCTTGGCTAGTCTTGATCCTCGTTTATCATAACACCCATTAAAAACCAACAAACTAATATATATGATTCATAGATGTAACTACCATTTACATATTAGTTGCAAATTTTACAAACAAGCCCCCCCCCCCCCCCCAACCGAAAATCAGCCCCCCATGGACCCCACTATATATCTACACCATGCTTTATATATTTTGGTTAGATTATAATTGATTTGTTGCTTCCCAATCTAGACAAAATATGAGGGAAAGATCTATAAAGTATGGAACCAAAGATCAACCATCACTTCATCATTTCACATTCTCTCCTCACTCTCTTCTCTCTCATTTTCGGTCACCCCAAGCCGAAACCATCACCACCATTTTCACACCATCATCTTCCAAGTTCCAAGTTTCATTCAAAGCTTTGAAGGTGATCCATGGAGGTTGCATCTTGAGGAGCATTCAAAGGAGCCTTGTTTCTTGCATTTTCATCGTCATTCCTTCATCATTTTCACTAGAGATTTCTACCCTAGCCTTGTGCTAGTAGTAAGTCTTGTTAAACCTTACTTCATCTTGTTCTTAGTTAAAATATGTAGTATGATGTTCATGTCTAAAGCACAAGAACAAGAACACTAAGATGATGAATATGAAACCTTATATGAAACTTGAACATAAAAGACTATATGAAGATGAAATCTTGTGGGATGATGGTTGGGTTAAATCATACATGATATTTGATCGTTGGTTTCTTGATAAACCCGTTGTTCGGACATTTGTTGATACGATTTAGTAACGTTTAAACTAGAAAAAGACATGCTGAATTGCATTTTCAGCCAACTTCAAAGGGCTGTAAACAGACCATAATTAATCGAAAAACAAGATTTCTGAAGTCTAAATTATGTATTTTCGAAAAACGAAACAAATGGCACTGGAATCGTAATTTTTCGAGGTCGTTTACTATTTTTAAAGGTCCATTTTTGGACAGCAGGTCAAGCTGCATTTTTACTGCCAAAAACATGTGCTATATCCTTCAACATAACTTGAAACCGGAGTAGAACCAGCCCCTGAAATTTATACCGTAGATGATCACTGATGTCAGTGTGACCCCCCAACTGGAACTTCGTAAAACGGACTGATGATGAATTTTAAACGAATTATTCCGTAGGCTGCGATCAGAAAATAACAAATCTGATCGCAGTTCGGTAAATGATTTTCTATAAAAATATTGATGATGAACTGGACCCCGAAATTTTTACACAATAATATTTGATTCGTATAAGACATTCTGTAAAAAATTAGGAATTATCGGAATAAAATAACCATTTTATTAAAATGTCCGAAAACAGTCCAGTTTTATATATGAAAACCGAAACGACAAAAGTAGTATCTTGCATGTCAGAATGTCGGGTTGATTATTTGAGAACGATCTAAAGTGTTATATGCTAGAGAAAATGATGTGCTACTTAGCATGGACACCTCCATTTACAAAGGAGACTCGCCATAATTTTTGTAACAAAAACACACATACAACATACAAGATACATAACTCGGGTGCAAAGTGAAAAATACAAGAAACTTATATTTATTTTTGAGAAAATAATATAAGTAAGACACTTAGTTAAAAATACGAATTATTTTTAACACAAGAAACATATACATAAAAGACAGTGACTTGTACTTGTACGATACAAGTCTAGTGACTAACGTTAAGAAAACACGTATAGGTCACGACGTTAATTAAGCAAATCCGGTGAAGTTTACGACGCAAGGAACGCAAAGTTGTGAGTTCATGCTCCCCCTTTTCTTTTAACTGTTTTCAGTTTTATAACTTCGGAAGTGAAATACATGTACAAATACAACAATATTTACAAATGGTATGATGGATACAAGAATTGAGGAATGATACGAGAAATCGTGTCACGAATAGGGTACCATAAGCACCATTAATCGTGTACATACTAAGACCGCATAACAAAAGGTTAGATCTAATGGGTTTCAGGGCAGCCCCACTCTTGGTGGCAAATAGTACCGAGTAGTGTTTTTGTGTCTCAGTCGTGAATCGACTACAGAAAAATGCCTATGGTTTGGTGACTTCCTATGTCGTGTCACATGTTAATGGCTTTGCAACCCATTAACACTTGATACATACAGAAATACTTGATTTATACATGAGTACGTGGTGTACACAAAAGACTTGATTTATACAAGATACAAATTATGTTTTCATACAAAGTATACAAACGTGAAATAAGAAAATTGCATGAATTCACACCAACATTATGTTGACGTTTTTCCAAAAACTCACATGTATTTCAGGTAACTAGGATGGATGTGCGCGCGGTTTTACTCATGCTCTTGGATGTCGCTTTTGTTTATCTTTGAATAAAGTTGTAAACTTATCAGACAAAATGCTGTCTTGTGATGTAAACACTTAAACCATGTTTTCGGTTATGTAATGTTTGGCATTTTGAAGTTATTTTATGAGCATGTAGTATGTTTACCTTTCGTATGCAATGAGAACCTTTCATGATCACACCTCGTGCTTCCGCCGCAGAAAGGGGTGTGACAGATTGGTATCAGAGCTGCGATTGTAGTGAACCAGGATTCCTTCTCGAGTCTAGACTACAATCACTAGGATCCTTTCACGAAAACGATTTTTCAAAAAGTTTTCATTGCATAAAACTTTCCGCGACATCCACTACCTGAAACTGATTACATGAGTCAAGAAAAGACACTAAGAGGCTTAGAGTGCACAGAAGTAGCACTTGGCTTTAACTGAGAAATTACTTGCAATTATGTGTGATAATTAGCATATACTTATACTAGAAGTAGAATGTCACACGTATACGTGACTTTACCTGAAAACAATGGCCTATCTGAATGAAGAGATACGAGGATGAAACGAACTGTGCGGACTGTGCAAGGAGTTACGTAATTATGGATGCATACATAATTATAGAATTCAGTGCACAGAAATCACAGCAAGTCTTGTCACGTATAGATTCCTCAGTGCAAGAAAAGGGTCAAATGTGAACACCCCTCCCCCAGCCTATTAAACACTCTTTTAAGAGTAATAATTTAGGGTATAAAGACAAGAACCGCCAATGTAAAATAAGGTGTTTACCTAACTATACATGCTTGCTGCAGTATGAATTGATTTATACATTTGGTGGATTGTTTGATGTTACTATGTGGTATATGCTTGTCTATATATATATATATACTACTACTGTCTCGTATGACGATATCAAACAAATGTCTAACCCTATTGGGTTGTGTTCTTCAGAACATGGCACCCAGAAGAGCTGTGAACGCTCGTGACCAACCTCCTCCTCCCCCACTGCCAAGAATTGCTGAAGAGCTGGAAGCTCTACTGGAAGAAAGGATCTCCGCTGCTATCGCCCATTACGAGGCGAACCGTACTCAAGACAGTGCAGGACCAAACAATGCTAAACGTAATGGGAATGGAGATTCATCTGGAGGAAACACAGCTCAGGGTTGCACTTTCAACCAGTTTCTCGGCTGCAAACCAATGAACAACGACGGCACAGGAGGTGCAGTAGCATTTGTGCGCTGGACGAAAAAGACTGAAGCCACTATCCGCATGAGCAAGTGTACCGCGGACCAACAAGTTACTTTTGCTACTAGGTTGTTTGTCGACGAAGCTCTAACTTGGTGGAACTTGCAAGTCCAAACTATGGGTGATGATGCCGCGTATGGCATGTCTTGGAATGAGTTTAAGGAGAAAATGAGAGAGAAGTATTGCTCTCGTGCCGAACTCCAAAGATTGGAGACTGAGTTTTGGCACTTGACCATGGAAGGTGCTGACATCACTGGTTACACTCGAAGGTTTCACGATCTGTCTAGAGTGCTTCCCTTCATGGTGACTCCTGAATATAAGCGTGTGGAACGCTACATTTGGGGACTGGCCTCAGAATTCCGCGGCATGGTAACTTCGGCCAAACCTCAAACCATCACTGAGGCGGTAACTCTGGCTGCCAACCTTACTAAAGATTGTGTTCGTAGAAAGCGGTTATCACTAAACTCAACTGAAAGGACCGAGACGCATACTAAGTCGTCTGGTGACAAGAAGAGGAAGCATTTGAATCTGAATCATGCAACTCGCAACAACAACAAGGGCTTCAACAACAAGAAGCGCGACCCTAAACCGCCTCAGGAAGCGGAAACTCTTTCAACCATGAATGACGCTCATACCAAAAGGTACCTAGGCACTATGCCTTTCTGCAACCAGTGCAAGCGTCACCACGGAGGAGTTTGTCGCATTCCAAAATGCGACAAGTGTGGAAACCTGGGTCACCATACCGAGGACTGTTGGGGAAAAGGAAGAACGGTAATGGAAACCGCAACGGTGCTGGAACTGGAAACAATGGTAAAAGTAGAAATGGCAATGGTAACCGGAATGGCAATGGAGCTGGGCAAAACCAAGGATGCTTTGGTTGTGGAAGCACGGATCATTTCAAGAAAAATTGCCCAAGGGGAAACAACGTTCAGACTCGAGCGTTTGTGATTGGGGCAAGGAAAGCACGCGATGAACCTAATGTGGTCACCGGTACGTCTCTCATTAACAATCACTTTGCATCCATACTTTTTGACACTAGTGCCGACTATAGTTTCATGTCTGTGGAATTTAAACGCATGTTTGGAATAGAATCTAGTAGATTAGAAATTCCTTACTCCATAGAACTAGCCAATGGTAAACTTGTTAAGTCGGGCGAAGTTGTTAGAAGCTGCACACTAGAACTTGGGGAATGAAGGTTTAGCATCGATCTCTTACCTATTCAATTAGGTAGCTTCGATGTAGTGGCCGGAATGGACTGGTTGTCCAAAAACAAAGCTGAAGTTATTTGTCATGAGAAAATCATTCGCATCCTTTTAGCGAATGATGAAACTTTCATTGTGCACGGAGAAAAACGAGACGCGCCTCTGCGAATCATCAGTTGCATGAAGGCACATAAGTGCTTAAGGAAAGGATGTGTCGCTTTCCTAGCGCACGTTGTAGATAAGAAGGCTGTGGAGCCAAAACTCGAAGATATTCCTATGGTGAAGGAATTCCCTGATGTTTTTCCCGAAGATCTGCCAGGACTACCTCCGCAATGACAAGTCGAATTCCGTATAGACTTGGTTCCAGGAGCCGCTCCTGTAGCCAAGGCACCCTATCGGCTTGCACCATCCGAAATGCAAGAATTATCTACACAACTCTAGGAGTTGTTGGATAAAGGATTCATAAGGCCAAGCTTCTCGCCTTGGGGAGCTCCAGTATTGTTCTTAAAGAAGAAGGATGGGACACTGCGGATGTGCATTGATTACAGAGAATTAAACAAGCTCACAATCAAGAATCGGTATCCACTACCGAGGATTGATGACTTATTTGATCAGTTGCAAGGATCAAGCTACTATTCCAAGATCGATCTTCGATTTGGATACCATCAGTTAAAGATACAAGAAGAAAGCGTGCCAAAGACTGCATTCAGAACACGATATGGGTAGTACGAGTTTCTTGTGATGCCATTCGGACTGACAAATGCACCAGCGGTCTTCATGGATCTGATGAACCGCGTTTGCAAACCATATCTCGATAAATTCGTGATTGTATTTATCGATGATATCCTGATCTACTCACGAACGAAAGAAGAACACGAACAACACCTCAGGACCATTCTGGAACTACTGAAGAAGGAGAAACTTTATGCAAAGTTCTCGAAATGCGAATTCTGGATTCGCGAAGTACAATTTCTTGGTCACGTTGTGAATAAGAAGGGCATTCATGTAGACCCATCCAATATTGAGGCAATAAAGAATTGGGAAGCTCCCAAAACACCAACTGAAGTTCGACAATTTTTGGGCTTAGCGGGCTATTATCGGCGATTCATTGAGAATTTCTCAAAGATAGCTCAACCGCTGACGACCCTTACACAGAAAGACCAGAAGTACGACTGGGGTGACAAGTAGGAAGAGGCCTTCCAACTACTCAAGAACAAGCTATGCGACCCAAAGGCACTGAAGACTTCGTGGTATACTGCGATGCTTAACGACAAGGTTTGGGTTGTGTGCTCATGCAACGCCAAAAAGTCATCGCTTACGCTTCAAGACAATTGAAGGTTCATGAAAGAAATTATACCACTCACGACCGGGAGATAGGCGCAGTGGTATTCGCCTTAAAGATTTGGCGACATTATTTATATGGTACTCGATGTACAATCTTCACAGATCACAAAAGCCTACAACACATATTTGATCAGAAGGAATTAAATATGCGTCAACGACGTTGGGTCGAGTTACTGAACGATTATGACTGTGAGATCAAGTACCATCCTGGAAAAGCAAACGTTGTAGCAGATGCGTTAAGTCGAAAAGAAAGGGTTAAGACCCTAAGGGTTCGAGCATTGGAAATGACTATTCGAACGAACCTCACTACGCCCATTCGTGACACACAACAAGAAGCTCTCAAGGAAGAAAATCGTAAAACTGAATACCTCCGAGGTGCATTGAAATATATGGTGCCAAATGAAGAGGGAACCTTGTACTTTAATAAGCGCATTTGGGTTCCGCTCTATGGTGGCATACGAGAAGTCATTATTGATGAAGCACACAAGTCAAGATACTCGATCCATCCAGGATCGGACAAAATGTATCAAGACTTAAAAGAATACTATTGGTGGTCGAGACTCAAGAGCGATGTTGCTGTTTACGTTGGAAAATGCTTAACCTGTGCTAAGGTTAAGGCCGAATATCAGAAACCGTCTGGCCTACTACAACAACCAGAGATACCCATGTGGAAATGGGAACAAATCTCGATGGACTTCATAACAAAATTACCCAAGACCCCAAGAGGGCACGATATGATAAGGGTGATAGTCGATCGGTTAACAAAGTCTGCGCACTTTCTGCCAATTCGAGAAAAAGATAGCACTGGAAAGCTTGCTGAGATATACTTAAAAGAAATCGTGGCACGTCATGGAGTGCCAATCTCAATTATTTCAGACAGAGATGGACGCTTTGTCTCAAGAATCTGGCAATCCTTTCAGGAAGCCTTTGGATCTCAGTTAGATCTAAGCACGACATTCCATCCACAAACAGACGGCCAGAGCGAACGAACTATACAAATGTTAGAAGATATGCTTCGCGCATGTGTCATGGATCTAGGCGGCAGCTGGGATACTCATCTACCTTTAGTCGAGTGTTCCTACAATAACAATTATCATACAAGCATAAAAGTCGCACCGTTCGAAGCTCTGTATGGCCGCAAGTGCCGATCGCCCTTATGTTGGGCAGACGCAGGAGATAAACGTATGGTTGGTCCTAAACTTGTACAAGAGACAACCGACAAGATCACGCAGATCCGAGAGCGCATTAAGGCGGCTCGAGATCGACAAAAGAGCTACGCTGATCAAAGACGAAAACCATTGGAATTCGAGGTGGGAGACAAAGTCCTGTTGAAAGTCTCACCTTGGAAGGGCGTTGTAAGATTTGGAAAACGTGGAAAGCTGAATCCACGATACATCGGACCATTCAGAATCTTACAAAGAATTGGTACCGTAGCATACAAGTTGGAATTACCAGAAGAACTTAATGGAGTACATGATACGTTTCATGTATCCAACCTCAAGAAGAGTCCAACACAAGAAAACGTGATCATCCCTGTGGATGAAGTGCATATTGATGACGCCCTCCGATTTATAGAACAACCCGTTGAGGTTACCGACTGGAAAGTCAACAAGACCAAGAGGAGCACTGTTAAACTTGTCAAAGTACTTTGGAACTCTATGCACGGACCCGAGTACACATGGGAACGTGAAGACCAGTTCAAAGAAAAGTATCCCACCTGTTCAAAAAGACTCATGCGAGAGCTGGTTCAGCCTGAATTTCGGGACGAAATCCTTTTAACGGGGGGAAACTGTGACAACGGGCACCAAACCGGTAATTTCCGTACACTTTAATTATTATTTAATGACTACAATTATGTGCTTAAATGTCAACATTGATTGATTACATACTATACAACTGAATTCATGCACGATTAATACTACAAAATATTGCTTTATGCAATAACGAGAGCGTTGCGTCAGAAATACTAGTAAACTCACCGGTAAGACACATTGTGTCAATAGAACTACAGAAAGCAGTCAGACATTAGAATTGAGGCCTAGGTGTAGGTCCAACGACAAGAATGTATTAAAACCCAAAAATACATACAAGGGTTAACATATAGACGCTCCGAAAGCTAAAATACGCACTAAAAATCACCCGAAACGCACTTTAAATGCAGAATTTTATTAAATTCAGCTATAACCAGCTTTTAAACAATAAAATACCATGCAAAATTTACGTTTTGTCGTCCAGAATATTTCCCTAAGTGTTGGGAATTAAAAGGGTTACAAAAAGACACTTTGCGGAATAATTAAGCACTTTAACGGAACGGTATCCAACCGAATAACCGGACATTACCCGGGACACCAAATTTTTTCCGAACACATTGTTATTTATTTCTTGGCTAGTCTTGATCCCCGTTTATCATAACACCCATTAAAAACCAACAAACTAATATATATGATTCATACTTGAGATGTAACTACCATTTACATATTAGTTGCAAATTTTACAAACAAGCCCCCCCCCCCCCCCCCCCAACCAAAAATCAGCCCCCCATGGACCCCACTATATATCTACACCATGCTTTATATATTTTGGTTAGATTATAATTGATTTGTTGCTTCCCAATCTAGACAAAATATGATGGAAAGATCTATAAAGTATGGAACCGAAGATCAACCATCACTTCATCATTTCACATTCACTCCTCACTCTCTTCTCTCTCATTTTCAGTCACCCCAAACCGAAACCATCACCACCATTTTCACACCATCATCTTCCAAGTTCCAAGTTTCATTCAAAGCTTTGAAGGTGATCCATGGAGGTTGCATCTTGAGGAGCATTCAAAGGAGCCTTGTTTCTTGCATTTTCATCATCATTCCTTCATCATTTTCACTAGAGATTTCTACCCTAGCCTTGTGCTAGTAGTAAGTCTTGTTACACCTTACTTCATCTTGTTCTTAGTTAAAATATGTAGTATGATGTTCATGTCTAAAGCACAAGAACAAGAACACTAAGATGATGAATATGAAACCTTATATGAAACTTGAACATAAAAGACTATATGAAGATGAAATCTTGTGGGATGAGGGTTGGGTTAAATCATACATGATATTTGATAGTTGGTTTCTTGACAAACCCGTTGTTCGGACATTTTTTGATACGATTTAGTAACGTTTAAACTAGAAAAAGACATGCTGAATTGCATTTTCAGCCAACTTCAAAGGGCTGTAAATAGACCATAATTAATCGAAAAACAGGATTTCTAAAGTCTAAATTATGTATTTTCGAAAAACGAAACAAATGGCACTGGAATCGTAATTTTTCGATGTCATTTACTATTTTTAAAGGTCCATTTTTGGACAGCAGCTCAAGCTACATTTTTACTGCCAAAAACATGTGCTATATCCTTCATCATAACTTGAAACCGGAGTAGAACCAACCCCTTAAATTTATACCGTAGATGATCACTGCTGTCAGTGTGACCCCCAACTGGAATTTCGTAAAATGGACTGATGATGAATTTTAAACGAATTATTCCGTAGGCTGCGGTCAGAAAATAACAAATCTGATCGCAGTTCGGTAAATGATTTTCTATAAAATATTGATGATGAACTGGACCCCGAAATTTTTACACAATAATATTTGATTCGTATAAGACATTCTGTAAAAATTTGGGAATTATCGGAATAAGATAACCATTTTATTAAAATGTCCGAAAACAGTCCAGTTTTATATATTAAAACTGAAACGACAAAAGTAGTATCTTGCATGTCAGAATGTCGGGTTGATTATTTGAGAACGATCTAAAGTGTTATATGCTAAAGAAAATGATGTTCTACTTAGCATGGACACCTCCATTTACAAAGGAGACTATGTCAAAATTTTCTGAAAATCCTAACACTAAGTAAATATTTTCTAGAAAAATGTTGCTAGTGTGTTCTAAACTATGCTTTTCGAATATAAACCTCGCCATAATTTTTGTAACAAAAACACATATACAACATACAAGATACATAACTCGGGTGCAAAGTGCAAAATACAAGAAACTTATATTTATTTTTGAGAAAATAATATAAGTAAGACACTTAGTTAAAAATACGAATTATTTTTAACACAAGAAACATATACATAAAAGACAGTGACTTGTACTTGTACGATACAAGTCTCGTGACTAACGTTAAGAAAACACGTATAGGTCACGACGTTAATTAAGCAAATCCGTTGAAGTTTACGGCGCAAGGAACGCAAAGTTGTGAGTTCATGCTCCCCCTTTTCTTTTAACTGTTTTCAGTTTTATAACTTCGGGGGTGAAATACATGTACAAATACAACAATATTTACAAATGGTATGATGGATACAATAATTGAGGAATGATACGAGAAATCGTGTCACGAATAGGGTACCATAAGCACCATTAATCGTGTACATACTAAGACCGCAGAACAAAAGGTTAGATCTAATGGGTTTCAGGGCAGCCCCACTCTTGGTGACAAATAGTACCGAGTAGTGTTTTTGTGTCTCAGTCGTGAATCGACTACAGAAAAATGCCTATGGTTTGGTGACTTCCTATGTCGTGTCACATGTTAATGGCTTTGCAACCCATTAACACTTGATACATACAGAAATACTTGATTTATACATGAGTACGTGGTGTACACAAAAGACTTGATTTATACAAGATACAAATTATGTTTTCATACAAAGTATACAAACGTGAAATAAGAAAATTGCATGAATTCACACCAACATTATGTTGACGTTTTTCCAAAAACTCACATGTATTTCAGGTAACTAGGATGGATGTGCGCTCGGTTTTACTCATGCTCTTGGATGTCGCTTTTGTTTATCTTTGAATAAAGTTGTAAACTTATCAGACAAAATGCTGTCTTGTGATGTAAACACTTAAACCATGTTTTCGGTTATGTAATGTTTGGCATTTTGAAGTTATTTTATGAGCATGTAGTATGTTTACCATTCGTATGCAATGAGAACCTTTCATGATCACACCTCGTGCTTCCGCCGCAGAAAGGGGTGTGACAAGATATCACTGAGTATAAAGACCTAGTATCTTAGAAAAAAAGGACCTTTCAAACGAGATTTCAGGGGTTACCTATATATCCAAGTAGTGTTTCCCACGAAATAAGCAAGTTTGAATTTAGGTTTATAACCCGAAAAAGTTTACTAAATGTATAAAAATCTATCGGCATATCATCAGTGAGACTGTTTAACGCTATAAAATCATTACATTTCTTTAGCATACTGTAACTGTCTATTGATGTACTATCATTTCCTCTTTTTACACAAAAACTCAATTTTCGAATTTATCATGTTTTTGGCTTTTTCAAATTTTCTAATGTTTTTGTATTTTCTGACAATTTTCTCCCCCTAAAATGAAAAATCATTAAAAGAAAATTTGACAACCCGATACTGATAGCTTTGTCTCACCTTCCATTTTCTGCTTTTCGTGCTCTGTTTTGCAGAAAGTATAACATACCCCCATGATTTACAACACATTGATATTTTACAGTTTGAAAACCGTTTTTCAATCTTGTGAAAATAATCATGTTTGTTCAGCCGTGAGGGTTTCGGCGTATTCAATCAACATTTTTTTTAATATACAGAAAACAATCAAACTAAACTCCCTGTTTCAACCAACACAGGGTCCAGCAGCCTCTTCCTCCTCTCCATGTGCCAGGCTGCTCCAGTTTTTATTCTCACAATCTTTGGTTTTGTTGAGCACCTGCACTTTCAAAGCATTCAATTACTTGAACAATTTAGCCCAGGTCTGTTGAACCTTAGGCAATTCAACACAATATGTATCATGCAGTTTCGGAAAATCTTTATCATCAAAAACTTTTTCAACTTTAACTTCAACTTTCTCATCTTTTACCGAAGTCACTTGTTTTTTAACACTCCATGTTTGACCTTTCAGAGTACCTCTTTTGTAAAAATGTGATTCTTTTTGAACATTTTGTTTTTGAACAACAACTTTTGGTTTCCAAAACTCTTGGGATTTTGTCATATCAACAGATGTTTTCCAACTTTGTGTTGTTCTAACTCTGGGTGTGTAAGAATTCTAGGTCTGTCTTGAACCAAACTTACTCGAGTCTGATTTCCAATTTTGATTCGAAGCAAACTTGTTAGTGTTATACCTCCAAGTTTGTTTTGAATCAAATCTGGTCGACCTTTGTTTCATATTCTCAGATTTCTTTTTCTCAACATTTTCAAGCTTCTTTTTGGTCTCAACATCGACAGGTTTTAGATTTGGACACTTTCGTGCAAGATGTCCAATTTGATCACATTTAAAACATGTTCTCTTGGACACATCTTTGACCTGATGTTGTTGCTTTTTCTAAGCATGAAACTCATCATTAGACTGTCGTCCAAATTTGAGTTCTTTCTCTTCTGCTAAACTTTTTCCTTGAACAAAACTCATCTTTGCCTGAGAATTTGGCACTTCATTTTTCTTCCAATTTTGTTTCTTTTTATAACCCAACCCAGCCTTCATGTTTTTCTTCTTGAAACCAGGTTTGTTATAAAAAGTTTTCTTGTTTTTCCCAGCAAATTTTGAAATTTCTGACTTTTCAATCTCAACCATCTTAAAAACTTTATCAATTTTCTCTGAAATCACATTCTAAATCGGGAATACAATATCTAAGAACAGTTTGTCCGATCCAATCATGGTATATACCAATCCTTTTGAATCATCATTCAAATTTTTCTCGGATTTTGTCTGTTTAAGATAGCCATCATGAAAATTTCCCTCATTTTCATCATGTGATTCAAACTTACCTTTTGTAGACTCGTCTTTCAAAACGCTATCAACAACCTTACTTACCACCTCTGAATCATCAGCTTCATCAGATTTGGTGTAAGTCACATCGATACTTTCAGGTAATTGGTCAACTATGTTCAGACCTTTTGCCACATTTTCCTCATCATAAAAAGTATAATTGTTTCTCAATGGTGGTGGTACCTGATGAAATTCTAAACCAATACCTTTTTTTTATTCTTGTCAGTATCTTTGTCATCTGGTGTGATGTTGAAAATGCGTTCGAGAATGTACGAAGAGTTATGATAACTTTGAAGTTTGGTAACAACCTTTTCTTTTTCAGCCAGAACTTGTTTGAGATTAGCAACTTCATCAACACACTTGTTTAATTCAAGTTGCTTTTCTTTAAACTTTCTCTCATACAGTTCTTTAGTTATTAAAGTTTCAGACAATCTTTGGTCAAAACATTTGACTAGGCTCTTCAAAGTATCATAAGCTTCTTGTACTCTCTGACTCGACCTCTTCAAATCATCATACTCTTTTTGAAAATCTTGAAACTTATTTTCTTTTTCAACACAATCAACACATTTTGTTGTACACATTTGTCTATACACATCATTATCCTTTTCAAGATCTTGACACTTCTGTGTCAGCTTTTCAACCTTTAGTTTCAAAATTTCTTCTTTTTCAATCATTTCTTTACATTTTATTTTGAAAACATTTTCAAGTTTGTTTGTTTCAATATCTTTTGTTTTGATTATTTCATCTTTTTCAATACAGGCTTTGCACATTTCTATGCAATTCCTGCACTTATTCTCATTTTTATCAACAATTTCAGCATTTGACAAGTCAGAAGATTCATTTACCTCAGTCTCTTTCAGCACCGATGATTCTTCTGTCTCAACTTTCTGATCTTTTTCCTTCTCTTCTTCTTCCATCTTCTGTTTTTTTTTTCAATCTTTCGCATTTCTTCTACTTTCTGTTCTTCTTCAGCAGCAAGCTTTGCATTAATCTTCACCTCTTCTACCAGCTTTTTCAACTCTTCTTATTTTCTCTTCTTCATTTCTACCACTTTTGGTAGACTTGCTTCACAAATTTCTTTTATTTTGTTCAACAAATCCGGGAAATATCCTTTATCAGATAACCTTCTTGTGTTGAAAGTACCCTGACTTGGAAACAAATTTGTTACTGCATCAAAATCCACCTTTGATGGGTCAACAACCGGATTACCCTGTGGATCCGTGTAACATTCCAATTCGTCATTCCATCTTTTGGCTCTCTAGGCTTCTTTGAATGGTTCTCTGAATTTTTCAATTTCCCATCTCGCATAATCTCTTCTCCACCATAGATCATGATCAACATTAGCTACAAATGCATATCCAACTGCATCCTCCTCTGGTAACAACTTGCTCCAGTCAAAACCTTC
This sequence comes from Helianthus tuberosus, assembly GCA_030545235.1. Lineage (NCBI taxonomy): Eukaryota > Viridiplantae > Streptophyta > Magnoliopsida > Asterales > Asteraceae > Helianthus > Helianthus tuberosus. The sequence continues at coordinate 107,072,717 of CM060437.1, forward strand.
ATCGTCATGGATAACTTCAAGAGCTCTTGATTTTTCTTCAAGCTGCTTCATTCTGGGAGGTTCAGATTTGTTCTGATGATAAATCTCTTTCTTGTAGTAATCTTCTCTGAATGGGTTTTCAGAATCATCAGCATAAGCATTTCGGCATTCACGCTTAAAGTGACCTTTCTGTTTACACATGAAGCATGTCACTTTTGACCTGTCAAAGCCTAACTTGGTAGATGGTCCACCAATAGACTTTCTTCCTGTAATCTCCATGAAACGTTGTGCCCGTCGAACTGCACTGGCCATACACCACCTTATATCGATCAATTCCATCTCCTCAGGATCTATCTGATCATAGTCTTCCTTTGTCAGGTTGGTGTTGCCTATCTTGCCTGCTACAAGACCCTCATACGACTCTAACACAGAAGATAAGAACACCATCTGTTGTTTTGCTGACTCTTCACTGAAATTCTGACCATTTTTCAGATCTACTGCGATATTACACTGAAATAAATTCTTTGAATCCGATTGACTTGAAGTTGTTGAAGAAGATCCACTGTGAAAACCACTGTGAGGAGTTTCATGATTCACAGTATTTGAACTCTCTGCAGAAAATGTTGTTCTTGGGGATCTAGCCTTTGGAAATTCTCCTCTGTAATACAGCTCCACATTCTGCTGATAGGCTGAATTGTTGACTTTAGATTTCTTGATCTCCAACTCATGGCTTTCTAGTCTTTCAATAAGCAAATCCACGGTCAAATCTTCAGACTTAATTGTGTTCTTCAACATCAAAGCAAAATATTGCCAATCTTGCTCATTCGGCAACGAATCAAACAATTTATCGACCAACTCCTCTTGAGTGTATGTGATTTTGTGTCATGCCAGCTCCATCTTCAGATGCCCAAATCTCTCAATCATTTTACAAACAGATTCATTTTTCATACAACTAAATAAATCAAACTCTTTACGTAACAGTTTCTTTTTGTTTTTCACAATCTCAGAGGTACCTACACATTTTCTCTCTAAAGCTTCCCATAAACTCTTCGATGTTTTCTCTTGTTCAAGTAGCGAAATAATATCTTCTCTTACTGACTGTTTTATCAATGTAATCATTTTGTATTCAGCTACAACATTTTTTACATCTATTTCTGTGAACTCTTTTTCATCTACTAACTCTCCTCCTTCTTTTACTGGTTCTGTATATCCGTATTTTAGTTTTAACCAACTTTCAGAAGCAAAAGCTTTTACCCAACCCTCAAATCGGTTTTTCCACCAGTTATAATCTTCAATCTTCATTAATTTCGGTGGTTTCTGTTGGCTTCCATACATATTCTCATACTTCAAATTCTCTGAAATCTCTTTCGAGTATTCTCTTGTTTCAGATCTTCTTTCGGATGATTCTGAAGTAAAGGCATTGTAAAACGTGTTGTAAAATTCTTCACCGCTGCTCGACATCTTCAATCACCTGGAGACAAACAAACAAACACAATCAGTACAAACAATATCAAACAACTTGAAATAGACTGACACTCGGTTGCCGTGAAATGATCTTGACACAAAAATCCTCTTTCAAGCGAAATAAAGATCTCAAGATGAATCACAAGTTGAAGCGAAATCAGTTGTTCAAGCTGAATATCAGCTTTCAAGCGGAATCTCAAAATGATACTTCAAGCGAAATCAAAACTTCAAGTGAAATCTGGACTTTCAAGCGAAATGACTGATTCCTTTCAAGCGAAATCACTGATTCAAGCGAGATCAGATGCTAATTTCAAGCGAAATGTCGAAATGAAGCGAAATCAGCTATAATCTTCAAGCGAAATCATATTGTTCGTTCAAGCGGAATTTGGTTTTTGGTCCAATTTTGTTATTTTTACTTCGAATTTTGATCTCAAACTTTCAAGGCTTTGTTAAAATACTGTTTTGCATCTTTGGTGAAAAATTCAATCCATTTTGACCATGAAATCTTGTTCAGTTTGAAAAAGAAGGTGTAGAAGTCAGAAAACTGATGCAATCGTCTTCCTCCTGTGCTCTGATACCACTTGTAGGATCGCTGTACGACCTGACTGAGTCAATCAGAAGAGCTTTATATCCGAATCAAAGGCGGAATCAATGAAACAGACACTCGATTCAATTTAAATGTCTCTTATATTGATATGATACTGATTTACAACCTGGAGACAATCCGGCAGAGCTTCGCTACTTAGATCCGAACCTTTTTAAATGAACAACCAAGTGCCCCTATATATACTTTTGTGATTTCGCTTGAAATGGCCAAAGGCACTTTCAAGCGGAATCAGATTAATATGATTTCGTTTGAAATTGTCTCTGGCACTTTCAAGCGGAATCACCACCAAATACACTAAATTCAGTTTCTCCCAACCCGAGCACTGGTTATCCTATCTTATCCTATTACATGACTTGATACAAGACGAAGTCAATAGACATAGTGCACTAACAATTGTTCCTTATCGTTTTTATACTTACATACTACGCACCAAACTTGTATGCTTGCCAATACTTTTTGTATTGAACTACACTTTTAAAACATGTTGCAGGTTTAACGTTGATATTGTTGATGTATGGAATCTAGTAGGATGCTTAGATACACACTTTAAATTTGTATTCTTATTGTATTGTATTTCGTTACTCATGTTGTATTTATTTCAAATATTTGTAATTGACTTTTTAGAAATGAAATGAAATGAAATTCATTATTTAATTATTGTCACCAATAGTGTTATGAAGTCTCTTGCAATCTATTCCGTCTCACTCTGACGTTTCCGCCATCGGTTGGGATGTGACAATAACCAAGCATATTGTAGGATTTGATAAATACGCTAAATAATAGATACCCAATGACAAGAACCCTTAAACCGGTTGAGTCCTAGTGGTTAAAGTAAAACTAATTATGTGAGAGAAAATTACATGTGTTATGAATTAATATTTATTTATTGTGTGACTATCCACTTGTGCTTATCATTATATTATGGGAATTGGATCAAATATAAACACTTATGTTTGTAAGAAGCGTAAGAAGCAACACATAAATGACAAGTGTCCCTCAATAAAAAATTAGTTTAGGGGTAATTTAGACCTTTTGACCATATTTATTTATAACTAATTAAAAATAATTATTAAAACATCCCTAAATCCATGCAAGTTTAATTCAAATCAAAGTTCGAATTTTTTTAACATATCCATGATCTATTAACTTTTCATGATCGAACCAACCTGTAGGAACCAACACAACAAATATAATCAGCACAACACTATATAATTAGCATAATATCCTTAATCGTTCTCCATTATCAGCACATCGTCCTCAATCATTCTCCATTATCAACATAAACGACATTAGCACAACATCCTCAATCGTTCCCCATTATGTTGGGATCGAACCCTTCCAGAGGAACAGATAATGTAAAGCCAAAACCAGGTCACAACAGTGGATTCACAATAAGCAGCAGTTTACACTTTGCTTTCCCCTTGTCAGTGGTTATCTATCAGCTGATGAATCTTAAGTACTGCTCAAAAGAACAACTGATGATCCAAATGCTGATGTAATCCTAAAGACTGCTGAAGACAAACTTTGTCGCTCTATCTACTGCTTCTCTTAAGTGCTGCTGAAGACACAAACACTGCTCATTCAAGGACTGATCACCTTTGAAGAAAGCACTGATGTTGTTGTTGAGCATCAGTGCTTAGGCTACAACAGTGGAACGTGAAGCAGTTGTTTTCTCGTGTTTTGTATTTTATTTACAATCAGTTGTTAGACATCAGTAGTTGGTATAAGGACAGTGTCTACAGGTTGTTAGGTTGTTAGATGTCACTTTCATGGTGACGTCAGCTTTGATACCTCAGTGGTTTGGTTTGCCTATAAATGTAACAGTACCCTGTACTGTTACATTTGATTGACTGAGCGGGTTCTTCTCCTCATGTCTAATCCTTTCATCTTGTGTGCAACCAACCTTGGGGCATCAGGCTGAGGGGGAGTATAGTTTGTAAGCATGACTGTAATCTTTTGCTTTGATTTGTAATCTTTTGACTCTATGAGAAGCAATTGTTTATCAAACTATTTTCTCCTTTGATTGTGTTTACAAAGTTTGTTTTCATTTCCGCTGCACCTAACATGTTTTCATATTCATTGATCATTCATATTCAAACAAACAAACACTATCATGAGAGCCTCCGATCCTAACAATTGGTATCAGAGCCTGGACAGTCAAGTTCGATCTAACAATCAATTTGACATAACAGTTCGGCTCAAAATTCATTGATACTAAGGTTGGTTGTATTTTGTTGAAAAACAGAGTATCGATTCAATCATGTTCAAAATGGTTATTCAAAAACTATGTAAATCAACCAAGATGTCATATAACACACAAATTTCACACAACAGGTGATATCATGCAAAAGTCACCCATAGCTTTCAGATCTGTGAACATATCTGTCAAATTATGGGATTGTTTTATATTTTTCAATATTGATTTCAACTGTTGTTTTGATATTTGTGATGTTTTCATTAAATACTAAGTACAAACCTCAGATTAACAAAACCTATGTTCATAAAAGCATTGTTGTTTTGTTAACACTAAAAGAGGGAAATTAAAACTTTAGTTATTTAGATCTTATGTGTTGAAAACAGGTTGAGTTCCTAAAAAGGACAAAATCAACTATGTTCAAATACATTAAGAAAACAGGGGTCAACATAGTCCGCATCATATGTAATGTGAGATTGGATGAAAAACTTGTGAAAACATGACCAAGTCTCTCAAAACATTACTGCAGAATGATTTTGGACTAATATTCACAAAAACTCATAAGTGTGTTTATCTCAAAACTTTTGAAGTCAAAAGAAAAGAGTATAAACATAAAACACTTATGAGTCAAAGTTTAGGGTAATAATGGTCATTAAGCAACTATGTGCATTCATCTGTTCAGGAAAAGGTTTTGATTCCAGTAAATGAACTCCAAAGAGGACTAGACAAATGTTTTAAAAATATATCCATGTGTCCTCATGTTTGCAATCAACTGACAAAGAAAATGGTATCAAACAGTGGTCAAAATGTTGTCAAAAAATTCTATCACTGATGTCAAACCACTGACCATTTTTCATAAAACTTGAGAATGATATGATTATGTTTTCTATTGAAAACATACCAGATCCTTTTTGATACTGTTCTCAGAAAATCCTTTGATCATTTTTCTTTCAAAGGATTTTCTCAAATAACCAGGATATATTATTCATATTTTTTTTTGGAAATAATATATTTGGAACTCTTGCTTGTTTTTGTTGGCAATAGTTTCAGCTCCTGTCAGGATGTAATGCCTTATTTTTTTTGGTGGTATCTGTGTCCTCATAAATGGGTCAAAAGGAAATGGTACATATGTCATGATCATGTCATACTCAGGCTTGCTCCTAAATTTCCATCAAAAATTGATTGCAAACTGTGCTTGAATTACTAGGGTGCTTATGTCTTATTTGAATATTAAACGAAAATGAGTTGCCTTAGTAAAAAGTTTTCATCATCTGGGGTACTAATCCACTGTCTTTCAAAATTGACATGTGGCAAAACCTTGAATGAAAATCTTCAAAACTGTTGCTGAAACACCTGTCCTTCAGAATTATACCATTTACCCTAACCACTGTTTTGTTCTAACGTCTGATCTCTAAACACTGTCCACTGCTGAAAGTTAACCACTGATCCTTCATTTTCTTGAAAAGCACTGATGCTCAAAATCAGTGTCTTATCCACTGATATGCTATCTACTGATAGTTAAAATCATCCACTGCCCATAATTTTTACCGTTGTAACCACTGATGCTTGATACGTCAGTGGCTCTGAAAACAACTGTTCTCCATACTTCATCCGTTTCATCAGTGTTTGACACGTGGTCAGTTTTTAGCCCTCAGATCTTAATAACCGCTGCCACATCAGCGATCATTTTTAAATAAAACCCTGCCTTAAACCCCAAACAGGGTTTTACACTGTCGAATTGAATTCCAAAATTCTCTTCTCATAGCAGTTTCCAACCCTTCCTCTCAAAATCTCCAAAATCCTCTTTCGTTCTTCTTCGAAAAAAAAATGACAAAATCAAAATCAAAACCTAATTCACCATCACCTTCCAAAGAGGTCGCTCAAACGGCCGAAGAACCCATCGAAATACCATTCAAACAATCTCACAACTATCTGGGTTTACTCACAAAACCTACTGATAATCACACCTTTGACACCATCATTGGTACATTGTCTGCATCAAAGTACAAAACTTTGTTGACAGCAAATGCTCCCATCTATCTGCAAACCCAGAGAGAGTTTTGGAAAAGGCGTCGCTTGAAAAACAAGACGGAAAAGTCATAGCCATTAACTCCTCAATATAGGGTAAAGCAGTTCAAATAACCCCACAGTCGATCTCCGAAGTCTTTAATCTCAACGATCAGGAAGGTAAACTCTCTTTTGAGAAAGCCGAGATGAAAACTGATTTCATAAACAGGGGGTATGCAGAACAATCAAAGGTTGATACCTTACAAAAAGGTTATTTTCCTTCTGCTCCAAGATTTTTATTTCACACACTTCTGATGTGTGCTTCTAATAAAACTACATCTTTTAACGAAATACCATTGAAAATTCAATGCATGGGTTACGCTATTTTGAATAATAAGGACTACAACTACTCCCAGGAGATTTTCAATGACATGGTGAAAAACGTTGAAAGTAAAGCATTTTTACTTTTTCCAAGATTTTTGAGTTACTATTTTGAACAAAAATTTGCAAAGGAAAATTTAAATTTGCTAAAACAAGGTGTTCATTGTCAAATAAAAAGCTTAACAAAAGAAACATTTTCAAGGATGATGGCACCAATAAAAACAAAAGCAGGGGTACCTGAGCAAATTTTAGTAGTTACAACTGCTCCTCAGGTATCAGCTGCTGAGCCCACTGCTCCAGGTGATCATAGCAGCACTCCCACTGCTTTGAAACCCACACCTGCCACCACTAAAAAGACCAAAAAGAAAACATCCAGAAAACCCACCAATCCCAAAACAAAACCAACTCTGGAAGATGAGATCCCAGAGGAAATGCCTGTGACAACACAAAAGTCACCACAAACCACTGCTGCTACTTCCTCACAGCAGTTGGAAGAAAGATCTCAACCCATAACCGAAACTCCTCCTGCATCCTCACAAAAGGATCAGGTTGTAAGCACAGGGACACCACAATATGAAGCTCTGAATCCACTCGGATCCATCTTCCTCGGTCCTGATCCCAAGGACATGTCTCTTTCAACCCCCATCCCCTCACCAATAATAATGCCACAATCCATGCTACCTCTGTTGCATGCAGCTGCTATTGCACAGACACAAACCAGTTCCTCTCTATCACCTATCACTGAGAGTATACATCCACAAGTGACTGGGTCTGATGCTACTACTCCTGCTATCCCAGCAACAATTGAGGAGGTTACACCCCCTGAGTTACAAGTAACTCTCGGTGGTAGTTCAAGTGGAGCAGCAACTACAACTGGTGGATCAACAGATCCTCAGTTGGACAGTTGTTTCATAAGTAAGACTCCCTTGAAGGCAATTTCTTCCATGGCAACTTCGGTAACCACCAGTGAGTTGGATCTAACCACTGGTACCATCAAAGGTTTATCGAGTGCTGAAGAAAGAAGTCCCCAGTACCAAGAAAAAGGGGCATCAATGGGTGATTTTTGGGACTCAGTTCCTAAGTCAAACATTGATATAACCACTACTAGTGGGGATTCAGATGATCCTACTAAAGTAGGTGATGATTCATGTCACGACCCCCAATCCACCCTGGACGGAATCGGGAGTCGCGAACAGCCCAGTGGTACCGGTGATTAATTTTAAAAACGTTGCAGCGGAAATTTCATCAGGACCGTGAGTTAGGAAAAATATCAGAGTTTAGAAACACCGGATTTTATTTATTTAAATAGATGGGATAAACCCATGTTTTACAATGGTAGCTTTAATAAAGATAAACAATATTTCTAAATTTTGATTTATTTAATAAAATAAGCCACTTCTTGATGCCTTTCAGTGCCGTATCCATCTCTACTGTAATTACCTGAAACATGTTTGAAAAAGGTTTTGTCAGCGGGAAATACTGAGTGAGTTCATTCATTTTACTAAAACGACACATTTGTTATAATTTACAGTATTAAGAGCGATTACAATGTTTCTGATATCAAGCCAACTACCCACGGTATTTGTCACTCGACCCATTGGCCCATTCGTCCAATGGTGACTGTGACTATGGTCATATCCCCCACTGGCTGCCCCAATGGTGACGATTATCAAGTAATGTATACAAAACCCCACATACCGGCTGTAACTTGGTGATTACAAAGACTTAATCCCCGTAATTATAACATTGAAAACAAATAGAGTTTTGTAAAGTAATTTGATAAAAAGAGAATGACTCACATTATAATCATGCAGATTCATACGGACAGAATTTAGTCTACAGATAATCCTTGATATATTGCAGATTGAGACAGGCAGAGCTTAGCCTATTTATTTAGCCTTGTAACCTAGTGCATACGAACTAGGTAGGTAACTTAATACAATAATTACGATAACTCACGAGATCAAATTCTCACAATGAACGACAAAGTGCAATACTTCATCCATCGAATTAACGATGATCCGTCAAATTAATGACGAACGATAAAGTATAATACTTCATCCATCGAATTAACGATGATCCGTCAAATTAATGACGAACGATAAAGTATAACCCTAGTGTGGGCGGCACTTAAACATCCATTGGATATATTGATCGGTCGGAAAATGAATCGTAATAGCGATTAAGTTAATACCCTGTATCGTAGCAGAATTTGAGCTAGTGTGTGTTTGGTAGTAATAAAAATATATATTTGTAATTTAAGTATAGTACCCCTAATTCAACCTTATCCCGATGTCTCGAGACAGAACCCCAACGAACGTCGGGCAGGGCCCTGACATGCGTTATGGGCTCAGATCAATTAGAAAGGGTAGCGGTGATCGGGAGTTAGAACACTTAAAACAGGGCAAAGCCTTATTATTATTACAGGTATATAGCTAAAGAAGATGGAACTATGGAGAGATCGAAAGAAAGAAAGAAAGAAAGAGTCTGAACAGGCTTCAATTGAGAATGGTATGGTCTATTTATAGTTAGATTTGAGCTTGCAAGTTACGCAACTTTTGGCTGTTTCTTTGAAATGAAGCCACGTATGGAATTCTTTTACTTACACGTATTGTATTTTACATATATATTTCAATTGTTAGTTTTTGATGTAATATTGTTTTATTATTATTATTATTATTATTATTATTATTATTATTATTATTATTATTATTATTATATATTATATTCAAAAGAGGATACTAATATATATATGAGATGACACGACAGTTACTTCTATTTGATATGTATCCATTTGTTATTTGTTTGATTATAATATTATGATTGATTTAACTGCTTTAATTATTTGGCGCGTATAACTTCTAAAATATGGCGTTTCTAGAAAATAATAAATAGGTTATTAGAACGAGTATATTTTTGTCTACATTTGGGTCTAAGTTTCATTAAAAATAGAATAGGTTCAAAATACAATGTATTTTTATAGTTTAATTATTAAACGGTTCCTGGGCCCGTCTAGTTACTTCATATTTTTAACAGTCGACTTACCCGTAACATACATGTCTAATAATATAAGTTTTTATATACTTTTATTTTATTTAGAAAGGTCACCCATATACAGGCCAATTAATTAGTATAATATTTCAACCAACTATATAAAATAGTGTTTAAAACTATTTGGGTTGAATATTTATATAAAAAGTAAACTAGTTACTATTTTACTAGTGGTTAATAAATTTAACCAAACCTATGTTAAGAATAGGGATGTTACATTCTCCCCACCTTGTTTTAAATCTCGTCCTCGAGATTTGGGTTATGATATTTCTTTTAGATTTATAAATATTAAGGTAGATGACATAGAATCAAAATATCTAATTTTGTGAATATGAGTTGTACAATAAGTAGGACTCAATGGTTCAACTGAATTAGTTCAAGAAATAGATAACAAATGAATGAGATGAAATGATATAATTTTTCAAAGTGACTAGGTTCAAGCCAAAAGATATAGGATCAATAGATATTTTAAAATGAATGTAAAGGATTTTTTTTTTTTTTTTTTTTTTTTTTTATCAATAAAATTCTTTGTCAAAAGAAAGCTTACTTTGATTGGCAACTGAGGAAAACTTAGAATTGACAGGTTCCAAATGAAATAAAAGCATGAAAAATGATTTGTCAAATATTTATGATATGAGAAAATCAAAGTGAGTGAATTGTAAAGATACACAAAAAGATAATAGAGTTAGTGTATCATTAGAGTTCCAAGTTGTTTTAATCGTGAAACAATGTGATAGTATACCATATTTTTCTTACTATGTCCTAGAGATCGAAATATAATAAGAACGAGTTGTTTTGGCATGACCAACTATTATATTATATTTGTAAAGCAAATGTAATATATATTATTTGTTTATAGCATTACTAGTGGTAAGGTAAGCGCTTAAAGCCTATTAAGTATTTAAGACTTTGTTATCTATCTACTAGGACTGCATATCACCCGAGAATATTAAAGCTATGTGCTTGAAATATTAAGGTTGTAATTTACTACAATATACTGTAATAACCTAAAATGATTTAAGCATTACGACTAAATTTTTTTTTTTTTTTTTTTTTTTTTTTTTTTTTAACAAGATGAAAAATGTCTTGTTCATGAATACTTAGATAGTTATTTAGATAATTTTATTCGTCCCTTTAAATTCTTGTATTATTTTATGAAAATATGTCTTCTCCTCAAAGTAAAATATTTTTATATATAATTAAAATTTACGAAATAAGTATGATGACTTAATTTATATATATTAACTAGTCATTATCATGGTTGGATATTGGTTAGTACTGCCTTGTTTAAGCATAGGTGGCCAGTCCATGCCTAACTAAGGCTAGGTTACCCAATATTTGCCCTTGACAATAACCCTAGTATTTTAAAATAATACTAACACTATTATTTATTTAATATTTTCTTACTAATAATAAAACTGATATTAGTATTACATAACTAAACATACACTTAAATGGAAAAATTTTCTAATAAAAATGGTGAAACCAGCCGTCCCCAGGATCGAACCCGGGTCTAGGCCACACCCTTTCGCGCGCCTAGCCAACCGAGCTAAGTGCCTAGTTTGTGAAAATTTCTATTTTGGTTAAATATAAGCACATGTACAATAAATTCTGTACTTCTTATTATAAGTCACCTACTTATCCTCCTTATGTTGACTAGTAATACTATTAGGTAATCACTTATGTAAGTTTCCATATATAAAATAAATTTTATATAATGTTTTTCTATTGAAGATGTTAAAATAATAATTTATCACGAAAGGCTAGATTGATGTTGTAAAAATCATTTAAGAGATACATTAAAATATGACAAGAATTTGTGTATCATTATCTTAATACATGATTTGTGTTAAGATAACTTTTATAAATATCTGTATATGATATATATAAATGAGATTAGTGCAAGTTTTAAATTTTATGAAAACGTTAGTACAAGGTGACCGTAATCAAAGAAATGATTTAGTGAAGTCGAAGACCAAATAATCATTTTATAGTTCTAGAGAATTGAAGTGTTTGTTGGGATTATGTTGAATATGATAGCTTTAATTCATCATATGGAAATTTGAAATGAATATGTAATGCGAACAAGTTCAAGCAATTGAACTTGGTTTAATCATAACGAGTTCATGTAATAAGAAAGTTCGGACATGGTTACAACAAAATCATGTATGCCAAAGAAAATTGAATTTCTCAAGAAATTTATTGACTAGATATCAAAGGGTCATCGTTTTGCATTACTGCGGTATATAGTGAGTATAGCGAAATGATATTTGAGTTTGGATAAACAACAAATTGGAATGAAGTCTTCCAGTAGGTTTCATAAGTTAATCGAACCATATGCGCAACCAACAATGCATGTGTAATGTGTGGATTTATTAAGAAATGAAATAAATCAATATTCGTTATTATGAAAAATTCTCATGGTATGATGACCATTAAGGAGAGTAGGAAGGCAAAAAGTCTATTCACCGAGGTCAGAATTTTACAAAAGAAATTTAAGAATTTTATTTGGATTTTCGTGTGATAACCGTTGCTAAATGACATTACTAGAGAATGTCGAATAAATGAAATAGGGAAATTATAAAGTATGTGACTTCTTTTGTAGTGCTAATAATTATGACTCTGATTAGACTGTGCACCGATTGTTGTGAAATTTTGTTTCAAAGTACCTCAGCGAGATTCATGTTATTTGTAGGATCACGTGGCCCAGTGCTATTAGTTTTTCTACTGACGGGATCCACATAGGTGTTATTATACCTAATTATATTTTTCAAAGGTCTTGCCTTGGAAATTGTGTGGAATATACTTCATCTTCTGTGGACCTATAATTAAATTTTCATGTGTTTTCTTGTACATTATCACAACTTTACATGCTTCTTACTTGCGTTAATAGTTTATGGTAACGCGTTAGAAATTCTTTTGATGGCGTTTTATCTTAAAGGGTTTCCATTGTTTATTTTATCACACGAGCTACGAGACAGATGATTAAACGAAATAATGTTTGGTATCAGAAAAGAAATTCCTGATAAAGAAATCTAGACACAGATACATGTGCTTTATTCCTATTTGACTTTTGGAATTCTTTATAGATATAACTATCTATATAATCATCTATTTCACATACCCTTCATAAAGTCAATGCATTTAACAGATTCATATTTTTTTTTTAAAAAACCAGTCAAATATCTGGTCAAGATAATATTTAGGGAAATTTTGTCATTTGTTTGACATATTATATACCCCGTCTTATCCGATTCGCGCCGGAGCGGTAACCTCATTATATCCGGACAAACTGGAGAGTCTGCTACACCATACCCAGTCTTGCCGGAGAAAATTTTCTATTTCCCATAAATAGTATCTTTTCAAAAGTGACTCTTTTATTAGGGCTTTTATTCAGAACCAAAGAAAATTGTATTTCTCGTAACATATCTTATTCTAGCCCAAGTAATATCAATAAGCAATAATTACTATTAATTCTTTCTTATTTATCATATCTTGCAATATTCTAATTACCATTCTTATGGTATATCAAAACCCATCATACTTTATTTACACCAGTACTTAGCTTATCTCGAAGCTTATACTAAGGCATCTTTTCTTAAGTTCAAGGCTAAATACTATCCTGAGTGCTACCATAAAATATCAAGTTCCTAACTCTTTGTTTAGGTATTTTAATACAACACCTATTGGCTTAAAGCAGTGGCTCTGATACCACCTTCTGTCACGACCCCCAATCCACCCTGGACGGAATCGGGAGTCGCGAACAGCCCAGTGGTACCGGTGATTAATTTTAAAAACGTTGCAGCGGAAATTTCATCAGGACCGTGAGTTAGGAAAAATATCAGAGTTTAGAAACACCGGATTTTATTTATTTAAATAGATGGGATAAACCCATGTTTTACAATGGTAGCTTTAATAAAGATAAACAATATTTCTAAATTTTGATTTATTTAATAAAATAAGCCACTTCTTGATGCCTTTCAGTGCCGTATCCATCTCTACTGTAATTACCTGAAACATGTTTGAAAAAGGTTTTGTCAGCGGGAAATACTGAGTGAGTTCATTCATTTTACTAAAACGACACATTTGTTATAATTTACAGTATTAAGAGCGATTACAATGTTTCTGATATCAAGCCAACTACCCACGGTATTTGTCACTCGACCCATTGGCCCATTCGTCCAATGGTGACTGTGACTATGGTCATATCCCCCACTGGCTGCCCCAATGGTGACGATTATCAAGTAATGTATACAAAACCCCACATACCGGCTGTAACTTGGTGATTACAAAGACTTAATCCCCGTAATTATAACATTGAAAACAAATAGAGTTTTGTAAAGTAATTTGATAAAAAGAGAATGACTCACATTATAATCATGCAGATTCATACGGACAGAATTTAGTCTACAGATAATCCTTGATATATTGCAGATTGAGACAGGCAGAGCTTAGCCTATTTATTTAGCCTTGTAACCTAGTGCATACGAACTAGGTAGGTAACTTAATACAATAATTACGATAACTCACGAGATCAAATTCTCACAATGAACGACAAAGTGCAATACTTCATCCATCGAATTAACGATGATCCGTCAAATTAATGACGAACGATAAAGTATAATACTTCATCCATCGAATTAACGATGATCCGTCAAATTAATGACGAACGATAAAGTATAACCCTAGTGTGGGCGGCACTTAAACATCCATTGGATATATTGATCGGTCGGAAAATGAATCGTAATAGCGATTAAGTTAATACCCTGTATCGTAGCAGAATTTGAGCTAGTGTGTGTTTGGTAGTAATAAAAATATATATTTGTAATTTAAGTATAGTACCCCTAATTCAACCTTATCCCGATGTCTCGAGACAGAACCCCAACGAACGTCGGGCAGGGCCCTGACATGCGTTATGGGCTCAGATCAATTAGAAAGGGTAGCGGTGATCGGGAGTTAGAACACTTAAAACAGGGCAAAGCCTTATTATTATTACAGGTATATAGCTAAAGAAGATGGAACTATGGAGAGATCGAAAGAAAGAAAGAAAGAAAGAGTCTGAACAGGCTTCAATTGAGAATGGTATGGTCTATTTATAGTTAGATTTGAGCTTGCAAGTTACGCAACTTTTGGCTGTTTCTTTGAAATGAAGCCACGTATGGAATTCTTTTACTTACACGTATTGTATTTTACATATATATTTCAATTGTTAGTTTTTGATGTAATATTGTTTTATTATTATTATTATTATTATTATTATTATTATTATTATTATTATTATTATTATTATATATTATATTCAAAAGAGGATACTAATATATATATGAGATGACACGACAGTTACTTCTATTTGATATGTATCCATTTGTTATTTGTTTGATTATAATATTATGATTGATTTAACTGCTTTAATTATTTGGCGCGTATAACTTCTAAAATATGGCGTTTCTAGAAAATAATAAATAGGTTATTAGAACGAGTATATTTTTGTCTACATTTGGGTCTAAGTTTCATTAAAAATAGAATAGGTTCAAAATACAATGTATTTTTATAGTTTAATTATTAAACGGTTCCTGGGCCCGTCTAGTTACTTCATATTTTTAACAGTCGACTTACCCGTAACATACATGTCTAATAATATAAGTTTTTATATACTTTTATTTTATTTAGAAAGGTCACCCATATACAGGCCAATTAATTAGTATAATATTTCAACCAACTATATAAAATAGTGTTTAAAACTATTTGGGTTGAATATTTATATAAAAAGTAAACTAGTTACTATTTTACTAGTGGTTAATAAATTTAACCAAACCTATGTTAAGAATAGGGATGTTACATTCTCCCCACCTTGTTTTAAATCTCGTCCTCGAGATTTGGGTTATGATATTTCTTTTAGATTTATAAATATTAAGGTAGATGACATAGAATCAAAATATCTAATTTTGTGAATATGAGTTGTACAATAAGTAGGACTCAATGGTTCAACTGAATTAGTTCAAGAAATAGATAACAAATGAATGAGATGAAATGATATAATTTTTCAAAGTGACTAGGTTCAAGCCAAAAGATATAGGATCAATAGATATTTTAAAATGAATGTAAAGGATTTTTTTTTTTTTTTTTTTTTTTTTTATCAATAAAATTCTTTGTCAAAAGAAAGCTTACTTTGATTGGCAACTGAGGAAAACTTAGAATTGACAGGTTCCAAATGAAATAAAAGCATGAAAAATGATTTGTCAAATATTTATGATATGAGAAAATCAAAGTGAGTGAATTGTAAAGATACACAAAAAGATAATAGAGTTAGTGTATCATTAGAGTTCCAAGTTGTTTTAATCGTGAAACAATGTGATAGTATACCATATTTTTCTTACTATGTCCTAGAGATCGAAATATAATAAGAACGAGTTGTTTTGGCATGACCAACTATTATATTATATTTGTAAAGCAAATGTAATATATATTATTTGTTTATAGCATTACTAGTGGTAAGGTAAGCGCTTAAAGCCTATTAAGTATTTAAGACTTTGTTATCTATCTACTAGGACTGCATATCACCCGAGAATATTAAAGCTATGTGCTTGAAATATTAAGGTTGTAATTTACTACAATATACTGTAATAACCTAAAATGATTTAAGCATTACGACTAAATTTTTTTTTTTTTTTTTTTTTTTTTTTTTTTAACAAGATGAAAAATGTCTTGTTCATGAATACTTAGATAGTTATTTAGATAATTTTATTCGTCCCTTTAAATTCTTGTATTATTTTATGAAAATATGTCTTCTCCTCAAAGTAAAATATTTTTATATATAATTAAAATTTACGAAATAAGTATGATGACTTAATTTATATATATTAACTAGTCATTATCATGGTTGGATATTGGTTAGTACTGCCTTGTTTAAGCATAGGTGGCCAGTCCATGCCTAACTAAGGCTAGGTTACCCAATATTTGCCCTTGACAATAACCCTAGTATTTTAAAATAATACTAACACTATTATTTATTTAATATTTTCTTACTAATAATAAAACTGATATTAGTATTACATAACTAAACATACACTTAAATGGAAAAATTTTCTAATAAAAATGGTGAAACCAGCCGTCCCCAGGATCGAACCCGGGTCTAGGCCACACCCTTTCGCGCGCCTAGCCAACCGAGCTAAGTGCCTAGTTTGTGAAAATTTCTATTTTGGTTAAATATAAGCACATGTACAATAAATTCTGTACTTCTTATTATAAGTCACCTACTTATCCTCCTTATGTTGACTAGTAATACTATTAGGTAATCACTTATGTAAGTTTCCATATATAAAATAAATTTTATATAATGTTTTTCTATTGAAGATGTTAAAATAATAATTTATCACGAAAGGCTAGATTGATGTTGTAAAAATCATTTAAGAGATACATTAAAATATGACAAGAATTTGTGTATCATTATCTTAATACATGATTTGTGTTAAGATAACTTTTATAAATATCTGTATATGATATATATAAATGAGATTAGTGCAAGTTTTAAATTTTATGAAAACGTTAGTACAAGGTGACCGTAATCAAAGAAATGATTTAGTGAAGTCGAAGACCAAATAATCATTTTATAGTTCTAGAGAATTGAAGTGTTTGTTGGGATTATGTTGAATATGATAGCTTTAATTCATCATATGGAAATTTGAAATGAATATGTAATGCGAACAAGTTCAAGCAATTGAACTTGGTTTAATCATAACGAGTTCATGTAATAAGAAAGTTCGGACATGGTTACAACAAAATCATGTATGCCAAAGAAAATTGAATTTCTCAAGAAATTTATTGACTAGATATCAAAGGGTCATCGTTTTGCATTACTGCGGTATATAGTGAGTATAGCGAAATGATATTTGAGTTTGGATAAACAACAAATTGGAATGAAGTCTTCCAGTAGGTTTCATAAGTTAATCGAACCATATGCGCAACCAACAATGCATGTGTAATGTGTGGATTTATTAAGAAATGAAATAAATCAATATTCGTTATTATGAAAAATTCTCATGGTATGATGACCATTAAGGAGAGTAGGAAGGCAAAAAGTCTATTCACCGAGGTCAGAATTTTACAAAAGAAATTTAAGAATTTTATTTGGATTTTCGTGTGATAACCGTTGCTAAATGACATTACTAGAGAATGTCGAATAAATGAAATAGGGAAATTATAAAGTATGTGACTTCTTTTGTAGTGCTAATAATTATGACTCTGATTAGACTGTGCACCGATTGTTGTGAAATTTTGTTTCAAAGTACCTCAGCGAGATTCATGTTATTTGTAGGATCACGTGGCCCAGTGCTATTAGTTTTTCTACTGACGGGATCCACATAGGTGTTATTATACCTAATTATATTTTTCAAAGGTCTTGCCTTGGAAATTGTGTGGAATATACTTCATCTTCTGTGGACCTATAATTAAATTTTCATGTGTTTTCTTGTACATTATCACAACTTTACATGCTTCTTACTTGCGTTAATAGTTTATGGTAACGCGTTAGAAATTCTTTTGATGGCGTTTTATCTTAAAGGGTTTCCATTGTTTATTTTATCACACGAGCTACGAGACAGATGATTAAACGAAATAATGTTTGGTATCAGAAAAGAAATTCCTGATAAAGAAATCTAGACACAGATACATGTGCTTTATTCCTATTTGACTTTTGGAATTCTTTATAGATATAACTATCTATATAATCATCTATTTCACATACCCTTCATAAAGTCAATGCATTTAACAGATTCATATTTTTTTTTTAAAAAACCAGTCAAATATCTGGTCAAGATAATATTTAGGGAAATTTTGTCATTTGTTTGACATATTATATACCCCGTCTTATCCGATTCGCGCCGGAGCGGTAACCTCATTATATCCGGACAAACTGGAGAGTCTGCTACACCATACCCAGTCTTGCCGGAGAAAATTTTCTATTTCCCATAAATAGTATCTTTTCAAAAGTGACTCTTTTATTAGGGCTTTTATTCAGAACCAAAGAAAATTGTATTTCTCGTAACATATCTTATTCTAGCCCAAGTAATATCAATAAGCAATAATTACTATTAATTCTTTCTTATTTATCATATCTTGCAATATTCTAATTACCATTCTTATGGTATATCAAAACCCATCATACTTTATTTACACCAGTACTTAGCTTATCTCGAAGCTTATACTAAGGCATCTTTTCTTAAGTTCAAGGCTAAATACTATCCTGAGTGCTACCATAAAATATCAAGTTCCTAACTCTTTGTTTAGGTATTTTAATACAACACCTATTGGCTTAAAGCAGTGGCTCTGATACCACCTTCTGTCACGACCCCCAATCCACCCTGGACGGAATCGGGAGTCGCGAACAGCCCAGTGGTACCGGTGATTAATTTTAAAAACGTTGCAGCGGAAATTTCATCAGGACCGTGAGTTAGGAAAAATATCAGAGTTTAGAAACACCGGATTTTATTTATTTAAATAGATGGGATAAACCCATGTTTTACAATGGTAGCTTTAATAAAGATAAACAATATTTCTAAATTTTGATTTATTTAATAAAATAAGCCACTTCTTGATGCCTTTCAGTGCCGTATCCATCTCTACTGTAATTACCTGAAACATGTTTGAAAAAGGTTTTGTCAGCGGGAAATACTGAGTGAGTTCATTCATTTTACTAAAACGACACATTTGTTATAATTTACAGTATTAAGAGCGATTACAATGTTTCTGATATCAAGCCAACTACCCACGGTATTTGTCACTCGACCCATTGGCCCATTCGTCCAATGGTGACTGTGACTATGGTCATATCCCCCACTGGCTGCCCCAATGGTGACGATTATCAAGTAATGTATACAAAACCCCACATACCGGCTGTAACTTGGTGATTACAAAGACTTAATCCCCGTAATTATAACATTGAAAACAAATAGAGTTTTGTAAAGTAATTTGATAAAAAGAGAATGACTCACATTATAATCATGCAGATTCATACGGACAGAATTTAGTCTACAGATAATCCTTGATATATTGCAGATTGAGACAGGCAGAGCTTAGCCTATTTATTTAGCCTTGTAACCTAGTGCATACGAACTAGGTAGGTAACTTAATACAATAATTACGATAACTCACGAGATCAAATTCTCACAATGAACGACAAAGTGCAATACTTCATCCATCGAATTAACGATGATCCGTCAAATTAATGACGAACGATAAAGTATAATACTTCATCCATCGAATTAACGATGATCCGTCAAATTAATGACGAACGATAAAGTATAACCCTAGTGTGGGCGGCACTTAAACATCCATTGGATATATTGATCGGTCGGAAAATGAATCGTAATAGCGATTAAGTTAATACCCTGTATCGTAGCAGAATTTGAGCTAGTGTGTGTTTGGTAGTAATAAAAATATATATTTGTAATTTAAGTATAGTACCCCTAATTCAACCTTATCCCGATGTCTCGAGACAGAACCCCAACGAACGTCGGGCAGGGCCCTGACATGCGTTATGGGCTCAGATCAATTAGAAAGGGTAGCGGTGATCGGGAGTTAGAACACTTAAAACAGGGCAAAGCCTTATTATTATTACAGGTATATAGCTAAAGAAGATGGAACTATGGAGAGATCGAAAGAAAGAAAGAAAGAAAGAGTCTGAACAGGCTTCAATTGAGAATGGTATGGTCTATTTATAGTTAGATTTGAGCTTGCAAGTTACGCAACTTTTGGCTGTTTCTTTGAAATGAAGCCACGTATGGAATTCTTTTACTTACACGTATTGTATTTTACATATATATTTCAATTGTTAGTTTTTGATGTAATATTGTTTTATTATTATTATTATTATTATTATTATTATTATTATTATTATTATTATATATTATATTCAAAAGAGGATACTAATATATATATGAGATGACACGACAGTTACTTCTATTTGATATGTATCCATTTGTTATTTGTTTGATTATAATATTATGATTGATTTAACTGCTTTAATTATTTGGCGCGTATAACTTCTAAAATATGGCGTTTCTAGAAAATAATAAATAGGTTATTAGAACGAGTATATTTTTGTCTACATTTGGGTCTAAGTTTCATTAAAAATAGAATAGGTTCAAAATACAATGTATTTTTATAGTTTAATTATTAAACGGTTCCTGGGCCCGTCTAGTTACTTCATATTTTTAACAGTCGACTTACCCGTAACATACATGTCTAATAATATAAGTTTTTATATACTTTTATTTTATTTAGAAAGGTCACCCATATACAGGCCAATTAATTAGTATAATATTTCAACCAACTATATAAAATAGTGTTTAAAACTATTTGGGTTGAATATTTATATAAAAAGTAAACTAGTTACTATTTTACTAGTGGTTAATAAATTTAACCAAACCTATGTTAAGAATAGGGATGTTACAATTCAAAATATCAGGAATTGACGGGCAGAGTTGACAAACTTGAAGAATCAGTTGCTGAAATAAAAGAGATGGTGCAAGAGATTTTAAAAGCTTAGAAAGCACAAGCCATTGCTGTTCCTGCTCAAGCACCTGCACAACATGCATTTGCTGAAAATGAGCTTTGGAATATTTTTCAACCCATGCTTGAAGCCCTGCAACTTATGGCTGACAAAAAGCATGCTATTCAAGTACAAATGCTGACCAACATGGTTGAATCAAGGTTCAAGGACACTCAAGCAGATATCAAGGCTATAAAGGCAAGCATTCAAAGTGTCTCTGGCAAAGCTCCTTCTTCCATATCATTCCTTGATAACCCCCCTTCAGATAATGCAAAAAAGGGGGAGAATATCAAGCTTAATATCAAGCTGTTGAGAAAAATGAATATGAAGGGAATAGAGCATGGCCTCTACATTGAGCCGGAAAAAGAAAAAGAAAAACAGGTCTCAAAACCTGTTAGCCAAACAGCTGATACAGCAGCAGTTACAAAAACTGTTGCAGCAGCAGT
Source organism: Helianthus tuberosus (assembly GCA_030545235.1). NCBI lineage: Eukaryota > Viridiplantae > Streptophyta > Magnoliopsida > Asterales > Asteraceae > Helianthus > Helianthus tuberosus. The sequence continues at coordinate 107,094,394 of CM060437.1, forward strand.
TATAAAAACTGCTGTCAGTAGCCAAACAGCTGCCATGTCATCAACACACACACTTTCAACACACACCACTCTACCACACACCACCACAACTACTGCTCTAGCACCATCATCCACAATTACACCACCACCACTGCCTCCTGTCATAAAACAGAAGACAACAGATGTTACAACATCTGTTGTAATGACAACAGCGGTTGAAACACCAGTTGTTTCAACAGCTGTTAGTCAGTCACTCTCCACCATTCAAACCACTGCTTCACCAACAGCCCCTCCTCAACCAAAAAGGAGAATGGTTTTCATTCCTTATGATTCACCACCACCATCACCACCATCTAAAACTACCTCACCACTTCCATCCCCTGCTCAAAAGCAGAAGACAACTGCTGACATATCAGCAGTTGTAATGACAACAGATATTGAGACACCAGTTGTTTCAACATCTGTTAGTAAGTCATCCACCACTGCTTTCACCTCTTCTACTTCACAGCCAAGGCTTTTCAACAGAATAAGAAAACCAATACCTGCTGATGAGGGTACATATGATCCTAATGCTGCACAACATCCACTGGAACTTGAAGCTATCAAAAATGAGATGAGGCAATTCTATACAGAAGAAGATCCTTCAAAAAGGAGATTTTCCTCACTCATAGGCTACATGCCTCCAGAGGATATGAATGATTACCTCAAACTCAAGGCAAGGCAGGCTAAAGCAAGAGCACAATTTGAAAGTAAACGTGACCATTTAAGCGAAGTTGGCATTGCTAAAAGACTAGAGTTCTACTTAACAAAAGTAAAGCAGATAGAAGAATTTGCACAAGAACTAAACAAAGAAAAGGCTGATCAAAAGAAAGAATTAAGAAAACAATATCTAGCCTACATCATGAAAGAAAAATTCTATCCTGCTGAAGAACAACAGTTCAAAGAATGGCCAGTAGTAGCTCTTAAGCGTGAAGCAGAAAGGATTGAGAAGATTAAGAATGATCCTACGAAGAAGAGGAATGCTCCTAACTGGAGAAAATATGAAAAGCTCATTGCTGACTTAACTGCTGAATATAAGAGAAAGAGAAAGGAGCTGGTGGATGCGAAAATGGATACTGCTGAAGTCATATCAAAATGGTCAAAACAGCAGACCGATGAAGCCTATGAAAGGCTAAAGAAAAGAAAGATAACTGTTTCAGGCACTTCTAAGAAGCAAGAACAAATGATGAAGCTTGAACAGAAGATGGGAAACCTCGACACACTGTTCCGGTCTACTTTTGTAACAAATCAAGAAGAGGGAGAACAGCTGACTGAAGAAGAGGTAGTAGAAAAGGAAGCAGAGTACTTCAAAGATACCATCACGAAAATGGGTCTAAAAGAAGAAACTTCAACAAAGCTTCAAATCCTTTTTAAGGCATTAAACAAACCTGCGTCTCCAAACACTGCTAAAGACAAGACAGAAGCTGAAAGACAAGAATTTATTGAACAAGAAACTGCAGAAGATATAGCTGCAGCAGACAAAGTCATTGAAGAAACTTTCAAAAGAATGTCTGAAAGTCTGCAGATGTTTTCAAGGCCATTATCCCTCAACTCATCAGCAAATAAATCTCTCCCACGAAATCTATTGGGTTTAAAAGTACTAAAGTGGCTCTCTGATCAAAAAACCCACGTATTGACTCTGGTCAGATCCAATGGAGAGGTGAAGTATATATCAAGGAAAGAAGCACTAGGCCTTAGTGTTCAAGATTTGCAGGATCTCCTTGAACTTTCACTGTGTAGGGATGAGGATGACCAGAGTGCAAAGGAATTTGAAGTTGAATTCAAAGAACAAGCTAAGGCACTCTTGATGAGTAATAAAGGTCCTGAATAATGAAGGGTTTTGGCATTATCTGTTCCAGGGGGAGATTGTTGGGATCGAACCCTTCCAGAGGAACAGATAATGTAAAGCCAAAACCAGGTCACAACAGTGGATTCACAATAAGCAGCAGTTTACACTTTGCTTTCCCCTTGTCAGTGGTTATCTATCAGCTGATGAATCTTAAGTACTGCTCAAAAGAACAACTGATGATCCAAATGCTGATGTAATCCTAAAGACTGTTGAAGACAAACTTTGTCGCTCTATCTACTGCTTCTCTTAAGTGCTGCTGAAGACACAAACACTGCTCATTCAAGGACTGATCACCTTTGAAGAAAGCACTGATGTTGTTGTTGAGCATCAGTGCTTAGGCTACAACAGTGGAACGTGAAGCAGTTGTTTTCTCGTGTTTTGTATTTTATTTACAATCAGTTGTTAGACATCAGTAGTTGGTATAAGGACAGTGTCTACAGGTTGTTAGGTTGTTAGATGTCACTTTCATGGTGACGTCAGCTTTGATACCTCAGTGGTTTGGTTTGCCTATAAATGTAACAGTACCCTGTACTGTTACATTTGATTGACTGAGCGGGTTCTTCTCCTCATGTCTAATCCTTTCATCTTGTGTGCAACCAACCTTGGGGCATCAGGCTGAGGGGGAGTATAGTTTGTAAGCATGACTGTAATCTTTTGCTTTGATTTGTAATCTTTTGACTCTATGAGAAGCAATTGTTTATCAAACTATTTTCTCCTTTGATTGTGTTTACAAAGTTTGTTTTCATTTCCGCTGCACCTAACATGTTTTCATATTCATTGATCATTCATATTCAAACAAACAAACACTATCATGAGAGCCTCCGATCCTAACACATTATCAGCACATCAGATGTGCTGATTATATCTATTTTTGGCGTTTGTTTGTATTATATTGTAATTAACACATAATCAGCACATTATCAGCACAATGATAAAACAACTTTTGGTAACTTTTTTAAAAGTCACTTTTATAAATAAAAAAAGTATAGCAATATGGTACTCATATTAAAGATAAAAAATACTTGATTTTATGGTATATTTTTTTTAAATAATGAGGTATATAAAAGTTATTTTAGTTTAAAAAACCTTGGTGGATGAAAAGAAGTGAATTCCGGGAACATAGTTCCCGGTGGAGTACTTCCGGGAGTAGAAAGAAGTGTAGATTTGACCGGTGAGATCCGACCAGAATTTGGTGTTAAATCGGTGTTATTAGGCACTTGATTTACCGAGAGATTCGCTTTCAGACATGATGTAAAGAGAAAATGGAGCTACACAACTGGTCTTCAAGATAAAGTAAGCGGCGTAGCCCCACGGTGGGCGCCAACTTGTTGCTACAACAAATACAAGACCAAGGCCTGTAGCGATATCTCCGGGTAAAAGGGTTCAAGGTTTCAGTTAGCCTAACGCAGGCCGTGGGGTCCCCCCACATTTGCAAGACGTGGAGAGAGGTTCACTAGTATTGTTGTTATTCTCCTTAGATCCTGAACTGATTAGAAATCAGCCCAGAAAGCAATCGTTGGAGAAGATGAATTATTTAGTGTGAAGAATAGAACTTGTAAGAAGCAAGTTCTCATGGGAGAAGAAGAAGAGAAGCAAGCATGAAGCTTGTTCTCGAGAGGGAGAAGGAGAATCAGAGAATTGAGATAGTTTTCTGCTGATTCCAGAATGAATGGCATGCTTGTCATGGGCTGCAATTTATAGGGGAAGAGGTTTCTCAAAGGAGAAACCTTTAACTAGTGAACCTGGCTTGCAGTGAGGGACTTACCCTTTTAGGGGTTGAAGGGTTTGGACTTGCGGACAAAAGGGTGTGCTCTCCCACATGGTATGGTTGCGGCTGGGCAGGAGGTTTCACACGCAAAAGGTGATGTGACAAGGCTCTGACTTGTCTTTTTACTGTTCATGACCGTTGGACCATTTCCGAACCTTATAACCTTTTAACCTTTTAAGCTGTTGTGTCTCTAATCAGTTTATTAAGGTTTGAGCTACCCCCGTCATCAACATCTAACAAGCCCCACAAATTCATACAACCTGTTTTCGACACCCTCACACCTTCAAAACACCTCTTCGTTCAACCATGTCGGAGAGCACCTCCAGTCGCCGGAATACCAAACATATCCTTCTCAAAGAAGCCGCAACTCTCTCTCTCATTGTTGAACCTTCGCCGGACATCGAAACGCATCGAAGACGACACCGCAAACCTCTGTTTCACCAGCACGTTTCGCCGAGGCTCCAAACTAATCCGCCGGGAAGATCAAGACGTGCCGGACGATCGGAGAAGACGATCGGAACTTGCGGCTTGTCCGTGTTCGGTATACCTTCTTATCCTTTTGTTTTTTTTTCTTTCTTCTTCGTTAATCTCCTGTTGATATGCATTTTCGCTCGACACTATACTCGATTCAACTAACTGAAACTATGAAGATTACATGTAAACAGTTGACCACGAGTTCTGTTTTTTTTTTCTTTTTATGAAGAAGACATTTAAGTTAGTGTTTTAATATAGTAAAAACCATTTAACTCTCAAGTTTACTAGTGTAGTGGATATCACGAAAGAAAATCATAAAGAAGATGTAAAATGAATATAAAGAAGATGTAAAATGAATATCATATGCCATTTTTATGATAAACGATAAGAAAGAGATGTGATTTTGATGGTTTTTTTTATGAAAAAGATGAACTATTAAGAAATGACTAATTCCATTTCTTTTCTTTTATCCATAAAAACCATTTCAGATGCTTTAGTCTCTTTATTTTTATTTATTTATTTATTTATTTATTTTTATTTTTATAAAAGTACAACTTAAATTGATAATAACCACAATAGCTAACCGATCTATCAATAATGTTAGAATGTAATTAACAGCTTTATTTGAAACTCTTTTCCCTTTCAAAATTTAAACTAAGACATCTATCAATAACATATATAGTTGACAATTTATTTTGACTCTTATTACAATCTTAAATTTTGTAATAACTAAAAATAACTAACACATTATTTTAAACTCTTTTATCTTTAATGTAATAATGTGATAAAATAAAATTCCTAACTAATTAAATTGTAAACTTAAAATGTCAGGGATTGTATTTAACACGCGAATATTAACAAGCTCGTTATCATTTAGGATAACCATTTCATTCGTTCTCTTGGAATTTCTCCAATCCTTACTCGTGCGTTATTACAAGGAACTCTTATACGCAAACCACTGTGAGTATACTTGACCCATTTTACCGTTTTCACACTTTTTGGGTGTAACATGTTTATTTATACAAAACACACTTATTATACATATTCTTATGCAAATACATAAACCAAAAATCCAATGCATGCTTACTATTTGTTATGCTTGATTCGTGTTTTCTGGACCATACTTATGTGATGAATATGTCATTACCTTCGTACGAGCCTCCATTTAACATGTATAGCGCTATAGGAGTAACGCACCGCCCGTAGACTAGTGGTCATGTTAAATTTTCATTTATACTTGCGTAAACAGAGGGTTGACTTGTAAATCGCATGCCAGTTTATACGTTAATCTTGATAACTAGGTTTGCCATGTGGATTGTTGTAGGATTGCTGTACGACCTGACTGAGTCAATCAGAAGAGCTTTATATCCGAATCAAAGGCGGAATCAATGAAACGGACACTCGATTCAATTTAAATGTCTCTTATATTGATATGATACTGATTTACAACCTGGAGACAATCCGGCAGAGCTTCGCTACTCAGATCCGAACCTTTTTAAATGAACAACCAAGTGCCCCTATATATACTATTGTGATTTCGCTTGAAATGGCCAAAGGCACTTTCAAGCGGAATCAGATTAATATGATTTCGCTTGAAATTGTCTCTGGCACTTTCAAGCGGAATCACCACCAAATACACTAAATTCAGTTTCTCCCAACCCGAGCACTGGTTATCCTATCTTATCCTATTACATGACTTGATACAAGACGAAGTCAATAGACATAGTGCACTAACAGACTCCCCCTTGGATATTGACGAAGTCTTCAGTGTCTAGTCTTTATCATGACACCTCTTCAGTCTTGATCAGTCTTCAAGCTCTTTCCAAATTGTCTAACATTGTAAGCATCCATCAATCTTTTTCTTCTTTGATCAGCTTCTATCTTCACGAAAACGATTTTTCAAAAAGTTTTCATTGCATAAAACTTTCCGCGACATCCACTACCTGAAACTGATTACATGAGTCAAGAAAAGACACTAAGAGGCTTAGAGTGCACAGAAGTAGCACTTGGCTTTAACTGAGAAATTACTTGCAATTATGTGTGATAATTAGCATATACTTATACTAGAAGTAGAATGTCACACGTATACGTGACTTTACCTGAAAACAATGGCCTATCTGAAGGAAGAGATACGAGGATGAAACGAACTGTGCGGACTGTGCAAGGAGTTACGTAATTATGGATGCATACATAATTATAGAATTCAGTGCACAGAAATCACAGCAAGTCTTGTCACGTATAGATTCCTCAGTGCAAGAAAAGGGTCAAATGTGAACACCCCTCCCCCAGGCTATTAAACACTCTTTTAAGAGTAATAATTTAGGGTATAAAGACAAGAACCGCCAATGTAAAATAAGGTGTTTACCTAACTATACATGCTTGCTGCAGTATGAATTGATTTATACATTTGGCGGATTGTTTGATGTTACTATGTGGTATATGCTTGTGTATATATATATATACTACTACTGTCTCGTATGACGATATCAAACAAATGTCTAACCCTATTGGGTTGTGTTCTTCAGAACATGGCACCCAGAAGAGCTGTGAACGCTCGTGACCAACCTCCTCCTCCCCCACTGCCAAGAATTGCCGAAGAGCTGGAAGCTCTACTGGAAGAAAGGATCTCCGCTGCTATCGCCCATTACGAGGCGAACCGTACTCAAGACAGTGCAAGACCAAACAATGCTAAACGTAATGGGAATGGAGATTCATCTGGAGGAAACACAGCTCAGGGCTGCACTTTCAACCAGTTTCTCGGCTGCAAACCAATGAACTACGACGACACAGGAGGTGCAGTAGCATTTGTGCGCTGGACGAAAAAGACTGAAGCCACTATCCGCATGAGCAAGTGTACCGCGGACCAACAAGTTACTTTTGCTACTAGGTTGTTTGTCGACGAAGCTCTAACTTGGTGGAACTTGCAAGTCCAAACTATGGGTGATGATGCCGCGTATGGCATGTCTTGGGATGAGTTTAAGGAGAAAATGAGAGAGAAGTATTGCTCTCGTGCCGAACTCCAAAGATTGGAGACTGAGTTTTGGCACTTGACCATGGAAGGTGCTGACATCACTGGTTACACTCGAAGGTTTCACGATCTGTCTAGAGTGCTTCCCTTCATGGTGACTCCTGAATATAAGCGTGTGGAACGCTACATTTGGGGACTGGCCTCAGAATTCCGCGGCATGGTAACTTCGGCCAAACCTCAAACCATCACTGAGGCGGTAACTCTGGCTGCCAACCTTACTAAAGATTGTGTTCGTAGAAAGCGGTTATCACTAAACTCAACTGAAAGGACCGAGACGCATGCTAAGTCGTCTGGTGACAAGAAGAGGAAGCATTTGAATCTGAATCATGCAACTTGCAACAACAACAAGGGCTTCAACAACAAGAAGCGCGACCCTAAACCGCCTCAGGAAGCGGAAACTCTTTCAACCATGAATGACGCTCATACCAAAAGGTACCTAGGCACTATGCCTTTCTGCAACCAGTGCAAGCGTCACCACGGAGGAGTTTGTCGCATTCCAAAATGCGACAAGTGTGGAAACCTGGGTCACCATACCGAGGACTGTTGGGGAAAAGGAAAGAACGGTAATGGAAACCGCAACGGTGCTGGAACTGGAAACAATGGTAAAAATAGAAATGGCAATGGTAACCGGAATGGCAATGGAGCTGGGCAAAACCAAGGATGCTTTGGTTGTGGAAGCACGGATCATTTCAAGAAAAATTGCCCAAGGGGAAACAACGTTCAGACTCGAGCGTTTGTGATTGGGGCAAGGAAAGCACGCGATGACCCTAATGTGGTCACCGGTACGTCTCTCATTAACAATCACTTTGCATCCATACTTTTTGACACTAGTGCCGACTATAGTTTCATGTCTGTGGAATTTAAACGCATGCTTGGAATAGAATCTAGTAGATTAGAAATTCCTTACTCCATAGAACTAGCCAATGGTAAACTTGTTAAGTCGGGCGAAGTTGTTAGAAGCTGCACACTAGAACTTGGGGAATGAAGGTTTAGCATCGATCTCTTACCTATTCAATTAGGTAGCTTCGATGTAGTGGCCGGAATGGACTGGTTGTCCAAAAACAAAGCTGAAGTTATTTGTCATGAGAAAATCATTCGCATCCTTTTAGCGAATGATGAAACTTTCATTGTGCACGGAGAAAAACGAGACGCGCCTCTGCGAATCATCAGTTGCATGAAGGCACAGAAGTGCTTAAGGAAAGGATGTGTCGCTTTCCTAGCGCACGTTGTAGATAAGAAGGCTGTGGAGCCAAAACTCAAAGATATTCCTATGGTGAAGGAATTCCCTGATGTTTTTCCCGAAGATCTGCCAGGACTACCTCCGCAACGACAAGTCAAATTCCGTATAGACTTGGTTCCAGGAGTCGCTCCTGTAGCCAAGGCACCCTATCGGCTTGCACCATCCGAAATGCAAGAATTATCTACACAACTCTAGGAGTTGTTGGATAAAGGATTCATAAGGCCAAGCTTCTCGCCTTGGGGAGCTCCAGTATTGTTCTTAAAGAAGAAGGATGGGACACTGCGGATGTGCATTGATTACAGAGAATTAAACAAGCTCACAATCAAGAATCGGTATCCACTACCGAGGATTGATGACTTATTTAATCAGTTGCAAGGATCAAGCTACTATTCCAAGATCGATCTTCGATCTGGATACCATCAGTTAAAGATACAAGAAGAAAGCGTGCCAAAGACTGCATTCAGAACACGATATGGGTAGTACGAGTTTCTTGTGATGCCATTCGGACTGACAAATGCACCAGCGGTCTTCATGGATCTGATGAACCGCGTTTGCAAACCATATCTCGATAAATTCGTGATTGTATTTATCGATGATATCCTGATCTACTCACGAACGAAAGAAGAACACGAACAACACCTCAGGACCATTCTGGAACTACTGAAGAAGGAGAAACTTTATGCAAAGTTCTCGAAATGCGAATTCTGGATTCGCGAAGTACAATTTCTTGGTCACGTTGTGAATAAGAAGGGCATTCATGTAGACCCATCCAATATTAAGGCAATAAAGAATTGGGAAGCTCCCAAAACACCAACTGAAGTTCGACAATTTTTGGGCTTAGCGGGCTATTATCGGCGATTCATTGAGAATTTCTCAAAGATAGCTCAACCGCTGACGACCCTTACACAGAAAGACCAGAAGTACGACTGGGGTGACAAGTAGGAAGAGGCCTTCCAACTACTCAAGAACAAGCTATGCGACCCAAAGGCACTGAAGACTTCGTGGTATACTGCGATGCTTCACGACAAGGTTTGGGTTGTGTGCTCATGCAACGCCAAAAAGTCATCGCTTACGCTTCAAGAGAATTGAAGGTTCATGAAAGAAATTATACCACTCACGACCGGGAGATAGGCGCAGTGGTATTCGCCTTAAAGATTTGGCGACATTATTTATATGGTACTCGATGTACAATCTTCACAGATCACAAAAGCCTACAACACATATTTGATCAGAAGGAATTAAATATGCGTCAACGAAGTTGGGTCGAGTTACTGAACGATTATGACTGTGACATCAAGTACCATCCTGGAAAAGCAAACGTTGTAGCAGATGCGTTAAGTCGAAAAGAAAGGGTTAAGACCCTAAGGGTTCGAGCATTGGAAATGACTATTCGAACGAACCTCACTACGCGCATTCGTGACACACAACAAGAAGCTCTCAAGGAAGAAAATCGTAAAACTGAATACCTCCGAGGTGCATTGAAATATATGGTGCCAAATGAAGAGGGAACCTTGTACTTTAATAAGCGCATTTGGGTTCCGCTCTATGGTGGCATACGAGAAGTCATTATTGATGAAGCACACAAGTCAAGATACTCGATCCATCCAGGATCGGACAAAATGTATCAAGACTTAAAAGAATACTATTGGTGGTCGAGACTCAAGAGCGATGTTGTTGTTTACGTTGGAAAATGCTTAACCTGTGCTAAGGTTAAGGCCGAATATCAGAAACCGTCTGGCCTACTACAACAACCAGAGATACCCATGTGGACGCTTTGTCTCAAGAATCTGGCAATCCTTTCAGGAAGCCTTTGGATCTCAGTTAGATCTAAGCACGGCATTCCATCCACAAACAGACGGCCAGAGCGAACGGACTATACAAATGTTAGAAGATATGCTTCGCGCATGTGTCATGGATCTAGGCGGCAGCTGGGATACTCATATACCTTTAGTCGAGTGTTCCTACAATAACAATTATCATACAAGCATAAAAGTCGCACCGTTCGAAGCTCTGTATGGCCGCAAGTGCCGATCGCCCTTATGTTGGGCAGACGCAGGAGATAAACGTATGGTTGGTCCTAAACTTGTACAAGAGACAACCGACAAGATCACGCAGATCCGAGAGCGCATTAAGGCGGCTCGAGATCGACAAAAGAGCTACGCTGATCAAAGACGAAAACCATTGGAATTCGAGGTGGGAGACAAAGTCCTGTTGAAAGTCTCACCTTGGAAGGGCGTTGTAAGATTTGGAAAACGTGGAAAGCTGAATCCATGATACATCGGACCATTCAGAATCTTACAAAGAATTGGTACCGTAGTATACAAGTTGGAATTACCAGAAGAACTTAATGGAGTACATGATACGTTTCATGTATCCAACCTCAAGAAGAGTCCAACACAAGAAAACGTGATCATCCCTGCGGATGAAGTGCATATTGATGACGCCCTCCGATTTATAGAACAACCCGTTGAGGTTACCGACTGGAAAGTCAACAAGACCAAGAGGAGCACTGTTAAACTTGTCAAAGTACTTTGGAACTCTAAGCAAGGACCCGAGTACACATGGGAACGTGAAGACCAGTTCAAAGAAAAGTATCCCCACCTGTTCAAAAAGACTCATGCGAGAGCTGGTTCAGCCTGAATTTCGGGACGAAATCCTTTTAACGGGGGGAAACTGTGACAACTGGCACCAAACCGGTAATTTCCGTACACTTTAATTATTATTTAATGACTACAATTATGTGCTTAAATGTCAACATTGATTGATTACATACTATACAACTGAATTCATGCACGATTAATACTACAAAATATTGCTTTATGCAATAACGAGAGCGTTGCGTCAGAAATACTAGTAAACTCACCGGTAAGACACATTGTGTCAACAGAACTACAGAAAGTAGCCAGACATTAGAATTGAGGCCTAGGTGTAGGTCCAACGACAAGAATGTATTAAAACCCAAAAATACATACAAGGGTTAACATATAGACGCTCCGAAAGCTAAAATACGCACTAAAAATCACCCGAAACGCACTTTAAATGCAGAATTTTATTAAATTCAGCTATAACCAGCTTTTAAACAATAAAATACCATGCAGAATTTACGTTTTGTCGTCCAGAATATTTCCCTAAGTGTTGGGAATTAAAAGGGTTACAAAAAGACACTTTGCGGAATAATTAAGCACTTTAACGGAACGGTATCCAACCGAATAACCGGACATTACCCGGGACACCAAATTTTTGCCGAACACATTGTTATTTATTTCTTGGCTAGTCTTGATCCCCGTTTATCATAACACCCATTAAAAACCAACAAACTAATATATATGATTCATACTTGAGATGTAACTACCATTTACATATTAGTTGCAAATTTTACAAACAAGCCCCCCCCCCCAACCGAAAATCAGCCCCCCATGGACCCCACTATATATCTACACCATGCTTTATATATTTTGGTTAGATTATAATTGATTTGTTGCTTCCCAATCTAGACAAAATATGATGGAAAGATCTATAAAGTATGGAACCGAAGATCAACCATCACTTCATCATTTCACATTCACTCCTCACTCTCTTCTCTCTCATTTTCAGTCACCCCAAACCGAAACCATCACCACCATTTTCACACCATCATCTTCCAAGTTCCAAGTTTCATTCAAAGCTTTGAAGGTGATCCATGGAGGTTGCATCTTGAGGAGCATTCAAAGGAGCCTTGTTTCTTGCATTTTCATCATCATTCCTTCATCATTTTCACTAGAGATTTCTACCCTAGCCTTGTGCTAGTAGTAAGTCTTGTTACACCTTACTTCATCTTGTTCTTAGTTAAAATATGTAGTATGATGTTCATGTCTAAAGCACAAGAACAAGAACACTAAGATGATGAATATGAAACCTTATATGAAACTTGAACATAAAAGACTATATGAAGATGAAATCTTGTGGGATGAGGGTTGGGTTAAATCATACATGATATTTGATCGTTGGTTTCTTGACAAACCCGTTGTTCGGACATTTTTTGATACGATTTAGTAACGTTTAAACTAGAAAAAGACATGCTGAATTGCATTTTCAGCCAACTTCAAAGGGCTGTAAATAGACCATAATTAATCGAAAAACAGGATTTCTGAAGTCTAAATTATGTATTTTCGAAAAACGAAACAAATGGCACTGGAATCGTAATTTTTCGATGTCATTTACTATTTTTAAAGGTCCATTTTTGGACAGCAGCTCAAGCTACATTTTTACTGCCAAAAACATGTGCTATATCCTTCATCATAACTTGAAACCGGAGTAGAACCAGCCCCTGAAATTTATACCGTAGATGATCACTGCTGTCAGTGTGACCCCCAACTGGAATTTCGTAAAATGGACTGATGATGAATTTTAAACGAATTATTCCGTAGGCTGCGGTCAGAAAATAACAAATCTGATCGCAGTTCGGTAAATGATTTTATATAAAATATTGATGATGAACTGGACCCCGAAATTTTTACACAATAATATTTGATTCGTATAAGACATTCTGTAAAAATTTGGGAATTATCGGAATAAGATAACCATTTTATTAAAATGTCCGAAAACAGTCCAGTTTTATATATTAAAACTGAAACGACAAAAGTAGTATCTTGCATGTCAGAATGTCGGGTTGATTATTTGAGAACGATCTAAAGTGTTATATGCTAAAGAAAATGATGTCCTACTTAGCATGGACACCTCCATTTACAAAGGAGACTATGGCAAAATTTTCTGAAAATCCTAACACTAAGTAAATATTTTCTAGAAAAATGTTGCTAGTGTGTTCTAAACTATGCTTTTCGAATATAAACCTCGCCATAATTTTTGTAACAAAAACACACATACAACATACAAGATACATAACTCGGGTGCAAAGTGCAAAATACAAGAAACTTATATTTATTTTTGAGAAAATAATATAAGTAAGACACTTAGTTAAAAATACGAATTATTTTTAACACAAGAAACATATACATAAAAGACAGTGACTTGTACTTGTACGATACAAGTCTCGTGACTAACGTTAAGAAAACACGTATAGGTCACGACGTTAATTAAGCAAATCCGGTGAAGTTTACGACGCAAGGAACGCAAAGTTGTGAGTTCATGCTCCCCCTTTTCTTTTAACTGTTTTCAGTTTTATAACTTCGGAAGTGAAATACATGTACAAATACAACAATATTTACAAATGGTATGATGGATACAAGAATTGAGGAATGATACGAGAAATCGTGTCACGAATAGGGTACCATAAGCACCATTAATCGTGTACATACTAAGACCGCATAACAAAAGGTTAGATCTAATGGGTTTCAGGGCAGCCCCACTCTTGGTGACAAATAGTACCGAGTAGTGTTTTTGTGTCTCAGTCGTGAATCGACTACAGAAAAATGCCTATGGTTTGGTGACTTCCTATGTCGTGTCACATGTTAATGGCTTTGCAACCCATTAACACTTGATACATACAGAAATACTTGATTTATACATGAGTACGTGGTGTACACAAAAGACTTGATTTATACAAGATACAAATTATGTTTTCATACAAAGTATACAAACGTGAAATACAAAAATTGCATGAATTCACACCAACATTATGTTAACGTTTTTACAAAAACTCACATGTATTTCAGGTAACTAGGATGGATGTGCGAGCAGTTTTACTCATGCTCTTGGATGTCGCTTTTGTTTATCTTTGAATAAAGTTGTAAACTTATCAAACAAAATGCTGTCTTGTGATGTAAACACTTAAACCATGTTTTCGGTTATGTAATGTTTGGCATTTTGAAGTTATTTTATGAGCATGTAGTATGTTTACCTTTCGTATGCAATGAGAACCTTTCATGATCACACCTCGTGCTTCCGCCGCAGAAAGGGGTGTGACAAGATATCACTGAGTATAAAGACCTAGTATCTTAGAAAAAAAGGACCTTTCAAACGAGATTTCAGGGGTTACCTATATATCCAAGTAGTGTTCCCCACGAAATAAGCAAGTTTGAATTTAGGTTTATAACCCGAAAAAGTTTACTAAATGTATAAAAATCTATCGGCATATCATCAGTGAGACTGTTTAACACTATAAAATCATTACATTTCTTTAGCATACTGTAACTGTCTATTGATGTACTATCATTTCCTCTTTTTACACAAAAACTCAATTTTCGAATTTATCATGTTTTTGGCTTTTTCAAATTTTCTAATGTTTTTGTATTTTCTGACAATTTTCTCCCCCTAAAATGCAAAATCATTAAAAGAAAATTTGACAACCCGATACTGATAGCTTTGTCTCACCTTCCATTTTCTGCTTTTCGTGCTCTGTTTTGCAGAAAGTATAACATACCCCCATGATTTACAACACATTGATATTTTACAGTTTGAAAACCGTTTTTCAATCTTGTGAAAATAATCATGTTTGTTCAGCCGTGAGGGTTTCGGCGTATTCAATCATCATTTTTTTTAATATACAGAAAACAATCAAACTAAACTCCCTGTTTCAACCAACACAGGGTCCAGCAGCCTCTTCCTCCTCTCATGTGCCAGGCTGCTCCAGTTTTTATTCTCACAATCTTTGGTTTTGTTGAGCACCTGCACTTTCAAAGCATTCAATTACTTGAACAATTTAGCCCAGGTCTGTTGAACCTTAGGCAATTCAACACAATATGTATCATGCAGTTTCAGAAAATCTTTATCATCAAAAACTTTTTCAACTTTAACTTCAACTTTCTCATCTTTTACCGAAGTCACTTGTTTTTTAACACTCCATGTTTGACCTTTCAGAGTACCTCTTTTGTAAAAATGTGATTCTTTTTGAACATTTTGTTTTTGAACAACAACTTTTGGTTTCCAAAACTCTTGGGATTTTGTCATATCAACAGATGTTTTCCAACTTTGTGTTGTTCTAACTCTGGGTGTGTAAGAATTCTAGGTCTGTCTTGAACCAAACTTACTCGAGTCTGATTTCCAATTTTGATTCGAAGCAAACTTGTTAGTGTTATACCTCCAAGTTTGTTTTGAATCAAATCTGGTCGACCTTTGTTTCATATTCTCAGATTTCTTTTTCTCAACATTTTCAAGCTTCTTTTTGGTCTCAACATCGACAGGTTTTAGATTTGGACACTTTCGTGCAAGATGTCCAATTTGATCACATTTAAAACATGTTCTCTTGGACACATCTTTGACCTGATGTTGTTGCTTTTTCTAAGCATGAAACTCATCATTAGACTGTCGTCCAAATTTGAGTTCTTTCTCTTCTGCTAAACTTTTTCCTTGAACAAAACTCATCTTTGCCTGAGAATTTGGCACTTCATTTTTCTTCCAATTTTGTTTCTTTTTATAACCCAACCCAGCCTTCATGTTTTTCTTCTTGAAACCAGGTTTGTTATAAAAAGTTTTCTTGTTTTTCCCAGCAAATTTTGAAATTTTTGACTTTTCAATCTCAACCATCTTAAAAACTTTATCAATTTTCTCTGAAATCACATTCTAAATCGGGAATACAATATCTAAGAACAGTTTGTCCGATCCAATCATGGTATATACCAATCCTTTTGAATCATCATTCAAATTTTTCTCGGATTTTGTCTGTTTAAGATAGCCATCATGAAAATTTCCCTCATTTTCATCATGTGATTCAAACTTACCTTTTGTAGACTCGTCTTTCAAAACGCTATCAACAACCTTACTTACCACCTCTGAATCATCAGCTTCATCAGATTTGGTGTAAGTCACATCGATACTTTCAGGTAATTGGTCAACTATGTTCAGACCTTTTGCCACATTTTCCTCATCATAAAAAGTATAATTGTTTCTCAATGGTGGTGGTACCTGATGAAATTCTAAACCAATACCTTTTTTTTATTCTTGTCAGTATCTTTGTCATCTGGTGTGATGTTGAAAATGCGTTCGAGAATGTACGAAGAGTTATGATAACTTTGAAGTTTGGTAACAACCTTTTCTTTTTCAGCCAGAACTTGTTTGAGATTAGCAACTTCATCAACACACTTGTTTAATTCAAGTTGCTTTTCTTTAAACTTTCTCTCATACAGTTCTTTAGTTATTAAAGTTTCAGACAATCTTTGGTCAAAACATTTGACTAGGCTCTTCAAAGTATCATAAGCTTCTTGTACTCTCTGACTCGACCTCTTCAAATCATCATACTCTTTTTGAAAATCTTGAAACTTATTTTCTTTTTCAACACAATCAACACATTTTGTTGTACACATTTGTCTATACACATCATTATCCTTTTCAAGATCTTGACACTTCTGTGTCAGCTTTTCAACCTTTAGTTTCAAAATTTCTTCTTTTTCAATCATTTCTTTACATTTTATTTTGAAAACATTTTCAAGTTTGTTTGTTTCAATATCTTTTGTTTTGATTATTTCATCTTTTTCAATACAGGCTTTGCACATTTCTATGCAATTCCTGCACTTATTCTCATTTTTATCAACAATTTCAGCATTTGACAAGTCAGAAGATTCATTTACCTCAGTCTCTTTCAGCACCGATGATTCTTCTGTCTCAACTTTCTGATCTTTTTCCTTCTCTTCTTCTTCCATCTTTTGTTTTTTTTTTCAATCTTTCGCATTTCTTCTACTTTCTGTTCTTCTTCAGCAGCAAGCTTTGCATTAATCTTCACCTCTTCTACCAGCTTTTTCAACTCTTCTTATTTTCTCTTCTTCATTTCTACCACCTTTGGTAGACTTGCTTCACAAATTTCTTTTATTTTGTTCAACAAATCCGGGAAATATCCTTTATCAGATAACCTTCTTGTGTTGAAAGTACCCTGACTTGGAAACAAATTTGTTACTGCATCAAAATCCACCTTTGATGGGTCAACAACCGGATTACCCTGTGGATCCGTGTAACATTCCAATTCGTCATTCCATCTTTTGGCTCTCTAGGCTTCTTTGAATGGTTCTCTGAATTTTTCAATTTCCCATCTCGCATAATCTCTTCTCCACCATAGATCATGATCAACATTAGCTACAAATGCATATCCAACTGCATCCTCCTCTGGTAACAACTTGCTCCAGTCAAAACCTTCATCGTCATGGATAACTTCAAGAGCTCTTGATTTTTCTTCAAGCTGCTTCATTCTGGGAGGTTCAGATTTGTTCTGATGATAAATCTCTTTCTTGTAGTAATCTTCTCTGAATGGGTTTTCAGAATCATCAGCATAAGCATTTCGGCATTCACGCTTAAAGTGACCTTTCTGTTTACACATGAAGCATGTCACTTTTGACCTGTCAAAGCCTAACTTGGTAGATGGTCCACCAATAGACTTTCTTCCTGTAATCTCCATGAAACGTTGTGCCCGTCGAACTGCACTGGCCATACACCACCTTATATCGATCAATTCCATCTCCTCAGGATCTATCTGATCATAGTCTTCCTTTGTCAGGTTGGTGTTGCCTATCTTGCCTGCTACAAGACCCTCATACGACTCTAACACAGAAGATAAGAACACCATCTGTTGTTTTGCTGACTCTTCACTGAAATTCTGACCATTTTTCAGATCTACTGCGATATTACACTGAAATAAATTCTTTGAATCCGATTGACTTGAAGTTGTTGAAGAAGATCCACTGTGAAAACCACTGTGAGGAGTTTCATGATTCACAGTATTTGAACTCTCTGCAGAAAATGTTGTTCTTGGGGATCTAGCCTTTGGAAATTCTCCTCTGTAATACAGCTCCACATTCTGCTGATAGGCTGAATTGTTGACTTTAGATTTCTTGATCTCCAACTCATGGCTTTCTAGTCTTTCAATAAGCAAATCCACGGTCAAATCTTCAGACTTAATTGTGTTCTTCAACATCAAAGCAAAATATTGCCAATCTTGCTCATTCGGCAACGAATCAAACAATTTATCGACCAACTCCTCTTGAGTGTATGTGATTTTGTGTCATGCCAGCTCCATCTTCAGATGCCCAAATCTCTCAATCATTTTACAAACAGATTCATTTTTCATACAACTAAATAAATCAAACTCTTTACGTAACAGTTTCTTTTTGTTTTTCACAATCTCAGAGGTACCTACACATTTTCTCTCTAAAGCTTCCCATAAACTCTTCGATGTTTTCTCTTGTTCAAGTAGCGAAATAATATCTTCTCTTACTGACTGTTTTATCAATGTAATCATTTTGTATTCAGCTACAACATTTTTTACATCTATTTCTGTGAACTCTTTTTCATCTACTAACTCTCCTCCTTCTTTTACTGGTTCTGTATATCCGTATTTTAGTTTTAACCAACTTTCAGAAGCAAAAGCTTTTACCCAACCCTCAAATCGGTTTTTCCACCAGTTATAATCTTCAATCTTCATTAATTTCGGTGGTTTCTGTTGGCTTCCATACATATTCTCATACTTCAAATTCTCTGAAATCTCTTTCGAGTATTCTCTTGTTTCAGATCTTCTTTCGGATGATTCTGAAGTAAAGGCATTGTAAAACGTGTTGTAAAATTCTTCACCGCTGCTCGACATCTTCAATCACCTGGAGACAAACAAACAAACACAATCAGTACAAACAATATCAAACAACTTGAAATAGACTGACACTCGGTTGCCGTGAAATGATCTTGACACAAAAATCCTCTTTCAAGCGAAATAAAGATCTCAAGATGAATCACAAGTTGAAGCGAAATCAGTTGTTCAAGCTGAATATCAGCTTTCAAGCGGAATCTCAAAATGATACTTCAAGCGAAATCAAAACTTCAAGTGAAATCTGGACTTTCAAGCGAAATGACTGATTCCTTTCAAGCGAAATCACTGATTCAAGCGAGATCAGATGCTAATTTCAAGCGAAATGTCGAAATGAAGCGAAATCAGCTATAATCTTCAAGCGAAATCATATTGTTCGTTCAAGCGGAATTTGGTTTTTGGTCCAATTTTGTTATTTTTACTTCGAATTTTGATCTCAAACTTTCAAGGCTTTGTTAAAATACTGTTTTGCATCTTTGGTGAAAAATTCAATCCATTTTGACCATGAAATCTTGTTCAGTTTGAAAAAGAAGGTGTAGAAGTCAGAAAACTGATGCAATCGTCTTCCTCCTGTGCTCTGATACCACTTGTAGGATCGCTGTACGACCTGACTGAGTCAATCAGAAGAGCTTTATATCCGAATCAAAGGC
This sequence comes from Helianthus tuberosus, assembly GCA_030545235.1. Lineage (NCBI taxonomy): Eukaryota > Viridiplantae > Streptophyta > Magnoliopsida > Asterales > Asteraceae > Helianthus > Helianthus tuberosus. The sequence continues at coordinate 107,113,919 of CM060437.1, forward strand.
GGAATCAATGAAACAGACACTCGATTCAATTTAAATGTCTCTTATATTGATATGATACTGATTTACAACCTGGAGACAATCCGGCAGAGCTTCGCTACTTAGATCCGAACCTTTTTAAATGAACAACCAAGTGCCCCTATATATACTTTTGTGATTTCGCTTGAAATGGCCAAAGGCACTTTCAAGCGGAATCAGATTAATATGATTTCGTTTGAAATTGTCTCTGGCACTTTCAAGCGGAATCACCACCAAATACACTAAATTCAGTTTCTCCCAACCCGAGCACTGGTTATCCTATCTTATCCTATTACATGACTTGATACAAGACGAAGTCAATAGACATAGTGCACTAACAATTGTTCCTTATCGTTTTTATACTTACATACTACGCACCAAACTTGTATGCTTGCCAATACTTTTTGTATTGAACTACACTTTTAAAACATGTTGCAGGTTTAACGTTGATATTGTTGATGTATGGAATCTAGTAGGATGCTTAGATACACACTTTAAATTTGTATTCTTATTGTATTGTATTTCGTTACTCATGTTGTATTTATTTCAAATATTTGTAATTGACTTTTTAGAAATGAAATGAAATGAAATTCATTATTTAATTATTGTCACCAATAGTGTTATGAAGTCTCTTGCAATCTATTCCGTCTCACTCTGACGTTTCCGCCATCGGTTGGGATGTGACAATAACCAAGCATATTGTAGGATTTGATAAATACGCTAAATAATAGATACCCAATGACAAGAACCCTTAAACCGGTTGAGTCCTAGTGGTTAAAGTAAAACTAATTATGTGAGAGAAAATTACATGTGTTATGAATTAATATTTATTTATTGTGTGACTATCCACTTGTGCTTATCATTATATTATGGGAATTGGATCAAATACAAACACTTATGTTTGTAAGAAGCGTAAGAAGCAACACATAAATGACAAGTGTCCCTCAATAAAAAATTAGTTTAGGGGTAATTTAGGCCTTTTGACCATATTTATTTATAACTAATTAAAAATAATTATTAAAACATCCCTAAATCCATGCAAGTTTAATTCAAATCAAAGTTCGAATTTTTTTAACATATCCATGATCTATTAACTTTTCATGATCGAACCAACCTGTAGGAACCAACACAACAAATATAATCAGCACAACACTATATAATTAGCATAATATCCTTAATCGTTCTCCATTATCAGCACATCGTCCTCAATCATTCTCCATTATCAACATAAACGACATTAGCACAACATCCTCAATCGTTCCCCATTATGTTGGGATCGAACCCTTCCAGAGGAACAGATAATGTAAAGCCAAAACCAGGTCACAACAGTGGATTCACAATAAGCAGCAGTTTACACTTTGCTTTCCCCTTGTCAGTGGTTATCTATCAGCTGATGAATCTTAAGTACTGCTCAAAAGAACAACTGATGATCCAAATGCTGATGTAATCCTAAAGACTGCTGAAGACAAACTTTGTCGCTCTATCTACTGCTTCTCTTAAGTGCTGCTGAAGACACAAACACTGCTCATTCAAGGACTGATCACCTTTGAAGAAAGCACTGATGTTGTTGTTGAGCATCAGTGCTTAGGCTACAACAGTGGAACGTGAAGCAGTTGTTTTCTCGTGTTTTGTATTTTATTTACAATCAGTTGTTAGACATCAGTAGTTGGTATAAGGACAGTGTCTACAGGTTGTTAGGTTGTTAGATGTCACTTTCATGGTGACGTCAGCTTTGATACCTCAGTGGTTTGGTTTGCCTATAAATGTAACAGTACCCTGTACTGTTACATTTGATTGACTGAGCGGGTTCTTCTCCTCATGTCTAATCCTTTCATCTTGTGTGCAACCAACCTTGGGGCATCAGGCTGAGGGGGAGTATAGTTTGTAAGCATGACTGTAATCTTTTGCTTTGATTTGTAATCTTTTGACTCTATGAGAAGCAATTGTTTATCAAACTATTTTCTCCTTTGATTGTGTTTACAAAGTTTGTTTTCATTTCCGCTGCACCTAACATGTTTTCATATTCATTGATCATTCATATTCAAACAAACAAACACTATCATGAGAGCCTCCGATCCTAACAATTGGTATCAGAGCCTGGACAGTCAAGTTCGATCTAACAATCAATTTGACATAACAGTTCGGCTCAAAATTCATTGATACTAAGGTTGGTTGTATTTTGTTGAAAAACAGAGTATCGATTCAATCATGTTCAAAATGGTTATTCAAAAACTATGTAAATCAACCAAGATGTCATATAACACACAAATTTCACACAACAGGTGATATCATGCAAAAGTCACCCATAGCTTTCAGATCTGTGAACATATCTGTCAAATTATGGGATTGTTTTATATTTTTCAATATTGATTTCAACTGTTGTTTTGATATTTGTGATGTTTTCATTAAATACTAAAGTACAAACCTCAGATTAACAAAACCTATGTTCATAAAAGCATTGTTGTTTTGTTAACACTAAAAGAGGGAAATTAAAACTTTAGTTATTTAGATCTTATGTGTTGAAAACAGGTTGAGTTCCTAAAAAGGACAAAATCAACTATGTTCAAATACATTAAGAAAACAGGGGTCAACATAGTCCGCATCATATGTAATGTGAGATTGGATGAAAAACTTGTGAAAACATGACCAAGTCTCTCAAAACATTACTGCAGAATGATTTTGGACTAATATTCACAAAAACTCATAAGTGTGTTTATCTCAAAACTTTTGAAGTCAAAAGAAAAGAGTATAAACATAAAACACTTATGAGTCAAAGTTTAGGGTAATAATGGTCATTAAGCAACTATGTGCATTCATCTGTTCAGGAAAAGGTTTTGATTCCAGTAAATGAACTCCAAAGAGGACTAGACAAATGTTTTAAAAATATATCCATGTGTCCTCATGTTTGCAATCAACTGACAAAGAAAATGGTATCAAACAGTGGTCAAAATGTTGTCAAAAAATTCTATCACTGATGTCAAACCACTGACCATTTTTCATAAAACTTGAGAATGATATGATTATGTTTTCTATTGAAAACATACCAGATCCTTTTTGATACTGTTCTTAGAAAATCCTTTGATCATTTTTCTTTCAAAGGATTTTCTCAAATAACCAGGATATATTATTCATATTTTTTTTTGGAAATAATATATTTGGAACTCTTGCTTGTTTTTGTTGGCAATAGTTTCAGCTCCTGTCAGGATGTAATACCTTATTTTTTTTGGTGGTATCTGTGTCCTCATAAATGGGTCAAAAGGAAATGGTACATATGTCATGATCATGTCATACTCAGGCTTGCTCCTAAATTTCCATCAAAAATTGATTGCAAACTGTGCTTGAATTACTAGGGTGCTTATGTCTTATTTGAATATTAAACGAAAATGAGTTGCCTTAGTAAAAAGTTTTCATCATCTGGGGTACTAATCCACTGTCTTTCAAAATTGACATGTGGCAAAACCTTGAATGAAAATCTTCAAAACTGTTGCTGAAACACCTGTCCTTCAGAATTATACCATTTACCCTAACCACTGTTTTGTTCTAACGTCTGATCTCTAAACACTGTCCACTGCTGAAAGTTAACCACTGATCCTTCATTTTCTTGAAAAGCACTGATGCTCAAAATCAGTGTCTTATCCACTGATATGCTATCTACTGATAGTTAAAATCATCCACTGCCCATAATTTTTACCGTTGTAACCACTGATGCTTGATACGTCAGTGGCTCTGAAAACAACTGTTCTCCATACTTCATCCGTTTCATCAGTGTTTGACACGTGGTCAGTTTTTAGCCCTCAGATCTTAATAACCGCTGCCACATCAGCGATCATTTTTAAATAAAACCCTGCCTTAAACCCCAAACAGGGTTTTACACTGTCGAATTGAATTCCAAAATTCTCTTCTCATAGCAGTTTCCAACCCTTCCTCTCAAAATCTCCAAAATCCTCTTTCGTTCTTCTTCGAAAAAAAAATGACAAAATCAAAATCAAAACCTAATTCACCATCACCTTCCAAAGAGATCGCTCAAACGGCCGAAGAACCCATCGAAATACCATTCAAACAATCTCACAACTATCTGGGTTTACTCACAAAACCTACTGATAATCACACCTTTGACACCATCATTGGTACATTGTCTGCATCAAAGTACAAAACTTTGTTGACAGCAAATGCTCCCATCTATCTGCAAACCCAGAGAGAGTTTTGGAAAAGGCGTCGCTTGAAAAACAAGACGGAAAAGTCATAGCCATTAACTCCTCAATATAGGGTAAAGCAGTTCAAATAACCCCACAGTCGATCTCCGAAGTCTTTAATCTCAACGATCAGGAAGGTAAACTCTCTTTTGAGAAAGCCGAGATGAAAACTGATTTCATAAACAGGGGGTATGCAGAACAATCAAAGGTTGATACCTTACAAAAAGGTTATTTTCCTTCTGCTCCAAGATTTTTATTTCACACACTTCTGATGTGTGCTTCTAATAAAACTACATCTTTTAACGAAATACCATTGAAAATTCAATGCATGGGTTACGCTATTTTGAATAATAAGGACTACAACTACTCCCAGGAGATTTTCAATGACATGGTGAAAAACGTTGAAAGTAAAGCATTTTTACTTTTTCCAAGATTTTTGAGTTACTATTTTGAACAAAAATTTGCAAAGGAAAATTTAAATTTGCTAAAACAAGGTGTTCATTGTCAAATAAAAAGCTTAACAAAAGAAACATTTTCAAGGATGATGGCACCAATAAAAACAAAAGCAGGGGTACCTGAGCAAATTTTAGTAGTTACAACTGCTCCTCAGGTATCAGCTGCTGAGCCCACTGCTCCAGGTGATCATAGCAGCACTCCCACTGCTTTGAAACCCACACCTGCCACCACTAAAAAGACCAAAAAGAAAACATCCAGAAAACCCACCAATCCCAAAACAAAACCAACTCTGGAAGATGAGATCCCAGAGGAAATGCCTGTGACAACACAAAAGTCACCACAAACCACTGCTGCTACTTCCTCACAGCAGTTGGAAGAAAGATCTCAACCCATAACCGAAACTCCTCCTGCATCCTCACAAAAGGATCAGGTTGTAAGCACAGGGACACCACAATATGAAGCTCTGAATCCACTCGGATCCATCTTCCTCGGTCCTGATCCCAAGGACATGTCTCTTTCAACCCCCATCCCCTCACCAATAATAATGCCACAATCCATGCTACCTCTGTTGCATGCAGCTGCTATTGCACAGACACAAACCAGTTCCTCTCTATCACCTATCACTGAGAGTATACATCCACAAGTGACTGGGTCTGATGCTACTACTCCTGCTATCCCAGCAACAATTGAGGAGGTTACACCCCCTGAGTTACAAGTAACTCTCGGTGGTAGTTCAAGTGGAGCAGCAACTACAACTGGTGGATCAACAGATCCTCAGTTGGACAGTTGTTTCATAAGTAAGACTCCCTTGAAGGCAATTTCTTCCATGGCAACTTCGGTAACCACCAGTGAGTTGGATCTAACCACTGGTACCATCAAAGGTTTATCGAGTGCTGAAGAAAGAAGTCCCCAGTACCAAGAAAAAGGGGCATCAATGGGTGATTTTTGGGACTCAGTTCCTAAGTCAAACATTGATATAACCACTACTAGTGGGGATTCAGATGATCCTACTAAAGTAGGTGATGATTCAAAATATCAGGAATTGACGGGCAGAGTTGACAAACTTGAAGAATCAGTTGCTGAAATAAAAGAGATGGTGCAAGAGATTTTAAAAGCTTAGAAAGCACAAGCCATTGCTGTTCCTGCTCAAGCACCTGCACAACATGCATTTGCTGAAAATGAGCTTTGGAATATTTTTCAACCCATGCTTGAAGCCCAGCAACTTATGGCTGACAAAAAGCATGCTATTCAAGTACAAATGCTGACCAACATGGTTGAATCAAGGTTCAAGGAACTCAAGCAGATATCAAGGCTATAAAGGCAAGCATTCAAAGTGTCTCTGGCAAAGCTCCTTCTTCCATATCATTCCTTGATAACCCCCCTTCAGATAATGCCAAAAAGGGGGAGAATATCAAGCTTAATATCAAGCTGTTGAGAAAAATGAATATGAAGGGAATAGAGCATGGCCTCTACATTGAGCCGGAAAAAGAAAAAGAAAAACAGGTCTCAAAACCTGTTAGCCAAACAGCTGATACAGCAGCAGTTACAAAAACTGTTGCAGCAGCAGTTACAAAAACTGCTGTCAGTAGCCAAACAGCTGCCATGTCATCAACACACACACTTTCAACACACACCACTCTACCACACACCACCACAACTACTGCTCTACCACCATCATCCACAATTACACCACCACCACTGCCTCCTGTCATAAAACAGAAGACAACAGATGTTACAACATCTGTTGTAATGACAACAGCGGTTGAAACACCAGTTGTTTCAACAGCTGTTAGTCAGTCACTCTCCACCATTCAAACCACTGCTTCACCAACAGCCCCTCCTCAACCAAAAAGGAGAATGGTTTTCATTCCTTATGATTCACCACCACCATCTAAAACTACCTCACCACTTCCATCCCCTGCTCAAAAGCAGAAGACAACTGCTGACATATCAGCAGTTGTAATGACAACAGATATTGAGACACCAGTTGTTTCAACATCTGTTAGTAAGTCATCCACCACTGCTTTCACCTCTTCTACTTCACAGCCAAGGCTTTTCAACAGAATAAGAAAACCAATACCTGCTGATGAGGGTACATATGATCCTAATGCTGCACAACATCCACTGGAACTTGAAGCTATCAAAAATGAGATGAGGCAATTCTATACAGAAGAAGATCCTTCAAAAAGGAGATTTTCCTCACTCATAGGCTACATGCCTCCAGAGGATATGAATGATTACCTCAAACTCAAGGCAAGGCAGGCTAAAGCAAGAGCACAATTTGAAAGTAAACGTGACCATTTAAGCGAAGTTGGCATTGCTAAAAGACTAGAGTTCTACTTAACAAAAGTAAAGCAGATAGAAGAATTTGCACAAGAACTAAACAAAGAAAAGGCTGATCAAAAGAAAGAATTAAGAAAACAATATCTAGCCTACATCATGAAAGAAAAATTCTATCCTGCTGAAGAACAACAGTTCAAAGAATGGCCAGTAGTAGCTCTTAAGCGTGAAGCAGAAAGGATTGAGAAGATTAAGAATGATCCTACGAAGAAGAGGAATGCTCCTAACTGGAGAAAATATGAAAAGCTCATTGCTGACTTAACTGCTGAATATAAGAGAAAGAGAAAGGAGCTGGTGGATGCGAAAATGGATACTGCTGAAGTCATATCAAAATGGTCAAAACAGCAGACCGATGAAGCCTATGAAAGGCTAAAGAAAAGAAAGATAACTGTTTCAGGCACTTCTAAGAAGCAAGAACAAATGATGAAGCTTGAACAGAAGATGGGAAACCTCGACACACTGTTCCGGTCTACTTTTGTAACAAATCAAGAAGAGGGAGAACAGCTGACTGAAGAAGAGGTAGTAGAAAAGGAAGCAGAGTACTTCAAAGATACCATCACGAAAATGGGTCTAAAAGAAGAAACTTCAACAAAGCTTCAAATCCTTTTTAAGGCATTAAACAAACCTGCGTCTCCAAACACTGCTAAAGACAAGACAGAAGCTGAAAGACAAGAATTTATTGAACAAGAAACTGCAGAAGATATAGCTGCAGCAGACAAAGTCATTGAAGAAACTTTCAAAAGAATGTCTGAAAGTCTGCAGATGTTTTCAAGGCCATTATCCCTCAACTCATCAGCAAATAAATCTCTCCCACGAAATCTATTGGGTTTAAAAGTACTAAAGTGGCTCTCTGATCAAAAAACCCACGTATTGACTCTGGTCAGATCCAATGGAGAGGTGAAGTATATATCAAGGAAAGAAGCACTAGGCCTTAGTGTTCAAGATTTGCAGGATCTCCTTGAACTTTCACTGTGTAGGGATGAGGATGACCAGAGTGCAAAGGAATTTGAAGTTGAATTCAAAGAACAAGCTAAGGCACTCTTGATGAGTAATAAAGGTCCTGAATAATGAAGGGTTTTGGCATTATCTGTTCCAGGGGGAGATTGTTGGGATCGAACCCTTCCAGAGGAACAGATAATGTAAAGCCAAAACCAGGTCACAACAGTGGATTCACAATAAGCAGCAGTTTACACTTTGCTTTCCCCTTGTCAGTGGTTATCTATCAGCTGATGAATCTTAAGTACTGCTCAAAAGAACAACTGATGATCCAAATGCTGATGTAATCCTAAAGACTGTTGAAGACAAACTTTGTCGCTCTATCTACTGCTTCTCTTAAGTGCTGCTGAAGACACAAACACTGCTCATTCAAGGACTGATCACCTTTGAAGAAAGCACTGATGTTGTTGTTGAGCATCAGTGCTTAGGCTACAACAGTGGAACGTGAAGCAGTTGTTTTCTCGTGTTTTGTATTTTATTTACAATCAGTTGTTAGACATTAGTAGTTGGTATAAGGACAGTGTCTACAGGTTGTTAGGTTGTTAGATGTCACTTTCATGGTGACGTCAGCTTTGATACCTCAGTGGTTTGGTTTGCCTATAAATGTAACAGTACCCTGTACTGTTACATTTGATTGACTGAGCGGGTTCTTCTCCTCATGTCTAATCCTTTCATCTTGTGTGCAACCAACCTTGGGGCATCAGGCTGAGGGGGAGTATAGTTTGTAAGCATGACTGTAATCTTTTGCTTTGATTTGTAATCTTTTGACTCTATGAGAAGCAATTGTTTATCAAACTATTTTCTCCTTTGATTGTGTTTACAAAGTTTGTTTTCATTTCCGCTGCACCTAACATGTTTTCATATTCATTGATCATTCATATTCAAACAAACAAACACTATCATGAGAGCCTCCGATCCTAACACATTATCAGCACATCAGATGTGCTGATTATATCTATTTTTGGCGTTTGTTTGTATTATATTGTAATTAACACATAATCAGCACATTATCAGCACAATGATAAAACAACTTTTGGTAACTTTTTTAAAAGTCACTTTTATAAATAAAAAAAGTATAGCAATATGGTACTCATATTAAAGATAAAAAATACTTGATTTTATGGTATATTTTTTTTAAATAATGAGGTATATAAAAGTTATTTTAGTTTAAAAAACCTTGGTGGATGAAAAGAAGTGAATTCCGGGAACATAGTTCCCGGTGGAGTACTTCCGGGAGTAGAAAGAAGTGTAGATTTGACCGGTGAGATCCAACCAGAATTTGGTGTTAAATCGGTGTTATTAGGCACTTGATTTACCGAGAGATTCGCTTTCAGACATGATGTAAAGAGAAAATGGAGCTACACAACTGGTCTTCAAGATAAAGTAAGCGGCGTAGCCCCACGGTGGGCGCCAACTTGTTGCTACAACAAATACAAGACCAAGGCCTGTAGCGATATCTCCGGGTAAAAGGGTTCAAGGTTTCAGTTAGCCTAACGCAGGCCGTGGGGTCCCCCCACATTTGCAAGACGTGGAGAGAGGTTCACTAGTATTGTTGTTATTCTCCTTAGATCCTGAACTGATTAGAAATCAGCCCAGAAAGCAATCGTTGGAGAAGATGAATTATTTAGTGTGAAGAATAGAACTTGTAAGAAGCAAGTTCTCATGGGAGAAGAAGAAGAGAAGCAAGCATGAAGCTTGTTCTCGAGAGGGAGAAGGAGAATCAGAGAATTGAGATAGTTTTCTGCTGATTCCAGAATGAATGGCATGCTTGTCATGGGCTGCAATTTATAGGGGAAGAGGTTTCTCAAAGGAGAAACCTTTAACTAGTGAACCTGGCTTGCAGTGAGGGACTTACCCTTTTAGGGGTTGAAGGGTTTGGACTTGCGGACAAAAGGGTGTGCTCTCCCACATGGTATGGTTGCGGCTGGGCAGGAGGTTTCACACGCAAAAGGTGATGTGACAAGGCTCTGACTTGTCTTTTTACTGTTCATGACCGTTGGACCATTTCCGAACCTTATAACCTTTTAACCTTTTAAGCTGTTGTGTCTCTAATCAGTTTATTAAGGTTTGAGCTACCCCCGTCATCAACATCTAACAAGCCCCACAAATTCATACAACCTGTTTTCGACACCCTCACACCTTCAAAACACCTCTTCGTTCAACCATGTCGGAGAGCACCTCCAGTCGCCGGAATACCAAACATATCCTTCTCAAAGAAGCCGCAACTCTCTCTCTCATTGTTGAACCTTCGCCGGACATCGAAACGCATCGAAGACGACACCGCAAACCTCTGTTTCACCAGCACGTTTCGCCGAGGCTCCAAACTAATCCGCCGGGAAGATCAAGACGTGCCGGACGATCGGAGAAGACGATCGGAACTTGCGGCTTGTCCGTGTTCGGTATACCTTCTTATCCTTTTGTTTTTTTTTCTTTCTTCTTCGTTAATCTCCTGTTGATATGCATTTTCGCTCGACACTATACTCGATTCAACTAACTGAAACTATGAAGATTACATGTAAACAGTTGACCACGAGTTCTGTTTTTTTTTTCTTTTTATGAAGAAGACATTTAAGTTAGTGTTTTAATATAGTAAAAACCATTTAACTCTCAAGTTTACTAGTGTAGTGGATATCACGAAAGAAAATCATAAAGAAGATGTAAAATGAATATAAAGAAGATGTAAAATGAATATCATATGCCATTTTTATGATAAACGATAAGAAAGAGATGTGATTTTGATGGTTTTTTTTATGAAAAAGATGAACTATTAAGAAATGACTAATTCCATTTCTTTTCTTTTATCCATAAAAACCATTTCAGATGCTTTAGTCTCTTTATTTTTATTTATTTATTTATTTATTTATTTTTATTTTTATAAAAGTACAACTTAAATTGATAATAACCACAATAGCTAACCGATCTATCAATAATGTTAGAATGTAATTAACAGCTTTATTTGAAACTCTTTTCCCTTTCAAAATTTAAACTAAGACATCTATCAATAACATATATAGTTGACAATTTATTTTGACTCTTATTACAATCTTAAATTTTGTAATAACTAAAAATAACTAACACATTATTTTAAACTCTTTTATCTTTAATGTAATAATGTGATAAAATAAAATTCCTAACTAATTAAATTGTAAACTTAAAATGTCAGGGATTGTATTTAACACGCGAATATTAACAAGCTCGTTATCATTTAGGATAACCATTTCATTCGTTCTCTTGGAATTTCTCCAATCCTTACTCGTGCGTTATTACAAGGAACTCTTATACGCAAACCACTGTGAGTATACTTGACCCATTTTACCGTTTTCACACTTTTTGGGTGTAACATGTTTATTTATACAAAACACACTTATTATACATATTCTTATGCAAATACATAAACCAAAAATCCAATGCATGCTTACTATTTGTTATGCTTGATTCGTGTTTTCTGGACCATACTTATGTGATGAATATGTCATTACCTTCGTACGAGCCTCCATTTAACATGTATAGCGCTATAGGAGTAACGCACCGCCCGTAGACTAGTGGTCATGTTAAATTTTCATTTATACTTGCGTAAACAGAGGGTTGACTTGTAAATCGCATGCCAGTTTATACGTTAATCTTGATAACTAGGTTTGCCATGTGGATTGTTGTAGGATTGCTGTACGACCTGACTGAGTCAATCAGAAGAGCTTTATATCCGAATCAAAGGCGGAATCAATGAAACGGACACTCGATTCAATTTAAATGTCTCTTATATTGATATGATACTGATTTACAACCTGGAGACAATCCGGCAGAGCTTCGCTACTCAGATCCGAACCTTTTTAAATGAACAACCAAGTGCCCCTATATATACTATTGTGATTTCGCTTGAAATGGCCAAAGGCACTTTCAAGCGGAATCAGATTAATATGATTTCGCTTGAAATTGTCTCTGGCACTTTCAAGCGGAATCACCACCAAATACACTAAATTCAGTTTCTCCCAACCCGAGCACTGGTTATCCTATCTTATCCTATTACATGACTTGATACAAGACGAAGTCAATAGACATAGTGCACTAACAGACTCCCCCTTGGATATTGACGAAGTCTTCAGTGTCTAGTCTTTATCATGACACCTCTTCAGTCTTGATCAGTCTTCAAGCTCTTTCCAAATTGTCTAACATTGTAAGCATCCATCAATCTTTTTCTTCTTTGATCAGCTTCTATCTTCACGAAAACGATTTTTCAAAAAGTTTTCATTGCATAAAACTTTCCGCGACATCCACTACCTGAAACTGATTACATGAGTCAAGAAAAGACACTAAGAGGCTTAGAATGCACAGAAGTAGCACTTGGCTTTAACTGAGAAATTACTTGCAATTATGTGTGATAATTAGCATATACTTATACTAGAAGTAGAATGTCACACGTATACGTGACTTTACCTGAAAACAATGGCCTATCTGAAGGAAGAGATACGAGGATGAAACGAACTGTGCGGACTGTGCAAGGAGTTACGTAATTATGGATGCATACATAATTATAGAATTCAGTGCACAGAAATCACAGCAAGTCTTGTCACGTATAGATTCCTCAGTGCAAGAAAAGGGTCAAATGTGAACACCCCTCCCCCAGGCTATTAAACACTCTTTTAAGAGTAATAATTTAGGGTATAAAGACAAGAACCGCCAATGTAAAATAAGGTGTTTACCTAACTATACATGCTTGCTGCAGTATGAATTGATTTATACATTTGGCGGATTGTTTGATGTTACTATGTGGTATATGCTTGTGTATATATATATATATACTACTACTGTCTCGTATGACGATATCAAACAAATGTCTAACCCTATTGGGTTGTGTTCTTCAGAACATGGCACCCAGAAGAGCTGTGAACGCTCGTGACCAACCTCCTCCTCCCCCACTGCCAAGAATTGCCGAAGAGCTGGAAGCTCTACTGGAAGAAAGGATCTCCGCTGCTATCGCCCATTACGAGGCGAACCGTACTCAAGACAGTGCAGGACCAAACAATGCTAAACGTAATGGGAATGGAGATTCATCTGGAGGAAACACAGCTCAGGGCTGCACTTTCAACCAGTTTCTCGGCTGCAAACCAATGAACTACGACGACACAGGAGGTGCAGTAGCATTTGTGCGCTGGACGAAAAAGACTGAAGCCACTATCCGCATGAGCAAGTGTACCGCGGACCAACAAGTTACTTTTGCTACTAGGTTGTTTGTCGACGAAGCTCTAACTTGGTGGAACTTGCAAGTCCAAACTATGGGTGATGATGCCGCGTATGGCATGTCTTGGGATGAGTTTAAGGAGAAAATGAGAGAGAAGTATTGCTCTCGTGCCGAACTCCAAAGATTGGAGACTGAGTTTTGGCACTTGACCATGGAAGGTGCTGACATCACTGGTTACACTCGAAGGTTTCACGATCTGTCTAGAGTGCTTCCCTTCATGGTGACTCCTGAATATAAGCGTGTGGAACGCTACATTTGGGGACTGGCCTCAGAATTCCGCGGCATGGTAACTTCGGCCAAACCTCAAACCATCACTGAGGCGGTAACTCTGGCTGCCAACCTTACTAAAGATTGTGTTCGTAGAAAGCGGTTATCACTAAACTCAACTGAAAGGACCGAGACGCATGCTAAGTCGTCTGGTGACAAGAAGAGGAAGCATTTGAGTCTGAATCATGCAACTTGCAACAACAACAAGGGCTTCAACAACAAGAAGCGCGACCCTAAACCGCCTCAGGAAGCGGAAACTCTTTCAACCATGAATGACGCTCATACCAAAAGGTACCTAGGCACTATGCCTTTCTGCAACCAGTGCAAGCGTCACCACGGAGGAGTTTGTCGCATTCCAAAATGCGACAAGTGTGGAAACCTGGGTCACCATACCGAGGACTGTTGGGGAAAAGGAAAGAACGGTAATGGAAACCGCAACGGTGCTGGAACTGGAAACAATGGTAAAAATAGAAATGGCAATGGTAACCGGAATGGCAATGGAGCTGGGCAAAACCAAGGATGCTTTGGTTGTGGAAGCACGGATCATTTCAAGAAAAATTGCCCAAGGGGAAACAACGTTCAGACTCGAGCGTTTGTGATTGGGGCAAGGAAAGCACGCGATGACCCTAATGTGGTCACCGGTACGTCTCTCATTAACAATCACTTTGCATCCATACTTTTTGACACTAGTGCCGACTATAGTTTCATGTCTGTGGAATTTAAACGCATGCTTGGAATAGAATCTAGTAGATTAGAAATTCCTTACTCCATAGAACTAGCCAATGGTAAACTTGTTAAGTCGGGCGAAGTTGTTAGAAGCTGCACACTAGAACTTGGGGAATGAAGGTTTAGCATCGATCTCTTACCTATTCAATTAGGTAGCTTCGATGTAGTGGCCGGAATGGACTGGTTATCCAAAAACAAAGCTGAAGTTATTTGTCATGAGAAAATCATTCGCATCCTTTTAGCGAATGATGAAACTTTCATTGTGCACGGAGAAAAACGAGACGCGCCTCTGCGAATCATCAGTTGCATGAAGGCACAGAAGTGCTTAAGGAAAGGATGTGTCGCTTTCCTAGCGCACGTTGTAGATAAGAAGGCTGTGGAGCCAAAACTCAAAGATATTCCTATGGTGAAGGAATTCCCTGATGTTTTTCCCGAAGATCTGCCAGGACTACCTCCGCAACGACAAGTCAAATTCCGTATAGACTTGGTTCCAGGAGTCGCTCCTGTAGCCAAGGCACCCTATCGGCTTGCACCATCCGAAATGCAAGAATTATCTACACAACTCTAGGAGTTGTTGGATAAAGGATTCATAAGGCCAAGCTTCTCGCCTTGGGGAGCTCCAGTATTGTTCTTAAAGAAGAAGGATGGGACACTGCGGATGTGCATTGATTACAGAGAATTAAACAAGCTCACAATCAAGAATCGGTATCCACTACCGAGGATTGATGACTTATTTAATCAGTTGCAAGGATCAAGCTACTATTCCAAGATCGATCTTCGATCTGGATACCATCAGTTAAAGATACAAGAAGAAAGCGTGCCAAAGACTGCATTCAGAACACGATATGGGTAGTACGAGTTTCTTGTGATGCCATTCGGACTGACAAATGCACCAGCGGTCTTCATGGATCTGATGAACCGCGTTTGCAAACCATATCTCGATAAATTCGTGATTGTATTTATCGATGATATCCTGATCTACTCACGAACGAAAGAAGAACACGAACAACACCTCAGGACCATTCTGGAACTACTGAAGAAGGAGAAACTTTATGCAAAGTTCTCGAAATGCGAATTCTGGATTCGCGAAGTACAATTTCTTGGTCACGTTGTGAATAAGAAGGGCATTCATGTAGACCCATCCAATATTGAGGCAATAAAGAATTGGGAAGCTCCCAAAACACCAACTGAAGTTCGACAATTTTTGGGCTTAGCGGGCTATTATCGGCGATTGATTGAGAATTTCTCAAAGATAGCTCAACCGCTGACGACCCTTACACAGAAAGACCAGAAGTACGACTGGGGTGACAAGTAGGAAGAGGCCTTCCAACTACTCAAGAACAAGCTATGCGACCCAAAGGCACTGAAGACTTCGTGGTATACTGCGATGCTTCACGACAAGGTTTGGGTTGTGTGCTCATGCAACGCCAAAAAGTCATCGCTTACGCTTCAAGAGAATTGAAGGTTCATGAAAGAAATTATACCACTCACGACCGGGAGATAGGCGCAGTGGTATTCACCTTAAAGATTTGGCGACATTATTTATATGGTACTCGATGTACAATCTTCACAGATCACAAAAGCCTACAACACATATTTGATCAGAAGGAATTAAATATGCGTCAACGAAGTTGGGTCGAGTTACTGAACGATTATGACTGTGACATCAAGTACCATCCTGGAAAAGCAAACGTTGTAGCAGATGCGTTAAGTCGAAAAGAAAGGGTTAAGACCCTAAGGGTTCGAGCATTGGAAATGACTATTCGAACGAACCTCACTACGCGCATTCGTGACACACAACAAGAAGCTCTCAAGGAAGAAAATCGTAAAACTGAATACCTCCGAGGTGCATTGAAATATATGGTGCCAAATGAAGAGGGAACCTTGTACTTTAATAAGCGCATTTGGGTTCCGCTCTATGGTGGCATACGAGAAGTCATTATTGATGAAGCACACAAGTCAAGATACTCGATCCATCCAGGATCGGACAAAATGTATCAAGACTTAAAAGAATACTATTGGTGGTCGAGACTCAAGAGCGATGTTGTTGTTTACGTTGGAAAATGCTTAACCTGTGCTAAGGTTAAGGCCGAATATCAGAAACCGTCTGGCCTACTACAACAACCAGAGATACCCATGTGGACGCTTTGTCTCAAGAATCTGGCAATCCTTTCAGGAAGCCTTTGGATCTCAGTTAGATCTAAGCACGGCATTCTATCCACAAACAGACGGCCAGAGCGAACGGACTATACAAATGTTAGAAGATATGCTTCGCGCATGTGTCATGGATCTAGGCGGCAGCTGGGATACTCATATACCTTTAGTCGAGTGTTCCTACAATAACAATTATCATACAAGCATAAAAGTCGCACCGTTCGAAGCTCTGTATGGCCGCAAGTGCCGATCGCCCTTATGTTGGGCAGACGCAGGAGATAAACGTATGGTTGGTCCTAAACTTGTACAAGAGACAACCGACAAGATCACGCAGATCCGAGAGCGCATTAAGGCGGCTCGAGATCGACAAAAGAGCTACGCTGATCAAAGACGAAAACCATTGGAATTCGAGGTGGGAGACAAAGTCCTGTTGAAAGTCTCACCTTGGAAGGGCGTTGTAAGATTTGGAAAATGTGGAAAGCTGAATCCATGATACATCGGACCATTCAGAATCTTACAAAGAATTGGTACCGTAGTATACAAGTTGGAATTACCAGAAGAACTTAATGGAGTACATGATACGTTTCATGTATCCAACCTCAAGAAGAGTCCAACACAAGAAAACGTGATCATCCCTGCGGATGAAGTGCATATTGATGACGCCCTCCGATTTATAGAACAACCCGTTGAGGTTACCGACTGGAAAGTCAACAAGACCAAGAGGAGCACTGTTAAACTTGTCAAAGTACTTTGGAACTCTAAGCAAGGACCCGAGTACACATGGGAACGTGAAGACCAGTTCAAAGAAAAGTATCCCCACCTGTTCAAAAAGACTCATGCGAGAGCTGGTTCAGCCTGAATTTCGGGACGAAATCCTTTTAACGGGGGGAAACTGTGACAACTGGCACCAAACCGGTAATTTCCGTACACTTTAATTATTATTTAATGACTACAATTATGTGCTTAAATGTCAACATTGATTGATTACATACTATACAACTGAATTCATGCACGATTAATACTACAAAATATTGCTTTATGCAATAACGAGAGCGTTGCGTCAGAAATACTAGTAAACTCACCGGTAAGACACATTGTGTCAACAGAACTACAGAAAGTAGCCAGACATTAGAATTGAGGCCTAGGTGTAGGTCCAACGACTAGAATGTATTAAAACCCAAAAATACATACAAGGGTTAACATTATAGACGCTCCGAAAGCTAAAATACGCACTAAAAATCACCCGAAACGCACTTTAAATGCAGAATTTTATTAAATTCAGCTATAACCAGCTTTTAAACAATAAAATACCATGCAGAATTTACGTTTTGTCGTCCAGAATATTTCCCTAAGTGTTGGGAATTAAAAGGGTTACAAAAAGACACTTTGCGGAATAATTAAGCACTTTAACGGAACGGTATCCAACCGAATAACCGGACATTACCCGGGACACCAAATTTTTTCCGAACACATTGTTATTTATTTCTTGGCTAGTCTTGATCCCCGTTTATCATAACACCCATTAAAAACCAACAAACTAATATATATGATTCATACTTGAGATGTAACTACCATTTACATATTAGTTGCAAATTTTACAAACAACCCCCCCCCCCCCCAACCGAAAATCAGCCCCCCATGGACCCCACTATATATCTACACCATGCTTTATATATTTTGGTTAGATTATAATTGATTTGTTGCTTCCCAATCTAGACAAAATATGATGGAAAGATCTATAAAGTATGGAACCGAAGATCAACCATCACTTCATCATTTCACATTCACTCCTCACTCTCTTCTCTCTCATTTTCAGTCACCCCAAACCGAAACCATCACCACCATTTTCACACCATCATCTTCCAAGTTCCAAGTTTCATTCAAAGCTTTGAAGGTGATCCATGGAGGTTGCATCTTGAGGAGCATTCAAAGGAGCCTTGTTTCTTGCATTTTCATCATCATTCCTTCATCATTTTCACTAGAGATTTCTACCCTAGCCTTGTGCTAGTAGTAAGTCTTGTTACACCTTACTTCATCTTGTTCTTAGTTAAAATATGTAGTATGATGTTCATGTCTAAAGCACAAGAACAAGAACACTAAGATGATGAATATGAAACCTTATATGAAACTTGAACATAAAAGACTATATGAAGATGAAATCTTGTGGGATGAGGGTTGGGTTAAATCATACATGATATTTGATCGTTGGTTTCTTGACAAACCCGTTGTTCGGACATTTTTTGATACGATTTAGTAACGTTTAAACTAGAAAAAGACATGCTGAATTGCATTTTCAGCCAACTTCAAAGGGCTGTAAATAGACCATAATTAATCGAAAAACAGGATTTCTGAAGTCTAAATTATGTATTTTCGAAAAACGAAACAAATGGCACTGGAATCGTAATTTTTCGATGTCATTTACTATTTTTAAAGGTCCATTTTTGGACAGCAGCTCAAGCTACATTTTTACTGCCAAAAACATGTGCTATATCCTTCATCATAACTTGAAACCGGAGTAGAACCAGCCCCTGAAATTTATACCGTAGATGATCACTGCTGTCAGTGTGACCCCCAACTGGAATTTCGTAAAATGGACTGATGATGAATTTTAAACGAATTATTCCGTAGGCTGCGGTCAGAAAATAACAAATCTGATCGCAGTTCGGTAAATGATTTTATATAAAATATTGATGATGAACTGGACCCCGAAATTTTTACACAATAATATTTGATTCGTATAAGACATTCTGTAAAAATTTGGGAATTATCGGAATAAGATAACCATTTTATTAAAATGTCCGAAAACAGTCCAGTTTTATATATTAAAACTGAAACGACAAAAGTAGTATCTTGCATGTCAGAATGTCGGGTTGATTATTTGAGAACGATCTAAAGTGTTATATGCTAAAGAAAATGATGTCCTACTTAGCATGGACACCTCCATTTACAAAGGAGACTATGGCAAAATTTTCTGAAAATCCTAACACTAAGTAAATATTTTCTAGAAAAATGTTGCTAGTGTGTTCTAAACTATGCTTTTCGAATATAAACCTCGCCATAATTTTTGTAACAAAAACACACATACAACATACAAGATACATAACTCGGGTGCAAAGTGCAAAATACAAGAAACTTATATTTATTTTTGAGAAAATAATATAAGTAAGACACTTAGTTAAAAATACGAATTATTTTTAACACAAGAAACATATACATAAAAGACAGTGACTTGTACTTGTACGATACAAGTCTCGTGACTAACGTTAAGAAAACACGTATAGGTCACGACGTTAATTAAGCAAATCCGGTGAAGTTTACGACGCAAGGAACGCAAAGTTGTGAGTTCATGCTCCCCCTTTTCTTTTAACTGTTTTCAGTTTTATAACTTCGGAAGTGAAATACATGTACAAATACAACAATATTTACAAATGGTATGATGGATACAAGAATTGAGGAATGATACGAGAAATCGTGTCACGAATAGGGTACCATAAGCACCATTAATCGTGTACATACTAAGACCGCATAACAAAAGGTTAGATCTAATGGGTTTCAGGGCAGCCCCACTCTTGGTGACAAATAGTACCGAGTAGTGTTTTTGTGTCTCAGTCGTGAATCGACTACAGATAAATGCCTATGGTTTGGTGACTTCCTATGTCGTGTCACATGTTAATGGCTTTGCAACCCATTAACACTTGATACATACAGAAATACTTGATTTATACATGAGTACGTGGTGTACACAAAAGACTTGATTTATACAAGATACAAATTATGTTTTCATACAAAGTATACAAACGTGAAATACAAAAATTGCATGAATTCACACCAACATTATGTTGACGTTTTTACAAAAACTCACATGTATTTCAGGTAACTAGGATGGATGTGCGAGCAGTTTTACTCATGCTCTTGGATGTCGCTTTTGTTTATCTTTGAATAAAGTTGTAAACTTATCAAACAAAATGCTGTCTTGTGATGTAAACACTTAAACCATGTTTTCGGTTATGTAATGTTTGGCATTTTGAAGTTATTTTATGAGCATGTAGTATGTTTACCTTTCGTATGCAATGAGAACCTTTCATGATCACACCTCGTGCTTCCGCCGCAGAAAGGGGTGTGACAAGATATCACTGAGTATAAAGACCTAGTATCTTAGAAAAAAAGGACCTTTCAAACGAGATTTCAGGGGTTACCTATATATCCAAGTAGTGTTCCCCACGAAATAAGCAAGTTTGAATTTAGGTTTATAACCCGAAAAAGTTTACTAAATGTATAAAAATCTATCGGCATATCATCAGTGAGACTGTTTAACGCTATAAAATCATTACATTTCTTTAGCATACTGTAACTGTCTATTGATGTACTATCATTTCCTCTTTTTACACAAAAACTCAATTTTCGAATTTATCATGTTTTTGGCTTTTTCAAATTTTCTAATGTTTTTGTATTTTCTGACAATTTTCTCCCCCTAAAATGCAAAATCATTAAAAGAAAATTTGACAACCCGATACTGATAGCTTTGTCTCACCTTCCATTTTCTGCTTTTCGTGCTCTGTTTTGCAGAAAGTATAACATACCCCCATGATTTACAACACATTGATATTTTACAGTTTGAAAACCGTTTTTCAATCTTGTGAAAATAATCATGTTTGTTCAGCCGTGAGGGTTTCGGCGTATTCAATCATCATTTTTTTAATATACAGAAAACAATCAAACTAAACTCCCTGTTTCAACCAACACAGGGTCCAGCAGCCTCTTCCTCCTCTCCATGTGCCAGGCTGCTCCAGTTTTTATTCTCACAATCTTTGGTTTTGTTGAGCACCTGCACTTTCAAAGCATTCAATTACTTGAACAATTTAGCCCAGGTCTGTTGAACCTTAGGCAATTCAACACAATATGTATCATGCAGTTTCAGAAAATCTTTATCATCAAAAACTTTTTCAACTTTAACTTCAACTTTCTCATCTTTTACCGAAGTCACTTGTTTTTTAACACTCCATGTTTGACCTTTCAGAGTACCTCTTTTGTAAAAATGTGATTCTTTTTGAACATTTTGTTTTTGAACAACAACTTTTGGTTTCCAAAACTCTTGGGATTTTGTCATATCAACAGATGTTTTCCAACTTTGTGTTGTTCTAACTCTGGGTGTGTAAGAATTCTAGGTCTGTCTTGAACCAAACTTACTCGAGTCTGATTTCCAATTTTGATTCGAAGCAAACTTGTTAGTGTTATACCTCCAAGTTTGTTTTGAATCAAATCTGGTCGACCTTTGTTTCATATTCTCAGATTTCTTTTTCTCAACATTTTCAAGCTTCTTTTTGGTCTCAACATCGACAGGTTTTAGATTTGGACACTTTCATGCAAGATGTCCAATTTGATCACATTTAAAACATGTTCTCTTGGACACATCTTTGACCTGATGTTGTTGCTTTTTCTAAGCATGAAACTCATCATTAGACTGTCGTCCAAATTTGAGTTCTTTCTCTTCTGCTAAACTTTTTCCTTGAACAAAACTCATCTTTGCCTGAGAATTTGGCACTTCATTTTTCTTCCAATTTTGTTTCTTTTTATAACCCAACCCAGCCTTCATGTTTTTCTTCTTGAAACCAGGTTTGTTATAAAAAGTTTTCTTGTTTTTCCCAGCAAATTTTGAAATTTCTGACTTTTCAATCTCAACCATCTTAAAAACTTTATCAATTTTCTCTGAAATCACATTCTAAATCGGGAATACAATATCTAAGAACAGTTTGTCCGATCCAATCATGGTATATACCAATCCTTTTGAATCATCATTCAAATTTTTCTCGGATTTTGTCTGTTTAAGATAGCCATCATGAAAATTTCCATCATTTTCATCATGTGATTCAAACTTACCTTTTGTAGACTCGTCTTTCAAAACGCTATCAACAACCTTACTTACCACCTCTGAATCATCAGCTTCATCAGATTTGGTGTAAGTCACATCGATACTTTCAGGTAATTGGTCAACTATGTTCAGACCTTTTGCCACATTTTCCTCATCATAAAAAGTATAATTGTTTCTCAATGGTGGTGGTACCTGATGAAATTCTAAACCAATACCTTTTTTTTATTCTTGTCAGTATCTTTGTCATCTGGTGTGATGTTGAAAATGCGTTCGAGAATGTACGAAGAGTTATGATAACTTTGAAGTTTGGTAACAACCTTTTCTTTTTCAGCCAGAACTTGTTTGAGATTAGCAACTTCATCAACACACTTGTTTAATTCAAGTTGCTTTTCTTTAAACTTTCTCTCATACAGTTCTTTAGTTATTAAAGTTTCAGACAATCTTTGGTCAAAACATTTGACTAGGCTCTTCAAAGTATCATAAGCTTCTTGTACTCTCTGACTCGACCTCTTCAAATCATCATACTCTTTTTGAAAATCTTGAAACTTATTTTCTTTTTCAACACAATCAACACATTTTGTTGTACACATTTGTCTATACACATCATTATCCTTTTCAAGATCTTGACACTTCTGTGTCAGCTTTTCAACCTTTAGTTTCAAAATTTCTTCTTTTTCAATCATTTCTTTACATTTTATTTTGAAAACATTTTCAAGTTTGTTTGTTTCAATATCTTTTGTTTTGATTATTTCATCTTTTTCAATACAGGCTTTGCACATTTCTATGCAATTCCTGCACTTATTCTCATTTTTATCAACAATTTCAGCATTTGACAAGTCAGAAGATTCATTTACCTCAGTCTCTTTCAGCACCGATGATTCTTCTGTCTCAACTTTCTGATCTTTTTCCTTCTCTTCTTCTTCCATCTTCTGTTTTTTTTTTTTCAATCTTTCGCATTTCTTCTACTTTCTGTTCTTCTTTAGCAGCAAGCTTTGCATTAATCTTCACCTCTTCTACCAGCTTTTTCAACTCTTCTTATTTTCTCTTCTTCATTTCTACCACCTTTGGTAGACTTGCTTCACAAATTTCTTTTATTTTGTTCAACAAATCCGGGAAATATCCTTTATCAGATAACCTTCTTGTGTTGAAAGTACCCTGACTTGGAAACAAATTTGTTACTGCATCAAAATCCACCTTTGATGGGTCAACAACCGGATTACCCTGTGGATCCGTGTAACATTCCAATTCGTCATTCCATCTTTTGGCTCTCTAGGCTTCTTTGAATGGTTCTCTGAATTTTTCAATTTCCCATCTCGCATAATCTCTTCTCCACCATAGATCATGATCAACATTAGCTACAAATGCATATCCAACTGCATCCTCCTCTGGTAACAACTTGCTCCAGTCAAAACCTTCATCGTCATGGATAACTTCAAGAGCTCTTGATTTTTCTTCAAGCTGCTTCATTCTGGGAGGTTCAGATTTGTTCTGATGATAAATCTCTTTCTTGTAGTAATCTTCTCTGAATGGGTTTTCAGAATCATCAGCATAAGCATTTCGGCATTCACGCTTAAAGTGACCTTTCTGTTTACACATGAAGCATGTCACTTTTGACCTGTCAAAGCCTAACTTGGTAGATGGTCCACCAATAGACTTTATTCCTGTAATCTCCATGAAACGTTGTGCCCGTCGAACTGCACTGGCCATACACCACCTTATATCGATCAATTCCATCTCCTCAGGATCTATCTGATCATAGTCTTCCTTTGTCAGGTTGGTGTTGCCTATCTTGCCTGCTACAAGACCCTCATACGACTCTAACACAGAAGCTAAGAACACCATCTGTTGTTTTGCTGACTCTTCACTGAAATTCTGACCATTTTTCAGATCTACTGCGATATTACACTGAAATAAATTCTTTGAATCCGATTGACTTGAAGTTGTTGAAGAAGATCCACTGTGAAAACCACTGTGAGGAGTTTCATGATTCACAGTATTTGAACTCTCTGCAGAAAATGTTGTTCTTGGGGATCCAGCCTTTGGAAATTCTCCTCTGTAATACAGCTCCACATTCTGCTGATAGGCTGAATTGTTGACTTTAGATTTCTTGATCTCCAACTCATGGCTTTCTAGTCTTTCAATAAGCAAATCCACTATCAAATCTTCAGACTTAATTGTGTTCTTCAACATCAAAGCAAAATATTGCCAATCTTGCTCATTCGGCAACGAATCAAACAATTTATCGACCAACTCCTCTTGAGTGTATGTGATTTTGTGTCATGCCAACTCCATCTTCAGATGCCCAAATCTCTCAATCATTTTACAAACAGATTCATTTTTCATACAACTAAATAAATCAAACTCTTTACGTAACAGTTTCTTTTTGTTTTTCACAATCTCAGAGGTACCTACACATTTTCTCTCTAAAGCTTCCCATAAACTCTTCGATGTTTTCTCTTGTTCAAGTAGCGAAATAATATCTTCTCTCACTGACTGTTTTATCAATGTAATCATTTTGTATTCAGCTACAACATTTTTTACATCTATTTCTGTGAACTCTTTTTCATCTACTAACTCTCCTCCTTCTTTTACTGGTTCTGTATATCCGCATTTTAGTTTTAACCAACTTTCAGAAGCAAAAGCTTTTACCCAACCCTCAAATCGGTTTTTCCACCAGTTATAATCTTCAATCTTCATTAATTTCGGTGGTTTCTGTTGGCTTCCATACATATTCTCATACTTCAAATTCTCTGAAATCTCTTTCGAATATTCTCTTGTTTCAGATCTTCTTTCGGATGATTATGAAGTAAAGGCATTGTAAAACGTGTTGTAAAATTCTTCACCGCTGCTCGACATCTTCAATCACCTGGAGACAAACAAACAAACACAATCAGTACAAACAATATCAAACAACTTGAAATAGACTGACACTCGGTTGCCGTGAAATGATCTTGACACAAAAATCCTCTTTCAAGCGAAATAAAGATCTCAAGATGAATCACAAGTTGAAGCGAAATCAGTTGTTCAAGCTGAATATCAGCTTTCAAGCGGAATCTCAAAATGATACTTCAAGCGAAATCAAAACTTCAAGTGAAATCTGGACTTTCAAGCGAAATGACTGATTCCTTTCAAGCGAAATCACTGATTCAAGCGAGATCAGATGCTAATTTCAAGCGAAATGTCGAAATGAAGCGAAATCAGCTATAATCTTCAAGCGAAATCATATTGTTCGTTCAAGCGGAATTTGGTTTTTGGTCCAATTTTGTTATTTTTACTTCGAATTTTGATCTCAAACTTTCAAGGCTTTGTTAAAATACTGTTTTGCATCTTTGGTGAAAAATTCAATCCATTTTGACCATGAAATCTTGTTCAGTTTGAAAAAGAAGGTGTAGAAGTCAGAAAACTGATGCAATCGTCTTCCTCCTGTGCTCTGATACCACTTGTAGGATCGCTGTACGACCTGACTGAGTCAATCAGAAGAGCTTTATATCCGAATCAAAGGCGGAATCAATGAAACAGACACTCGATTCAATTTAAATGTCTCTTATATTGATATGATACTGATTTACAACCTGGAGACAATCCGGCAGAGTTTCGCTACTTAGATCCGAACCTTTTTAAATGAACAACCAAGTGCCCCTATATATACTATTGTGATTTCGCTTGAAATGGCCAAAGGCACTTTCAAGCGGAATCAGATTAATATGATTTCGCTTGAAATTGTCTCTGGCACTTTCAAGCGGAATCACCACCAAATACACTAAATTCAGTTTCTCCCAACCCGAGCACTGGTTATCCTATCTTATCCTATTACATGACTTGATACAAGACGAAGTCAATAGACGTAGTGCACTAACAATTGTTCCTTATCGTTTTTATACTTACATACTACGCACCAAACTTGTATGCTTGCCAATACTTTTTGTATTGAACTACACTTTTAAAACATGTTGCAGGTTTAACGTTGATGTTGTTGATGTATGGAATCTAGTAGGATGCTTAGATACACACTTTAAATTTGTATTCTTATTGTATTGTATTTCGTTACTCATGTTGTATTTATTTCAAATCTTTGTAATTGACTTTTTAGAAATGAAATGAAATGAAATTCATTATTTAATTATTGTCACCAATAGTGTTATGAAGTCTCTTGCAATCTATTCCGTCTCACTCTGACGTTTCCGCCATCGGTTGGGATGTGACAATAACCAAGCATATTGTAGGATTTGATAAATACGCTAAATAATAGATACCCAATGACAAGAACCCTTAAACCGGTTGAGTCCTAGTGGTTAAAGTAAAACTAATTATGTGAGAGAAAATTACATGTGTTATGAATTAATATTTATTTATTGTGTGACTATCCACTTGTGCTTATCATTATATTATGGGAATTGGATCAAATACAAACACTTATGTTTGTAAGAAGCGTAAGAAGCAACACATAAATGACAAGTGTCCCTCAATAAAAAATTAGTTTAGGGGTAATTTAGACCTTTTGACCATATTTATTTATAACTAATTAAAAATAATTATTAAAACATCCCTAAATCCATGCAAGTTTAATTCAAATCAAAGTTTGAATTTTTTTAACATATCCATGATCTATTAACTTTTCATGATCGAACCAACCTGTAGGAACCAACACAAAAAATATAATCAGCACAACACTATATAATTAGCATAATATCCTTAATCGTTCTCCATTATCAGCACATCGTCCTCAATCATTCTCTATTATCAACATAAACGACATTAGCACAACATCCTCAATCGTTCCCCATTATCAGCACATTAGATGTGCTGATTATATCTATTTTTGGTGTTTGTTTGTATTATATTGTAATTAACACATTATCAGCACAATTATAAAACAACTTTTGGTAACTTTTTTAAAAGTCACTTTTATAAATAAAAAAAGTATAGCAATATGGTACTCATATTAAAGATAAAAAAATACTTGATTTTATGGTATATTTTTTTTAAATAATGAGGTATATAAAAGTTATTTTAGTTTAAAAAACCTTGGTGGAATTTGTATTTAATTGAAAATGGTCAAATGACTAGCAATTTTACGAAATTACCCCTAAATTGTTAGTACTAGTTTTTAATTATAAGGGTTTTATTTATAATTAACCCTAACTCTTGATTTAAACTATCAATGGTTCAGATTTGTTCTAACAGTTCTTACAGTTAGCACTGTTTGTACAGGATCTCAACTCTTATATTATGACTCCCCATGTACTTAACTCCCATCTCTTCATGTACCTAACTCTTATCTTGTAAGCCTATAAATAGAGGCATATGTGATCCATATTTACAACAATAAGAAATCCATCTTCAATTCTTTCACTCTTCTCTATACATTGCTAGTAGGTCGTTGTTTCACAACACGGTATCAGTACGAATTGCTTTTGAAGTTGGAATGTATCCACCCTAGACGCCATGTCGTATCAACATTGGCGAAAGAGATAAAAGATAAAATTGTTGATCTGGTATGAAAACCCGTAATTGTTTTAATTTTATTTCCTCTTTTCTCATCGATTGTTGTTATGATAAAACTTGAAAATTAACTTACGCTTTTCTTGAAATTTTTTTACTAGTTATGATTTAAGATTAAAATCATCATGATCAATATTGACATTATCCTTATTTAACCAGGATCATAATGTTTGCGTTGATCATATTGTAGAAAGCTAGAAAGTCTTTTAATATAATGCATCTAAAATTCTTCACAGAGTGATAGAGACGATAATGTTTGTGTTATATTTACGTCCATTGTGTTATTCATATTGTTAATTGTAGTTATGCTGATATGTTGTGTTATTTAGTGTAAATTTATGTAATTTGCATGATGTAAGTGAACTATATGAAGTGTTGAGGTGTTATTATTCATGCATACTACTTGAAAAATAAAGCGACACTTACATAAATGTGATACATTACTATGAACAATGATACATGCATACACACTAATCACAAACATATTTTCAACAAACCTCCTGTAAAAATATAATGACACCAAAACTCAAAGCATAACAGCGTTTACAATAACATATTCCTATGTATACCTCATTAAATTTACATAAATAGTCTTTTATTGTTGTTCTAAATTTTATATAACGAATTACGTTGTTGGGGTTTCAAAGAGACATTACAAATTCTAAACCATTATTTGCTTTTAATTTACAAAATTTTATTGATTTTGGGATGATGTTTTGTGAAATCGCCGATAAATGATCCGCAAGGTTACTGAGAAATTTTCAATATATTAATATATAAATTTAATTTTGATTTGGTGAATGGATGTAACTACTATTATGGTTATGAGTTTTGATTGGTCCATTAATTAGTTTTTGTTATTAATATTTATACAATTTATGATGAACTACCAAATACAATTTGTATTAAAAGGTGATGTCTAATAGTTCTGTTTGAAGATAATCATTAGTGCAATTCTGTTAATGAATTTACAATAATGCACATGTTTATATGATAATATGTTATAATATGTCAACTACTTAGTTAACTTTGTTGTATATCATTGTTATTGCAATTATATAAGCCTTTCAGTTGCTATCAGATATTTAAATATGTGATTTGATTCTATGAAATATTTGTGTGGTAAAAGATATTTGAAGAAACACTGGTTTAATCGACAGGAATCAATTGAACCAGGGGGTTTGAATCTGCATAAAAAGGGTTATATCTTCTCGTCTTGATTCAGGGGTGAAAGGTCTCCTTCTTCGGACAACAACTGCAAAACAAACAGCCGTTAGACTCGCCACAGGGAGAATGGGGGTTTCTCTCCGTGACCACCCTCCGGCGTGAGAATAAGTACAGGTTTTGGTGAAGAACAAGAAGAAGTAAGTAAAGTGAAGTGAGAGTAACTTGAAGAATTATACCTGAATTATCCTTTATTTATAGCCGAAGTTTGGGTGGGAAAATCTGTTAATCAAAAAGATGACGGAAAGTAATTTCCGTGAGCGATTATTTCTTCCACCGTTAATCACTAACGGATGTGTGTACAAACGGATCACAATTATGATCGACAGCTGGGGAGATGCCACGTGAAAAGTGGGCAAGTGTGGATCTTCCTTCCATTTGGTGCCATCATCGTGATTTTGGGGAATGCCTGGGATGATGCCACATGGCTATTCGGTTATAACTGAATGGTTGTGCACAATAAAGCCTTCTAGAAGGATACAGCTGTAATCCTATGTGGCTCTTCCTCATGCTAATTTTGTTATGACAGAAAGGTTACTTTTATCCAAGTCTGGACGTTATTTACGCGGAGGTTTTGTTAGGATTTTATCCCATCTGTTGCATGAGAGGTTGCGCAAGGATTTATTAGTTCCTTTTGGCGCGCGGATGTTAAATGTTGTTTTTCTTTTTAAGTTCTCTTTTAGAACCAGTGTGCGGCCACGCAAGGTTCATTCTAAAGAGAGCTTATTGACGGGGTTGTGGTATGGTCTCAGGCACCAGTGCAAGGTTTTTGGGACCTTATCCCTTCAAGTCCCCCCTAGTCTAGTGTTGCTCTTATGTAAATAAGTAGAGCACTGGACTATGAGAGGTGGGTGATTTTGCAGTGATGACTGTTGACGTATGACAGGTTGTCTCTTGTCAGTTGTACGTCGTCGATCGTGGCTCCCACGCGCGCGTGAACTCGCGTCGTTGTTATTCCCACTCGCCCCTGATGCTTAGATAATCGTGTTTGTCCCGAAAAAGGTGTTATTGCAGTTATCTAGGTCATTTATGGCGGTGGGTATATAAACCTATCGATTGCCTATTTTTGTTAGTATTGCCATTTGAAAACCCCTTCTTCTTCGTCTTCCCTGTTACTTACTTGAAAAAATCTGTAATTTTCCCCATTATGTCAACCGGAGAACATCACGAAGATTAATCTGAAGAAATGGCTTCTGGTCTTCCACCATTGAAGTGGCCTAGGGAAACCTTTGACGGTATGGTTCGAAACTTCAAGTTTCCTGATAGTTGGGACGCTCGATACCCTGACGAGGGCCAGACGGTGGCGGATGCTTCGGCCGCGTATATTACCTTGTTTTGGGATTTCTTTTCTGCAGGCAATTTTCGATTGCCTGTGACAAAAAATTTCCTCGAAATTCTTTCATATTACAAGTTTCACATTTCTCAAATGCACCCTATTGGGATGGTTCGGGTCCGTGATTTTGAGTTTGCCTGCCGAGGGGTGCATATTGAGCCAACAGTTGATCGCTTTCGAGTATTCCATCAAATGCATTGTTCACAGGGCTTTTATTCATTTATTCAACGTGCTTCAGCAAAGAAGATCTTGTTGAGCCCCCCAAAATCTTTTCACGATTGGAAGCCAAAATTCTTCTTTATTAAAGCCGGAGTGATCCCGATGAAGATGGTTTTCAGGGGTAAGGAGGAGGTTGCAACGGAGACAATACAAACTCCTTATTCGGAGGCTTGGTACCAGGACATAAAGGATGTTATGTCGATTGCTCTGCCAGAAAAGGCCTTGGTTGGTACTGCTATGAGCCTTTGCTGGCGGATGAATCGAGAAGACAAGCCGGTGTACATGGAGGGTGACAGCAGTAAGATTCTAGATCTCTTTTCTTCTCCTTTTTTTTTTTTGAATTTGCCTTTTTTTCCCCTTTTGTGGTTGTCTCTTTATATGTTGTTGGTTTTGAGAGAGAAGGTGAGAGGATGGCCACTGTGCCAAAAAGGGCTGATGAGGAGCTTTGGTATCATCAGATTGTCAGGAATTTTTTTCTTCCGCGTGATGAAGATTTGGCCGCGCAACCCCCAACTGGCGTCGGTAAGTATTTACCTTTGTGTTCATGTTGCGGTGCTATTCTTTTGCATGTGGGGTAATATTGCAGTGTTCTCCTTGAGTAGGTGAGCTGATGAACCTGGGCGTAGGCCCTGAAAAGAAGAAACGTGCGCCTGCCGCTAATGTCTCGCTGAAAAGAGCTGACACGGCAAAAGACCAACCATCCAAGGTTAAAAATGTTGAAGGAGAGAAGAAAGGTATGCGCCATTCCTCTGACTCCTGGTGTGATTATGTGGTGGTGTCTGACTCATTGGAGGATCTTACGCCTGCAGTTGTGAAGAAATCAAAGGTGGAACCTCGAGATACTGTTGATATCCCTCCTTGAAATCCTGAGGACCCAATTGACTTAGAGTCAAGTCCAGAGCCTTTGTTGAAGACAAAGGCAGGGAAAAGAAAACAGACTGATACTAAGGCTGACGGGCAGCCTGCTAAGAAGGTTCAAAGGAAGAAGATCACCAGAAGAGGCAATCTTGATGCCTTTATTACGAAACCTCCTCCAGGTAAGCCTTTTCTTTATTTGCTTTCTAAGAGCTTTGCATGTTTGTATTATGTATTTTGTTTTTGTAGAAAAACCAGGTTTCCCTGTGCATGCGGAGCCATCATCTGCTATTAATGAGGATCTTCCGCCTTCGCCTCCTCGCGCCCTGATTAGCGAGCAGCTAGAAAGTACTAAAGCTGCTGGTGAAGATGAGGCAGAGAAGACTACTGAGGCAGGGAACCTGAGGTTGAAAAATTTGTTGGAGTTGCGGTGGAAACGGAGAAGGTTATTTGCCCGGGGGCTGCGAGTGTTGATGTTGGGCATCCAAAGTCTCCTGAAGTTGTGGCGCGAGGCCCGGAGAAAGGAAATTTTGCTCAAGAAGACCCTGTGACAACTTTTCCTATTGCGGGTTTTGCCTCTACGCCTGTGAATGTTGAGAAGAACCCTTTTGGAGACCAAAGTTCTTTTGCTTATGTTAATGAAACTTCCCATATCTGCCCGGATGAAACTCTGGGGGATTATTATTACAGAACTTACTCGGAGAAGAACACCTCTGAAATTCATGCTCCAGTTTGGAATTTGAAGAAAGGTGACACCTTTTCAGACTGGCGTGTGTGCCGAGACTGGTTGCGGGGAACCTTTACTCCTGGGGAGATTAAATTTCAAGAGGGACGTCCTCATGAGCAGACCTATCATGCTTATCTTGAAGAAGCTGCTACTTACACGTCTACTACGCATCTCATAGTGCATGAGTGGCGTAGTATGCACAAAGAATGGGCTGCCTATGAGGAGTCCAAGAAAAAATTTTCTGAAGATGAGGCCCGAGTAGCCCAGTTGAAAGCTACGTTGGAGGCTGACCGGGCCAAGTTTGAGCATGACCGAAAAACTAAAAAATAGTCTGTTGCGGGATGGAAGAGAAAGACAGAGGCTGAGGCTGCCCTTCTTTCCAAGGAGCGCAAAAATTGGAGAGAGATTTGCGAGAAAGATAATAATGAGAAGATGGGTCTCCGCAATGTTATTAACAATCTTAAAGCTGAAGTTGGGAAGTTGAAAAAACAAGATGCGGAGATTGAGAAATTGAAGCAAGAAAAAGTTGAGGCTGAAAAAGCGCGTGATGAAGCACGCTCTCATAGGGAAAGGAGTGAACAGAGAGAGGTACATACCTGCGCTACCCTTGCCCTTAGAGATAAGGAGATAGAATAACTTACTTCTTTATTATCTGAGCAGGAACAACTTAAGGCGGAAGTTGAGTCCACTAAAAAAGATTTGGAGCTTGAACGGGCTGAGAAGGCGGAGACTTCCCGCCGTATTGCCGAAACTGAAGAAAGGTTGGAAAACTCCGAGACTGCGCGGGAAACGGCGGAGAGTGAGCTTGAACCATTGAGAAGTGGCATGTTGTGGTTGAAAGAGCGCGGAATCGCAAGCGTAAGTTCATCTGTCTTTGATAATATTTGGAGATATTTGCACGTCTTCTTATTTTTCTTTTACTTTTGTATAGGTTGCCGACTCAGTTCTTAATTTTGAAGAACTAGATAAAACGGTTGCGCACCTGTTGGTTGCTGCGCAGAATGATGGATATGCCCAAGGGTATGCAGAGTGTTCCCATCATGTGGTTAACGCTTTAAAGGTTGACTGGGACACTAGTAGGTCTGCTACTCATGGTGTTGATACCGAAGCTGTTCTTGCCGCTGCGAAGATTCAATTTAATACTTTACAGCTCCCAGTCATGGATCTTATTACCGTTGCGCTACAGTCTGAAGACTACGTGACACAGTTGAGAGAGGTTTTCCCGGACAAAGAAGAAGATGAGAATGAAGACCTAGCTTAGGTTTTCTTTATTCTTGTGGTTGTATGAACAATAGATAGTTAACTTTAGGTTTGGGATGTGAATCCATGTCTGTTAATGCGCCGTGGTGCAAGTAACTTGATTTTATACACTGCCGTGTATGTTCATAGTTTTTTGTTAAGGCGTAGGATGCACCAGTAACTGTTATGAAATGTGTTTGAATTACAATATTTTGCATGAGTACAATTTCTTTGGTTAGGTAAGGCGAATAAATGTGGTATGAAGCTCATGTGTGAAAGTAAGGCTGGGCCTTGCGCGATGCGTGTGATCACTAACCGTTCATGAGGCTTGTGTTAAGGTTACCATAATGTTTTTGCGCTTACCAAAAGGAATTGCATGCACTTTGTAATAAACATAGAAATAATAGAACTTTGCTTTGATTAATGATAAGGCTCAGAGGCCGTGGTACAAAGTTGTCTATTTTAGGATAATTAAATTGGGACTTAACTTACTCATACTAATAGTTCTATGCCATGGATTGGTAAGTTAAAGAACCTAACCAATCATGAGAAGAAGCTATCGTATGCTATTTACTTCCTGTGCTGCTTAGTTTTTAGCTTTCTTACTCGGGCCTTCATCACCGCGAGTAATTTGTTTTATATCCTTTCGCACGTTCTGGAGTAAGTGGGTGAGCTCGCCACTTTTGAGTGCCTTCTCGATCTCGGTGCGTAGGGAAATACAATTGTTTGTAGTGTGACCATTGTCCTTGTGGTAGTCACAATACTGATTTAGGTCTTGGCCCCTCTTGTTTTTCATTGGCGGAGGGGTTTTAAACTGATAGTCTTCTGTGTTGAGAACCTCCGCCGGAGTTTTCGTTTGGGGGGTCCACTGCCGCTCTCTATTTTCTTGCTTTGTTTCTCTCTGCACTGCGAGATTGTTTATGGTCGCCCTAGCGTCTTCAAAAGAGTATGTTCCAGAAGTTGAGTCGCGCCAGTTCTTCTTGAATTTCTTTCCACCGCTACTACTCATGTCTTGTGGACGATTGTGTGGTGACGGTGGCCTGTTAGAGCTTAAGTTGCGCTCAGTTTGCGCATAGACCTTTGCTGCAGCCATTAGTTTCTCCCAACTCTTGGGTAAGCCTTATGTCCCGGACAGAACCTTGATCATGTCATCGCAGTGCACTGCATACTTGAACTGTGATCGAATCAAGTGTTCATGGACATCCCCGATCTCTAATACCTCCTTGTTGTAGCGCGTGATAAACTCTTCTAGGCTCTCGTTATCACGCCTCCAAATGTTCATCACATCGGCAGTGTCTCTGATAGATCTTCGCTGTTGGCTAAAGTGCACCAGGAATTTCTCCCTTAAATCCACCCACGACGTTATCTTCCCTACTGGTAAGTTATTGAACCACAGGCGCGCTGCACCTGTCAGGGTTTGGATGAATAGATGGCACTACATTGGCAAGGTCCAACCTCCTACCAGGCCTGCGTTGGTGAATGCCCGAAGGTGTCCGGATCTGTCATGCCATTGAATTTTCCAACGTTTGATGGTAGCTTTGCCTTTTCCAAGGGGGCTAAGGCGATCTCACTGATAAACTTTGAATTCTCCGCTGCTTCTGCCGGGCGGTAGATTAAGTAGTAATCGTGCTCTGCATCCGGGTTATAAACCGCACGAGGTTTATAATTTTTGTGATCCTGTTGCAGCCGGCTAAACACGCTCGTGTTATCTCCTTCATGGTATGTTTTGTCATATTCGTCGGTGTGGGTGTCCCGCCTCTAGTAGGAACGCGGGCCCAACCGGGAATGGACCGAGTGCCTTCGATGGGAATACGATTCATCCTGATAATCCCTTCGTCGAGTCTCAGAATGAGTAGACTCATACCTTGTAGGAGATCTGGAGTAAAATTCTGTGTCTTCCGCATGTACTCGCGATGGTGCTTCATGGTGTGATTCACGTGGTGCAGACAGTGCTCGTGCACGAGACGCGGGTCTTCGTGACTGAGTGGGAGGAGCAGTCTGTGCACAAAGTTGTGCGTATACAGCGTTTATGGCACCCTGAGATCTGACATACCACGAGATAGGAGTTTCACCGGGAGGTAAAATTGAGCTTATCGGGATCTCGAGTTGTGCTCCTGGAGTAACAGGGTCATTCGGATGATTAACGTCGTACTGGACCTCATTATCATCCGAAGCCTCTTCTACAATCCCTTCGACTTGGGTATTGTGTGGGAAATTTATTGGCCGAGGGCCGGATTGACGATTTGTCGGACTTTCTTCCTTTGAAAAACAGAAGTGGAAGAGTAAATCAACACGAGAAGATCTGAATAAAAACTGAGAAATTGGTGGGCGCCAATGAAGAAACACTGGTTGAATTGACTGGAATCAATTGAACCAGGGGGTTTGAATCCGCATAAAAAGGGTTATATCTTCTCGTCTTGATTCAGGGGTGAAAGGTCTCCTTCTTCGGACAACAACTGCAAAACAAACAGCCGTTAGACTCGCCACGGGGAGAATGGGGGTTCTCTCTATGACCACCCTCCGGCGTGAGAATAAGTACAGGTTTTGATGAAGAAGAAGAAGAAGTAAGTAAAGTGAAGTGAGAGTAACTTGAAGAATTATACCTGAATTATCCTTTATTTATAGCCGAAATTTGGGTGGGAAAATATGTTTATCGAAAAGATGACGGAAAGTAATTTCCGTGAGCGGTTATTTCTTCCACCGTTAATCACTAACGGATGTGTGTACACACGGATCGCAATTATGATCGACGGCTGGGAAGATGCCACATGGAAAGTGGGCAAATGTGGATCTTCCTTCCATTTGGTGCCATCATCGTGATTTTGGGGAATGCCTGTGATGATGCCACGTCGCTATTCGGTTATAACCGAATGGTTGTGCACAATAAAGCCTTCTAGAAGGATACAGCTGTAATCCTATGTGGCTCTTCCTCATGCTAATTTTGTTATGACAGAAAGGTTACTTTTATCCAAGTCTGGACGTTATTTACACGGAGGTTTTGTTAGGATTTTATACCATCTGTTGCATGAGAGGTTGCGCAAGGATTTATTAGTTCCTTTTGGCGCACAGATGTTAAATGTTGTTTTTCTTTTTAAGTTCTCTTTTAGAACCAGTGTGGCCGCACAAGGTTCATTCTAAAGAGAGCTTATTGACGGGGTTGTGGTATGGTCTCGGGCACCTGTGCAAGGTTTTTGGGACCTTACCCCTTCAATATTATTTGCAAATTAACATGACACTAAAATTCTCAAGATGCCTTTTTATATTTTCTTGAGCAACAAAATTTATTAGTATAAGAAAGCTCATTTACAAGTAATAAAGATTCATATGTTATTATATGATCGAGAAAGTTGATAGTGACATTTATTTATTGTTTTAAACTATAGTGACAAATATGCGTATATATGATATACCTGTGATTGGCTATATCATGTTATATTTATGCATAAATTACATATATTTTATTGCAAGTGATGAAAAGATATATATCTTATTTTATAAAGTTTTTCTATAACTTGTTTTCTACTACGATATGTTATAACGTAGTGTATTATGTAAATTGACTCTACATTATACCTTGATTTTATATGCCATCATGCATCATGTAAATATTGTTGAATGAAACAACAAAACCAAATTTGTGGTTTATATGCTATCATAAAAAAAGTATAAATATGCTTAAATATGACATCAGAATTGTCATACTCTCTGAATCTGATTATTAATTTATAAAAGGCCATAAGATTTATAGACCAATAATACTACATGACTTGGTCATGTAACGATTTCTCAAATTATAATATATGAGAAGAAGATTGTCTTTAATGAAAAACAGGATAAAAGATGTTCATTTGTCACACCTGAGATATGCTCATGAAGTAGCGATACCATTAACAAAGTATGAGTTTAAAATGATTTCATACCTATGTGACTGAACAAATAATGAGAATCCATGAATGTTTTCAAATTCTATCCCATTGCTTAAAGTGAATATGATGATGATCAGTGTAAAGGTCACGATCATGACCCAAAGGAAATTAAAATGATGCCACCATGAAAGTTTGTTATTATGCTCATGTGAATAATGAGATCAACCATGTGGTGATTATACAATGATCGTTATAAAGGTCGTGATCATGGTAAGTGAGAAAACTGTAATGATCCTATATTGATAGTGAGATCAACCATGTTAATATTGAAATCAACCACAAGAAGTGACTCACTAAGGAAGTGATTATACAAGAATATAATATATGAAACATGTATAACATGAATGTTTGAAATAAAAAGATACGGTTCTCTCATATTTTATGTCGTGTATTAAACAAACACGAGTGCAACTAAAACATGTATGATCCATAAAACCTCCGATGAAGAATGAAAAGCTATAAGACTTGTTCTGGTTCTACTTCATTCCCTGAATTGAATGTGATTATATAACAATCATTGAAGATATCGTGATCATGGACATAATTGATAAATTTGTAATGGCGATCATAATAATAAAGAGATCGGTCATCAGAAGTGTTATGATAGCCAAGTTGATAATGAGATTGATCATATCAGAATGATATGATAGCCAAGTTCAGAATTGTAATAATGGTCATAATGAGATTGACCACTATAAGTAGCAAATTATGGTAGTAATTATACGAGAACAAAATGTGAAAAAGGATCAAAGTTATATAACACAATTTGCAATGATAACACGTTGTTCTCTCGCATAATGCAACTACTACACATACAATCGTAAACTATACGTTTATGTATCATGATTATTTACTTAATTGGCATGACTGGTTAGACCACACCAAGTCAATGATGATGTGAAACATAATGAAGAACTAGAAGATTTTTTAAGATAATAATTAGCATGTAATGTTTGCTCTCAAGGGAAATTATATGTTTGCAAAAATAAACGAGGGTGTGTATACCTAAATATTCTGGAATCGATTAAAGGATATGCATATCCCAACATGATACCATTTAGTTTTTTTTTTTAAATCGATGCATCGTCTAAATGGTTATCAAATCCACAACCTGAAGCTTGTGTGATTGTGGCTTAGCTAATGTGATCGCAAACATATTAATCCATATTAGTATATTTATTTGATAATAGTGAATTTGATACCCAAGTTATTAACGATCATTGGAATAAGTGTTATTGTGATCACTAAACGTCTACTATTGGTTACAAAGCCAATAATCATGAGAGGAACAAAAGTTCATTTAGGTACATGTAATTTTATATTTAGTATCATCAATTCACATCAAGCCAATAAGTTATAGCTCTCCCCATACAGTTGGTTTTTGGTCAGGAACCAAAGATGTCTCATCAAAAATTTTGGTTGTGCAACATATATTGAAACTCATCCACCACACCGCACAAAGATGGGACTTCTAAAAAGTTTGAGAATATGTTGGGTATAAATAATCTTCTATGATTAAATACTTAAAGCCATTAGTGGGAAATTCGTTTATGGCTCATTGGTTTTCACTTTAATGAATGAATGTTCCAAACATTAGGGGGAGATAACAAGCAGTTGGAAAGTGAAATGAATTATCATGTCATCTTGATCCTCAGAATATAAACTATGAACTAGAAGTTTAAAGTATAATTCATTTACTAATATTAAAGAACAAATTACCAGACAAGTTCACTGACCTAAATAGAGTGACTAAGTAAGTCACATAATCAACTGCTTATGCTCCAGTTATATTTGTGTCCCAAGAGGACAACCACATATTTTTGTAATGAGTCTATTGCACGCCTAAAGCGTGGTAGACTAGTTGATTCCAATAATAAAATTCCTCAAAAATTGGAGCAAGTAATTAAGATGGTCAAGTCGAGGTTATAGTAATAAGATCTCCTGAAGAGACAATAGACATGATGGTTCAAGAAGAACCTCAGGTACCTGAAAATAAAGAGATCTCGATAAGTTGTATCATGTCTAAGATATGTATGGAATCGAAATAAAAATCGACGCCGTTATACTTTTGTATATAATGTAGCGCTTAAAATGATTAAATGATGAGGATCAATATTTAAGATTTGCCTATGAATGAATATTAAGAAATGATTGGCCAAAATGGAAAGACGCAAATAAGGCAAAGTTGAATTCTCTAATGACATGGAAAGTATCTGGACCAACAGTACATACAACTGAAGTTGTAAAATATGTTAGACATAAACGGGTCTTTTATGCGAATTATGTGAAAATCAAATTGAGTGATATAAGGAAAAATTGGTGGCACAATAATTTTTGCAAAGACCTATGATTGATTATGAGGAGACGTTTTCTCCAGTGGTGGATGTATTGACTTTCCAATATTTTATTAGTCTGGTAATATAAAGAGAGAATTGATATTCGTCTTATGAATGTTACGTATCACTTGATACTGAAAGTTTACATGAAAGTCCCGAAGGATTAAATTATGTAGGTCATGTAAAGTAAGTTCTCGAGAATAATGTGATCATTCTATACATATTCTGATTTGAATAGGTTATGATTATTTTACATGTTTGATATAACTGAAACTCCTGGTGAGTTTCTAAAGCAATTGAGTGCTTAAAAGGTTAATTGACATATCTTAACGATTTAATACTTATGCACCAAGAAACATACATAGAAAACTTGTAACCGGTGATTGAGATATCTCAATAAATAGTTTACACGCATGGTACAATATGGATTTTGGAGATAAAAGCAAGGGTTCATGACATTTTGCATATGATATAGATATCTATGTGTTAAATGAGCAAATTTATGTAGCAAAACCCCTAAAGAGTGAAAGCAGATGCATATTTGGATAAGATGGAATAAATTCCCTCATGGATTGATAATGCTAGAAGCATTAATGATGTCAAAACCTCAAGAACGTATTATATGAAATTGACAAAATACGTATGGACTAAATAGCCGAAACGAGTGTTGTACAACTCGAGATATTCGCATAAAGAGTGATATAAGTTTGATTAAACTAGCCATGTTCTATGAACATTCTACTTTTAAAAGTTCACTATAATCGCAATTTACAGTGAGCTTTTAGAGGGAGAATTTTTGAATGACCTTGTCACGGTCTAATTATATGTAATTATATTTTACTAATCCCTCAAGTACATCTAGAAAATGATGTTTGGATATTTTAATATGGACATAGTTGAACCTTAAAGTATGTTAAAGGTTGTTAAGTCATTTGTTATAAGAAATGTCTATTATCATCTCCTACCAAACTAGAGATTCTCATTCTAGAAGTACCATCGTTAAATGCATAAGTGCATTAATATGTTTTGCTAGCTATGTATGGTTATAATATCTTTCACTTGAGCTTATTGTCATGATATAACCTTTGTCAAGCAAAGAGACATTGGAATGAGTTCAAAGAAATATTTCAGGTATAAACGATATTTGATGATATTTTACTAACCCATCAAAACAAGTTTGGTTACTCTTGTAGATGCAGGAATGTAACGAAACACAGTCGTGGACATATGATAATTTTTTGAAGGAGGCACCTAAAGTCTCGTTAGAAGATTATACAACATTGCTCAACATAAAGGATTGCACATTAAGGGATCAAGCGACAAATCATTCGCTACAAAAGCTTTATTCGACTTTCAAGGAAGATGGACACACGTCACTTAAAGGATACATGTTAAAATGAGGGGGGGGGGGACTTATTCAAGTTGCACTCTTTTTCCCTTGACTAAGTTTTGTCCCATTGGGTTTTCTTAGTAAGATTTTTAATGTGGCAACATACTTGACCCAAAAGTATCAGGGGGAGAAAATGCGCACTGCACTCTTTTTTCCTTAGTTGAGGTTTTGTCCCACTGGGTTTTCCTAGCAAGGTTTTTAACGAGGCATCACCAAGCGTATTAAAGAATGGTATATCATCATGTGGATAGTTTTGTCAAATGGATAGTCAAGGGGGAGTGTTATGAATTAATATTTATTTATTATGTGACTATCCACTTGTGCTTATCATTATATTATGACTCCCCATGTACTTAACTCCCATCTTTTCATGTACTTAACTCTTATCTTGTAAGCCTATAAATAGAGGCATACGTGATCCATATTTTACATCAATAAGAAATCCATTATCCATTCTCTCATTCTTCTCTATAACTTGCTAGTAGGTCTTTGATTCACAACAACATGGAGTAAAAACACATACCGCGTTTTATTGGTCCTAATTATAATAATGAAAATGTAGTTATAGATGTCTAGAGAATCTGTTATTAAAAGAATGTTAATCTATTTTTATTTTTATTTTTCTAACATTTCTATTCAATTCATCCATACTTTTATACACATCTACCATTTTGAACACAACAAATCTCTCATTTACACAGCAATTGTCCAGCTCTTCTCATATTAACATGCAGGAGGCCAGAGCCACCACTGACTAACGTCAGATGAGGTGTGTGCATCGTGTCCAAACAGACTGGATTACAGCCAAATTACAAAACTGAAACCAAGGGCTGGTTCGGGTTTTGATTTAGAAGTGGTTCCATTCCAAACCATTTAGCGAACCCAATGAAAAGTTGGTTTGGTTCGAGTTTTTTGCTGAAATAGTGCTGTTTTCAAACATGTGATCACAACTAATGCTGCTATCAGAATTCTTTCACAAATGGTGCCATCTCCATTACTAATGGCGATATTCTTAGAACATAGGCTAGTTTCTGAGATTTGTCAGTGGCTTATCATTTGTGCAGCAAACCAATCATTGAAAACTTGCAGGTATAATCCATTTAGAATGGCGAAATTTCAAAAAGCTGCAACAATGCCATTAGAAATGGCGAAAAGTACTGTTTTTCCAATATGAATGGCGAAAAGTGCTGCTTTTCCTGCATACTCTGACATTTTACTGTTTTGAAAGCCACTTGAATTGGCGAAAAGTGCATAAAAGCTGCAGAACTGCCATTTTAAATGGCGAAAAGTGCTGTTTTTCCAATATGAATGGCGAAAAGTGACATTTTACTGTTTTGAAAGCCACTTGAATTGGCGAAAAGTGCACATGTCTGCCATTTTATTGCATAAAAGTTGTTTGTTTCTGCAGAACTGCCATTTTAAATGGCGAAAAGTCCACCTTTTTCTGCACAATTGCCATTTGAATTGGCGAAAAGTAGTTAATTAGCCAATAGTATTGGCGAAAAGTTAAAGAAACCTGAAAAGTTCTGCACATTGTCCATTATGAATGGCGAAAAGTAGGTAATTAGCTTAAAAAGTACTGGAAAGGAGTGCACAAATATTGATAGGAATTG
Source organism: Helianthus tuberosus (assembly GCA_030545235.1). Classification (NCBI taxonomy): domain Eukaryota; kingdom Viridiplantae; phylum Streptophyta; class Magnoliopsida; order Asterales; family Asteraceae; genus Helianthus; species Helianthus tuberosus. The sequence goes on from CM060437.1 coordinate 107,156,535, forward strand.
ATTATTGTAATTTTGCCCATAAAAACTTCGAAATTTTTCATCAGTCCCATTCTAGGGGACCATTGTTCAACTTCTCACTTTCCCACCACATTTTCTAAGTTTTAGAAAGTAGCTTAATCATCTTTTTTAATCAGTTCTCCATTTGTAATGGCGATTCGTTATAGTGGTGGTCCCCTAAACAAGGAGCTGTTGTTTCTTAGTGGTACAGGAGACCACAGAGCCGATTACATTTTTTCGGATCCTACGTCATTGGCAGACGATGGGTTATTACGAGTTAGAAGAGGAAACGAGAAGCTATGGAATTTTATTCGGCGGGAAAAACCCTTTCCACCCAAAGTAGCTGAATATATAACTTTGGGTGGTTTTGCTGGAGTTATCATGGTTGATAACCGAAGGATTGATAACGGGTTGATATCCGCCTTAGTAGAAAGATGGCGGCCTGAAACGAGCACATTTCATATGCCATTCGGAGAGGTAACAATAACCCTACAAGATGTGGAAGTCTTGTGGGGTTTAAAAGTTGACGGCCAGGAGGTTTGTGGCACTGATGAGAGTTATACAATATCTGAAATTCAGGAAAAATTTTATAGTTTAACTGGAATTTTTTTGGAGGATAATGCTATTTTCAATAACAAAAAAATTAACATGCCATATGTTTTAAATGCTTTAAAGTCAATAGTTTTTCCCGAAAATCCAACTGATCACGAATGTCTTCAACGCGCCCGGACGATTATTTATCTTCTAATTGGTTCTCATTTATTCCCTAGTTCTGGGTCTCAGTGGGTCGATATTAGATATATAGGCTTCTTAGAAGATTTGTCCATATGTGGGGCATACAGTTGGGGAGGTGCGGTTTTGGCCTATTTGTATAATCAACTAACCCGGGCCACAAGTATTAGAACTCATGAGATTAGTGGTGCGGTGTTTCTGTTACAATTATGGGCGTGGGAAAGATTGCCTTGCACAAAACCCAAGTTGGACAGAATCATAAACTGGAATAGACCGTATGGTGCTAGGTAATCGCATTTAAACAACGTAATATTATTTGTCTAATTAGTTATCATTTTTACTAGTTTATTTTTAAACTTACACGTTTTCATATATATGTTACAGGTGGCAAGAGTTTAAATTGAGTCATACGGATACAACATCACACGTGTTGAAGGCATACCGGTCTCAATTTAATTCCTTGTCAGAGACCAACTTCATTTGGACCCCGTATGACGCGATTCTTTCAAGATTACCAGAAATGTGTCGAAGTGGTGAAGGTTGCTGGAGGAGCGAGACCTACCTTATTTGTTGGAATGTTGTGGAACTACATGCTCCAAGTCGGGTGTTGAGGCAGTTTCGCATGTTTCAACTGATCCCTGATAATAATCTTATGACGCAGGACACTTATCAGGCTCTTCACATTCCTGGACGAGTTGACGGAAAAATCGTAACTGGCGCGATGAACACCATCTGTACATTGACTCGTGGTTGTCTCGTCATCAAAACGTTGTTGCCCAACCAGCATCTGATTCTATCATTGCCAGTGAGCAATATATGCGGTGGTATTCTTCGCATGGTCTTTTATTTATTGGTAACCCAAGGAACGAAGTGCCACAAGGACAAGGTTTTCCCAATGATGGTGGGAGGGTGCAAATGTTGGTAGGTCAACATATATTAAACTATAAAATAATTTATAATAGATTTTAAAATATTTTTTTTCCGTGTGCAGGGGGAGTTTGCGAGCCAAGTTTTCCAGAGCAGTGGAGAAGAACATATTAGAAATATGGCTTCGCGATATATGGATTTCGGAAATGTCCAACACCCCCATATGGGTTACTGGCCGACGTTTGAGACGAATTCCATAGCTGAGGAACTCCCCCCCGTTACCCGACAAGTGCATAGGAATCGACCTCCAATGCGTCGTTTTCCAAATGTTTTTGATACAAATACAGGAGCCGAACAAATTCATACCCCGTCTCACAATCAAATGGGCGGAGGGTCTGTTGGCTCGTTTGACGGGTTAATGACGAATAATGATCTAATGGAATTCGCTCAGACACAACCTTTCTCTGAGCTTATAAACTATTCGAATCCAAATTTTGAGGTGGGGGGTTCGTCAACACACGTCAACCAAGCCAGTCAACCCCAGTTTTTGACTCCTGAATTTGATATCCAAATTTTCAACGAGGATCCGTTCACTAGCCCCGGGTTATTGAATCAACCGCTACAAAGAACACAACAACTAGGGTCGGAGACTGAATTCACGGGAAGGAGAAACATAGAGATTGACCTAAATGTTGAGGCGGACACCGATGATGTCAATGTATTCCCGCTTCGTAGAACAACACGTACTAACGCTGGTAGGGGGCCTCCTTGTGGCACGTAGTTTGGGGTTTTATGTTGTATATCTTGAATTAAGTTGTATGAAAAAAATTATATTGTAAGACAAATTTTAAATTGTTTTTAAGTATGTTGTATGACAAAAATTTTTATTCTTTTTAATTACCACTACCTTGTCCAATATCTTAATTCATCTATAAATACCTCCCCCCTATTCCACAACTCCCTTACCCTTTTCCACAACTCTTTACTCATATAATGGATAAAAATATGGACACATATTTTTCTTCTCAACCAGCTCCAAAGTCTGCAAGAATGGCGGACCCGATTTGGAGGCGTGTAAGGCGGCCGTCCACGGCAGACATGTGTGGGTCGAGCTCGAAGAAAAACCCTGAAAATCCACCAGAAAATCAACCAGGAAATCCACCAGAAAACCCCCAGCAAAGAACGATTTTCGTAGTTGAAGTCGAAGAATCAGAAAACTGGTCTAAGGATGTTGTAGAGTTTTATACCAACGGGGATGCCCCATTTTGCCATACTCGTTTTATTACACAAAAACTAGATAGGGACTTTTGGGGTGCCCTACTAGGTTGCCAGTCCAACCGTTCGCTATCATCAATAGTAAATATATATTGTTTAATCTTAAATTTAAAGTTTTATTACGGAAAACTATAACTAACTTTCTGAGTCTATTTCTTGTACAGCACGTTGAAGCATGGACAACGAGAATTATGCGTATTAGACAGTCAAAGCTTTTAAAAAATCCAGCCACAAAACTACGTTGGACAGTGTTACCGCCTACTTTCTATGATGATATTAAAGACGAGAAGTGTATATCTGCCATGGAGATGGCCGGAGGAAAAAAACCATATCCTCCATTTTGGGAGGTTGACTATATTTGTCTCCCGTTATGGATTGGGCATACAGACTGGCTACTTGTCCTTATTGATTTGCCAACCATGGTAATTACTCAATACTGGACTGATAAGAGATGGAGGAATGAAAAGCGTCGTCAAGTGGCTCACTATATGGAGATGTTAACCTTTTTTTCAGTTGGTTTATTGAAAAAATTCATTACTGGTCAAACTCCAACAGCCCAACAAAGTATGATGTTTCTATTGGGTTAGTTGAAGTAGATGTGCCCCAAGACAAAGGTGACACCGCAAATGCCGGGGTTCTTGTTTGTTACATGATGGAGCAGTTGGTTAGAAACAAATCGTTGCTGATTGAAAATGACGTCGAAGAGGCTTGTGTCAATTACCGACGCCACATGGCGGACGAGCTATATAAATGGCGTTGTGTTTAAGTCGTTTATGTTATTTGATGTTTACCCTGTTTACGTTTAAGTACGAAGTTGGTTGTTTAAGCTGTTTAACATTGTGGTTTAATTTATGGCTAATATTGTAAGGTTTTTTATGTATTATTAGCATTTTTATTGTTACTATTATTATTGTTGTTTTTAATATTTTTATATTTTATTGTTACTATTATTATTGTTGTTTTTAATATTTTTATATTTATTATTATTATTATTATTATTATATTATTGTTATTATTATATTATTCCTCCTGCCTATATATAGTGGGGTGGGGTGGAATTTTGGAAGACAACAACCACCCACCATTTTCTCCTATCTACCTCACAACGTCATTAAAACCATCCAATTCCTCTAATATTTGCACCAATATTTGTTCAATTATACTGGGGGGGGGGAACGTTTCGTATGAAAACGGAAACGTTGTATGTGATAATACCACAAGATACACCACAATGATCATTCAATCGAAGCTCTCATTTGAAGAATTTGTGGATTTGATATGTCTTCACTTACAAATTCAAAAGGAATTTTTTAGGTTAACTATAAAATTACTCTACACTCACCAAGGGTTTTCTCAATCGTCAGAGATCTTTAGTGACCACAGCCTAGAGGTGTTGTATTACCTAGCGATGAATGAACAAAGGTTTCAACCTAACGTTCATGTTATCGTTGAGCAAATACAATCATTCCACCAACCTAGTTGTATGGAGTTGTTACGGGGTTTTACTACCGCATCAGAACCTGTCACCCAACAGAGCATGCTACAACATTACTCCTCTCTTGACCAGGTTGAAGCCTGTCCATCTACCGTTAACAACTTAGAAGGGTCGTCATCGCGTTACGACGATGAAGAATCCGATGAGGAAGAACCCCCCCAACCACTGAAGAATCTGAAGCCTATCCGCATTCAAATGAGTCTTCTGATTCGGATGGTGTTGTGCCCGAACCTGAAATTCCAGCTCAGTATGAGTCTAGTAACACACCTCAACTTCCACAACGTAACGAAAACACCTTTGTATACCCTGAAGGTTTAAGAGAATACGAACCTATTGATCGGGATGAAGATGACGAAATGGATTTCTGGAGTGCACAACTCCCACACGTTGTTCGGAATGGTATGTTTTTTTCAAGTAAAGATGAGTTGATGCTCGGCGTTCGTTCATGGAATATTGAATGTAACAAAGAGATGTATGTTGTTGAAAGCACAACAAAGAAATGGAGAGCAAGATGCTACACAACAAACCCGAAGTGCAACGTTAATCTTCGCACTGGGCCGCCTTGTGCGTGGTATGCTAATGCCCGTAGGAAGACCAGTGACAGCATGTGGCAACTCACTAGATGGGTTGACTCACACAACTGCTACGAGACAGTAGTGGGTAACAGCAACAGATGTATGAAATCTAAGGATATTGCAACACGAATCCTTCACCACATACGTGACGACATCGCATTTCCGGTGAAGAGCATTCAGGCACATATAAAAGATCGTATGGGTGTTGATATTTCTTATACCAAAGGGTGGCGGGCTCGGCAAGATGCAGTCGAGAGGATTTACGGTTCTTGGCTAACTAACTTTAGGGAGTTACCGACGTATGTTGATGCATTAAAAAAGCGTAACCCTACAACTGTTGTTGAATGGTCACACGAACCCAATGGTTCGTCCGAGATCGAAACTTTTAAATACGTGTTCTGGGCGTTCGGGCCGGTGATAACTGCATTTCAATATTGCATGCCAGTTATATCTGTTGATGGTACTTTCCTCAAGGGGTCATACAAGGGAAAGTTACTAATTGCCGTCACAAAAAATGCAAACAATTTGATTCTTCCACTATGTTTTGCAATTGTTGACGAAGAGACGGTGGAAAGTTGGACTTGGTTTTTCCACCATCTGTGGGAACACATCGCAAGGCACCGCGGGAAAAAACTGTGTGTTATATCCGACAGGCACAAGGGTATTATTAACGCAGTTAGTAATCTTGCAGTATGGCGACGAAATGCCGTTCATCGTTTCTGTCTTCGGCACATTCGAAGCAACCTGATGCAAAAGTTTAAGATAAAAGAGCTAAAGGAACTTTGTTGGGATATTGGTAGCACCACACAACAAAGGAAGTACGATCATTCAGTCGATTTGATGAAGGGCATCAAGCCAGAGGCGTGGGAGTATTTGGAGGAGATAGGCGAGGATAGGTGGACTCTTGTACACGATAGAAACAATCGTCGTTGGGGAACACTAACGACTAACATTTCGGAGAGCTTTAACCATGCGCTGAAGGGGATTAGGATGATGCCGATAAAGGCCATCATTGAGCGTACTTTCGACAAGATGGTGGAGCATTTTCTAATGAACAACCAGGTTGCCCACAATTGTAGAACCCGGTTAGCTCCGTATAGGTACGAGTGGTATCAAATTCGTTACCAAAATTCGAGACACCATCGATTACAAGAGTACAGTTACGTTAGCGGAAGGTACCGAGTTATATCAAAGATACAGAAAAATGAATGCGGAGGCAACGATTACACCGTTGAGTACTACGAAGAAACGTGCACATGTGGTAAGTGGCAAATGCAGAGGTTTCCTTGCCCGCATGCTATCGCAGTCAGCCAAAACAGAGGGGACTCACCGCACAACACCATTAATAAGATATACTATAATGATGCTTACAAGGCGCAGTACGCAGGTGAGTTTTTTCCATTGGACGACCCAAAAACATGGGTAGAACCAGCTTGGAAAATAAAACCAAACACGTCAAGAATAACCACTAAACGTGGTAGAAGGAAGTCACGGCGTATTCACAACGAGATGGATTGGCCCGAGCACACAACAAAGTATAGATGTGGAATTTGCCATCAAAGAGGTCACAAGAGGAATGCATGTACAAGCCATCACCAGTGATTAGCAGTGTGTTTTATTGTCTTCTACTTATCATTAACGTATTTCCTTGTATTAACGTTATGTTTAGTTTACCATTTGTACTGGTTTCGTATTAATGTAAGCATGTACGCCGTAGGGGTGTGTTTTCCTTGTATTAATATAATGGTCCCACCCGAGAACCCCAAATCACCATTTTTCACCGTTTTCAAAAATGACCGAAATGGGACTTTTGGGGTGCCGTAACTCGCCCGTGCAACCCCCTCGGCCGGCACGAAGGCCAGTATATGTTAACCTCAGGGGATTGAACAGGAAAACACATGGGTTTGTGTCGTCGGATGGTGTTTTCCTTACAGAAAAACCCACCCAAGAACCCCAAATCACCATTTTTCACCGTTTTCAAAAATGACCGAAATGGGAATTTTGGGGTGCCGTAACTCGCCCGTGCAACCCCCTCGGCCGGCACGAAGGCCATCATATGTTAACCTCAGGGGATTGAACAGGAAAACACATGGGTTTGGGTCGTCGGATGGTGTTTTCCTTACAGAAAAACCCACCCAAGAACCCAAAATCGCCATTTTTCACCGTTTTCAAATATGACCAAAATGGGACTTTTGGGGTGCCGTAACTCGCCCGTGCATCCCCCCCGACCGGCACGAAGGCCAGTATATGTTAACCTCAGGGGATTGAACAGGAAAACACATGACCGAAAAAACATAATTAAGAACAACTAACATTAGGCAGTTTTATTTAAAATTTATGAAGTTATGTTTTGTTTCCAAAACAATCAAGTAAAATTCTAACATTGGATGAATTTGATCGCTTTTATTAGAAAACAATAAAATAGTATACTACACACAATTATATAAAATGTAAATACAAACAATTTATTTTTTAATAAAAATAAAAAAAAAGGAGTTAGCCAACTTTACATCTATAAATACCAATGCAACTCACCAATACTCCACAAGTGTGGAAATGGATGACCGGGGTAAGAAGCGTTTACCTCCGTTCTCCTATTTTCAAAATGGTGTAATGTCAAAGGAAGACATCGAAGCTTGTATAGAGCATGCCTCAAAGCTACACGATTCTCGTGAACGAAACAAATCGAAACCTGCCGGTGAAGGAAGTTCCTCTACCACTGTTGTTGTTAGTCGGGAGGTTGCCAAACAGAAAGATAAAGATGTAGATGGGAAGCACAAGCCAGCTGAAGTGAATCCTGTTCTTAACAAGGGTCGTGAAGCCACTAAGGAAGAACTTGGTTTCAACCCTAACCCAGAGGAGGATTACGACCCGGAAGTCTTGAAGGATGCATGGAACTATGAAGAAGAAGAAGAAGATTGGTCCTGTGTTTGGCACAACCCATATTCAGGGGAGGATTCAGATTCAGACCTATCATCGCGAGGAGACCGTCATTGGAAATAGGCGGTTTAGGTAGTTTGTGTGTGGTTTGATGTTTGTTGTAGCATGATGAATATGTTATTAAATAAATTGGAAGGTGTTGTCTTATGATGGACGTATTATGAACTTTTTGACACTGTTTTAATTTATATTTCTTATAAACCAAAACTATAATATAAGGTTTTTCATCTACACCAATTAATTGTTACAGAAAGAAAACAATACAACACAACTTTCCTTTTCGTAATATAACAAACTTTTAAATTAAGTAATTCAACAATATTACACAACATTACTATAGGATCCACCAAACGTTTCGTAATTTTAACGAAGCACTTCTAATGGAGATTGAAGGAGGCATCTTTCTAAGGAACACGTCATAAAACAGATGGAAGCATCTATCAAGCAGAAGGAGTCACCACACCAAAAGCTACACAAAGTTTAAAGCTAAGGAACACGTCATAAAACAGGTGGAAGCATCTTTCAAGCAGAAGGAGGCACCACAAAACATTTGGGGTGCCGTTATTATTGTATACCATAAATGAGAAGGTGGTGGAATAAACGAGCGTCCCCCTCCACATACGGTCTTCTCAAAAGGTATACAAACTTTAAAGCTTAGAAAAATGTCGTCTTGCCATTCTGAATGGCGTAATCTGGAATTTTTGAGAGTGAAAAATTTGGTTTTACAGAATGTGGAGAATCCGGGTTTGTGTGAACATATCTATTTTTTATAGGGAAATTTGGTTTTACATAAGGTTGAAATTTATGGGAGTTATGTGGTTTTCCAGAATATATCGACTCGATATTATGAGGACTTCAATTGTTTATAAATATTTTGCCATTTCAAATAGAAAATTCTACCAAAGATTGTACAATTTCGCCAGATGTACCTTTTCGCCATTTATAATGGCTAACTTGTACCTTTTCGCCATTTGAAATGGCTAACTTGTACTATTTCTCCATTTGAAATGGCTAACTTGTACTATTTCTCCATTTGTAATGGCTACTTGTACCTTTTCGCCATTTATAATGGCTAACTTGTACCTTTTCGCCATTTGAAATGGCTTACTTGTACTATTCTCCATTTGAAATGGCTTACTTGTACTATTCTCCATTATACAACAGCTCTTGATCACTTTTCGCCATTTAAAATGGCAATTCTGCAGTAAAATGGCAGACATGTACAGTAAAATGTTAGAGTAATACAACTTTTCGCCATTACTATTGGAACTGTACAGTAAAATGTCAGAATAATACAACTTTTCGCCATTACAATTGGCTGCTGCAGGAACTTTTCGCCATTTCTAATGGCATTGTTGCAGCTTTTTGAAATTTCGCCATTCTAAATGGATTATACCTGCAAGTTTTCAATGATTGGTTTGCTGCACAAATGATAAGCCACTAACAAATCTCAGAAACTAGCCTATGTTCTAAGAATATCGCCATTAGTAATGGAGATGGCACCATTTGTGAAAGAATTCTGATAGCAGCATTAGTTGTGATCACATGTTTGTAAACATCACTATTTCAGCAAAAAACTCGTTTGGTTCGGACCGGAAGAGAACCAATGGCATGGAACCAAACCAATATTCAGGCAACTCTAGAACCGAGAACCGTTTTTTTTTTATAAATATAAAACTGACAACATAGCCAAATATAGGGCTGTCCAAACTGCTCGACGATCGAAGATCGCTCGACGATCGCTCGAAAAATGCTCGAAAAATGCTCGTTCGATTCCCGCTCAGTTTGTAAATGAGCCGATCGGATCGGTTCGATTCAAATTCAATCCGAGCATGAGCATAGCTCCGCTCGCTCGTCGATCGCTCGGTTTCGTTCGAATTATTTTTATTAATAATTAATATATATATTTATATTATAGATTTTATAGATAAAAACCCAAAAAAATATAATAGCCTAAAAAAAACTAAAAGCCCAAATAACATTCAACCCAACTTAATATTTAATATATAAATCTAAGTATCTAACCCTAAATCTATTCTTCCCTAATCAGTTGTATTCAAATTGCCGCTCTAATCTCAGTCTCACTCTTCGGTCTCCACAGTCACAGACTCACAGTCTCCGTCTCTGACCCTCTAATCTCCGACACACATATCGCCGCTGTCTCTAGTCTTCAATCTTCAGACGGTCTTCAACAGTTCTTCAATCTGCTGTTTTTTTAATCTGCTGTTTGGTATGTTATGTTTCTGTTTGGTATGTTTGTTATAGTAGCAAAGAGAAAGATGGAGATCGATGACATTCGACAGTTGGCAAATTTTTGATGTAAACATGGTTGGTGATTAGCTGTTGTTTGTCCCAGGTCCTTTCTAGCTTCTTGCTAGTTGGGCCTGGTTGGTTGTATTCGCACTTTATTTTGTGTTGCTTTTGTATTCGCACTTTATTTTGTGTTTCTTATGTATTCGCACTTTATTTTATGTTGCTTTTGTATTCGCACTTTAAGTTAGAATTTGTTTTTGTTGAACGAAGCCTTATTATTCAATCGAGCAAAAATGATCCGCTCGCTTTTTTTTTAGGATTTGATAAAAACCGAGCGAAACCGAGCCGATCGGATCGGTTCGATTCAAATTCAATCCGAGCATGAGCATCACTTTTGCGATCGGTTTTACAAATTTGATCCCCTCGGATCGGATCGGTTGTAATTCAATCCGAGCATGAGCAGACCCTCGATCGGATCGTGAACACCCCTAGCCAAATACAGCTGCCTCCTATCCCAATACAGTTTTTTTTTTTTTTTTTTTTTTTTGGTTTTGTGGGGTCCATACAGTCATACCAGCATTGACCAAAAAAACATTTGACTAGGCGGGCAATGAGCATGAGCCATGGTCGGCCCAGGCCCAGAAGGTGGGCGGGGAGGACCACCGGACAGGGCCCGATATTTCGAAGGGCACGTAATTTTTTAAAAAACTCCGATACGTGTATGTAAAAATAAATAAATTAATAGGGTATACACATACAAACACCAACATATGTCCACTTACAAAACTATTTTTATGGTTTAGATTAGTTATTAGCCCATTGGCATTAGGTTTAGACTTTTAGTGAGCCCAATACCCAATTTCGTTTAGGCCTAAGAGCACATTTTTTCGAGCTCGAACAGGGTACGTAAATTCTCAAGGCCGGCACTATAAGCCGAGCACCTACAACTTCTTATCGGTAACCAAGAAAACCAGATACCGGAAACCTCATGGGACTTGCCAATACCCTACTAACCAACAAATGCGGCTTGCGCTAAGCAGAGAGCCTTTTAAAGGTTATGGCAAGAAACCAATAGAAGCAGGATTCGAACCTGAAACCTTTGCTAGAGAAACTCATTTGCTTAACACCCCTTGAAGGTTATCTGGTACTTTTTTGCATGATTGTTTTAGGGTTTATGATTCCATAACGAGAAAAAAATGCACTTTCATACCCATAACGATATCACACAAACACTAATCATTTGCATAACATTTTTTAACAAGATCCACCTAATAAGAATGTAGCAGAACAGAAACCGCAGCATCCGCATAACATGTTTGACCCAAATATGATCCACTTGTATATTTGATACTGTACCACAAACATTACTTGAAAATTTGGTTCAAAGAGTAAATAAAGTTTAAAGAATTCTAAACCAAAATAGAGGAATGATCTGCTTAGTTTATGATTTCTGTCCTAATGTTTAGACACACATCAGCATCCAGTGAACAAACCAAGCTAAAGAAACCACCCAATGCATTTGATAAACCTAACGTGCAACTCACCCGACTCAATAGGGCAGTGTCGTAAATTGGCTTGTATACTCACTTCCGAATAATATGTTGAGTAAAATATTTGTCGGTTTTGAGTTTTAAACCTTCTTTATGATCTGCACAACATCTTCATCTTCAAGTTCATGTTCCTATCATTTATAAAAATTTCATAAGAATCATTATTATCTAGGCTAACACGAGATCTGTGTATTTTTAATGCATACAACCTCCTTAATAGCTTTATGCATTAAAAAATACTAATATTGTAAACTTTTGTAGTATGAAGGAATATGAAGAAAAACAGCTTACCTTGCCAACTCTTTGCGGCTTGTGTTTTGCACTAGAACCCCATACCAATGCACTGCATTAAAGTATACGATCAATGACAAAATGTTAGAATTAAATATTGTGTTTTTACTTTTTGTCACCAAAAATTAAATTCTTTTCTAGTTTTACGAAAACTATTTCAGAAAAATCACTTACTACTTAAACTGCTTAAGCATGTCCTTGTGAATTCTAAAGCAGAAATCCTCTACGGTTTTCTTTTTAGACGAAAGAATTACAGGGTCCTCGTAGTCCGGATTCATCCCTTTGGGTTTTGTGTAAATACGAGTCAAATTGAGATATTCCCATATCATTTCTAGCAGACCATCAAGGTTCCATTCCAAGTGAGCACTGCAACACGTCATAGAAGTTACAACGAGATGCCACAGTAATAAAAGAAAGAGTAAAATGCCATTTACGTCTCTGAGGTTTGGCCAATTTTGCGACTTCCGTCCAAAGGTTTGTTTTTTTGCATCTGGATCCAAAAGATTTGAAATCTTGCCAATTTCATCCAGCTCATTATTCCATCCATTTTTCTCCGTTAAGTCAAGGTTTTTTTCGTACATAAAGTGAAATAGACCGAAGTGCCCTTCAAGTGAATTCATCGTCGTCATCATGATCATCATCATCATCATCATGGTACTCAGTAAATCCCACCAATAGCAAAGCTAAGGTAGGGTCTGAGGAGGGTAAGATGTAGACAGCCTTACCTCTACCCCATAGGAATAGAGAGGCTGCTTCCAGTGAGACCCCCGGCTCGATAGTAGTTTTGCATCAAGCCTTGGACATAAGGCACATAACACTCAACAATCGGGACAAAGGCCGATTAGTGCATGTACCCTTTTGTCGTTCGGCTATCAACGCCACCACATGATGCATGATTAACCGTCATCCGCTTTGAACATTATTTTCAAGTGAATTCTTGTACATTATACTAAATGCTTGAACATAAAGTGAAAGACCGAATTGCAGGGACGGCCCGTAAGGCTTATCAACCTAGGCTAAGGCCTAGGGCCACCAAAAAACAAGGGCCTCCAATTTTATTTCCTTTCATATATTAGACTCGTTTTTTGCCATTTAAACAACATTTTCCAGGCCCAAGATTTAGGATTTACACTAGGAGTCTGCATTGTCCACGCACACAACACATTAACCCTCGTTACTTGCGGCGTATTTTGAGTCACCAATGTGAAACTGATTACGGATTGAGCGAAATTAGGGCCAAGATTAGGAAAAATCATCGCTATGGTTATTCAATGTCTCAAATCTCAATCTCCACTCCTTTATACCAATTCAATAGGGCCCTGACTTTGTAGTTCGCTTAGGGCCTCCAAAAACGTTGGAAAGGCAAATACCCCCGACTTAACGGAGAAAAATGGATGGGAGTTAACGAGCCGGATGAAAATGGCAAGATTTCAAACCTTTTGGATCCAGATGCGGAAAACCAAACCTTTGGACGAAAGTCACAAAACTGGCCGAACCTCAGGGACGGAATGACATTTTACTCTAAAAGATATGAAACAAAAAGATTATAGCATTGTGATCCATATATGTACCTAACAGGGCAGTAGTGAGGAAGTTTATCCAATATTTCCAGCTCTTCAAGTGTTATCTGGTCTATTTTGTTGACGACATATATGCAAGGAGTATATATCCTACTCCCTTCAATAACATCTATGAGGTCATCCGCGGTTGCATCAAACCTAAGAGTGACATCAGCATTATGTATTTTATATTCACTGCATATTGCCTTCACTGTTTCGAGATCCAGATGTGTGTTAGCAACCGTTGATGTGAAATTAATCCCACCCTTTTCTTTTTTCCTGAATGTTAGATTCGGGGGCTCCTTATTTAACCTGTAACCATATAAAAACAGAAATAAGGTTTTCAAACATTCTTAAAATTCGGAAATCATGTGAAAAGAAACAATAAAAGAACATATTCTAGGTTATGAACTTACCGAATACCAAACCCTTCAAGCTCTTTTTCGATCAGACGTTTGTGTGTTATTGGCTTTATTGCGTCCAGTACAATCAGGATACAGTTGCATGTCCTGGCGGTGCTGATAACCTAAAGGGCAAGAACAGTCCTTGTTACAGAATATAAAAAAACAAACACTACTAACAATATGTTAATGATAGTCCAAAACTTTCAGAAATGAAATATAATCGTCCAAGCAACAGGGTTCAGGCATAAATATAGAGTTTGATTTGATAATTTGCAAATAAGCTAAAGAATCGCGTTCACAGATTACCTGCCTTCCTCTACCCTTTCCATCCTTAGCACCCTCAATAATACCAGGAAGATCCAACAACTGCCAACAAAAGAGGCAAACAATAAATACTAATAGAACAATATGAGCCGGAAAAAAAAAACCATTGAACACAGGTATACAAGGTTTATGGCATACATGCCTTCATTACGAGACATATAAATAGGCCTGTATATGAGCTGAACGAACGCGAACAAAGGCATCTTCGTGTTCGTTCGTTTAACTTTAACCGAACCCAAACATATAATCGAACACATTTTTTTGTTCACGTTCGTTTATTAAGAAAATGGTCATGTTCGTGTTAGTTTATGTTTGTTCATTTAAAACCTAAACGAACATAATTTAACAAACAATAAACAACACAAATAAATATAATTAACTAATCATAAACGAGCATAAAGTAATATTTTTTATATATAATAGTGATTAATTACGATAAAATGCATTGGAAAACCCATTGTTATTACTAGAAAGCCCAACTACCATTTAGTTATATTTATTTAAGTAGTACTATAGTAGAAAGTTCCTTTTATGTTAAATATTTATAATTTATATGAATATAACTACTTATGTATTCAAATTGAAACGAACGAACATTAACAAATTAACAAATGAACGAACAAAAACATACGTCCACGAACATATATGAACGAACAAAAACATGTGCGTTTGTTTAGTTAAATGAACAAAAAATTGTGTTCGTGTTTGATCATTTCATAAATAAACGAACCTCCCGTCGAACAAGTTCACGAACAGTTCTTGAACGTTCGGTTCATTTACAGGCCTACATATAATTATATAAATTACAGCACTTCAATTCATATAATCAGGATATCAGTAAAAGAACAATGGGTACTAAAAAATAGAGCACAGACACCCCAGGTTATCTATGGCAGATGTTAGCACAGATAACATCTCCATTTTAAAATACACATGGGAAAAAGGTAAAACAAAAATAGTAGTACCTGAATCTTAGCTCCTCGATATGTGATAACACCTGGAATGCAGGTGAGCGTAGTAAACTCATATGAAGCAACCTGGTAGCAACATGATACAATGAAGCGTCAGAATGCCAAACGTAAGTTGGACAACAACCAGACTCTCAATAAAGTCAACTCCTTTAGAAGTGCTGACTTCCCAACAGATTAATGAAATAGATACCTCTGAGAAAGTGCCAGTTAACTTATTTAAAAGCGTTGATTTCCCAACAGAAGGGAAACCCACAAGACCAACCCTTGCATCACCACTTTTTGTAACATCAAAACCTTCACCAGCACCACCACCGCCCTTTGTTGTGGGTGTGAGCAACTCCCTTCTCAATTTTGCAAGCTTAGCCTGAAATCACAAATCCAGTGCAAGTGAATGAAGCATTCAGTTCTGCTTAGTGAACTAAATGGGCACAAAGGCAGTCTATTTGAAGGAAATGAGTTATATGTACCTTCAGTAATCCCAAGTGATGTGCGGTTGCTTTATTCTTTTGGGTCTTTGCCATCTAAAAGGACAAAAATAATAACGTTCATTGACATAGAACATACATGATATAGGCTACTCAAAATCATATCAAAGTTGGTCAAGCTTCGATACATATAACAAAGACGGAAAAAGGAAAAAAAAAACCACTTGAGTGAATTGTAGCTCCCAAAAATGCAATAAGAAGCTAAAATCTAACTAACGAGATAATTTCTACTACAATTCGATGTATAATTTCATAAATACCACAAAACTCTATTCCCTAAGTTAGTTTTCTAATACTTGACTCGAAGTTATTAGATTGACACTTTTAAATCATGTCAGATAACCAACATTGGCAAAAAAAAATAACACGTTAAAAGATGTTTTTCAACTCCAGGGCAGTTGAAATTGATTCAATAATTCAGTCTAGCATAGTAGCATGGTGTTGGTCTCCTCAAATTGCTAAAAAGTAATAATTAGTTAGATTAATTACATACTGTATAAATTAATTAACTATTAGCCTTTATACTATTTCTTCCATCAAAGAGTTCAAAAGCTCATAATTAACACCAATCGTCCATACTTTCGAAACATACATATTTGAGTGGCCTTGTTCTTCCAATGGCCAATATAGAATGATAGAATGAAGGTATAATTGCAATTTGTCCACCTCAAGAATCTTTCTCTATAGCTTGTAGAATTCTACAGTCAAGTAATCTCATGAACAGATATACATGAGAAAATACTGTAACTTTTAAGGAGAAAGGAAAAGGTTAAATGCTAACTTTGAGAAGAAATACTACTATGATTAAAAACCAACATTGCTCCCACACCACAAATAATAATAATAATAATAATAATAATAATAATAATAATAATAATAAATTAATAATAATAATAATAACAATTAATAAAAAGCCTCACTATAGTTATAACTCATATAATAGAAAGAGAGAGAAATCAATAAGTTCTACTTGCAGCTAACAGCTTCCTATCCATATCAGTTAGCTCTACAGCTACCGCAGGTGCACACTTCATATAGCAGAAAAAGCAAAACAGAGCAATATATTCATCAACCGAACCTTACACAAACAGAAGAATACAAAGACCCCGAATAGAAACCTGCTTTCTACCAAACTAACTCAATGACAACACCCAACAAATCTGATCCTCTATCCTCCAAGAATGGATCCAACGAAGACAGGTGAGTTCAGTATCGTACTATCCAAATTCCAGGCTCACAAATGAATTTCATTTTAGAACATACTATAATCATCCATTAGGCTTTTGAAAATTTAGGTTACATGAAATTATCCCTTTATATTAATAACAGCCTGTATATATTCAAGTTCTAATACGTAACATAAAGCTCAATACAGAAATCAAATATCACTCAAAAATGTCTAAAATCATATCAAATTTGCAGCTGCAAACAGCTCATTCAAACTTTTCTTTACTCAATTGCAAACTTTTGTACACATTTAATAAAAATAAAAAATCACACAGTCACTCTCTTTACACAAAGTTATCCATCCAAATTGAGCTTCCACTTCAACAAATAACAAACTTGTGCAAAAATGCCTTATATATAAATAAAATAATTGTTGTATGTAACTTAATCTGACTGTAATTAGATCACATCTTTTGACGACAGACAAATAAGTGGAAACAAAAACTCGATTATAAGGTGTAGCGACGTTTCTAGGGTTTGGGAGCTATTGAATATACGGTGTAAGAGTAACGGTACGTGGATGAAAATACAAGTAAGAGTGAATGGATTAGACGGAGATTAGAGATGATACCTCATCTTCGATGTCTTTGATCTTCTGCATAACGGTCGCCATTGTTGAAGCTGAGAAGGTAAGGTGCGCGAGTGAGAGGGTTCTAGAGAAAATGGAGTTGCAGGTTAGATGTTAATAAAACCCAGGGTTTGGATGTTTGAGAATTGGGATTCTTTATTTCTACTATCCTCTAAAAAGAAAATTGTATTAGGGTGAACAGAGAGAGGCGGTAAACCCATTCGGTACCGACCCCCTCCATTGCCAACATGTTTACTGAACAAGTTTTACTGAAATGGGGGGCGAAATCGGTGAAGGTTCATCGACTCGGTGAAGGAAGGGAAAGAGGGAGAGAGAGGGTGTGTGTGGTGGGGTCCATTTCTTCTCAACCAATCACATATTTTTCCTTTTTTTTAATAGTTTACCTAAACCCCATTAGGTAAACCACCGCAAACATTTTTTAGCATTAGATAAACAATTGACATGGCGTTATTTGATTGGGTGATTTGGGAGTTTACCTATTCTAAATATTTAACCACTCCCTTCACCCTTAGATTCCAAAGATTTTAAAATCGTGTTAGGTTGAGGGGTTTTTTTTCAGTGGTAACGTTAAATTTCATTTCACATCCAATTATATGGGGTCCCTTGCATGTGAAACTCAGTGAAAGGGGTAAAGTTGTAATCTTCGTGGTTTGTATCACGCGAGAAGGAAAAAGAGAATGTTCGTTTTTATAAGAGAGAGAGAGTAAATGTGTATGGAAAGTTGGTTTTGGTTGATTCACGCATTTCAAAACACTACACCATTTGGGAGTAATTTCACTAATGCTGACGTGGACGCCACATTACGAACTTTGCCCTTCATATGGTGAACTTCCAACAAACAACTACTAAAAAGAAAAATTACTTTTTTTTTAAATTAAACTTCATTCAGAACGCACCACCGAAATCCCAAAACTGTGCTGGCAAACAACAAACAACTACAACATGTACAGAGGGTATTTACACCATTCCTTCTAATCTATAACCTTGTGTTTCGACCTGTACTTTAACCAAAGAAAGCCGAGAGATTTTATGTCGCCCATAATATCTTCACTTTTGCCCTTTCCGTTAGAGAATCACTTTGCGTTCCTTGCCTTCCAAATACACCAACACCCTATCATAGCCAAACCTTTGACCACCGTCTTTTCCTCCTTATTCAGCTTGCAAAACTTGTGGAAACTCGGAATGTCTTTAAAAGAGAGAGCGAAAAAGGAGGAAGGTGAGACCATGAGCAAAAGAAATGCTAGACTCTCATCGAAATCTCACAAGCAGTGAACATGTGGTCCACTGTTTCTTCGACCTCCCCGCAAAGCACACACATAACATCCGGGATATTAATGTTTCTTTTAGCGAGCGCGTACCTCGTGGGAATCTTGTACATCGCGGTCCTCCAAATGAAAATATTTTATTTCGCAGGTAACCATTTGCTCCATTTAATAACCTCAATGTTCATGTCCATCCCGTCTTCGGTCAGCAGATTTTTAACCGAGGCCAAAGAATAAAATCCCGATTTGTCCCCGAGCCAACGCCAAGAGTCAGCCCCGAAAGAGAGAGTAACCGAAGCCAAAAACTAGCCACAATCAGCCCACCCATTTAGCTCCGTAACCGAAGTCGGCAGCCTGCTCCGGGACCAATGCCAGACCGTCGCACCATTCTGAACTGAACACCGGCCCGCCACATTGCAAAATTACTAAACAATAGTTCAGGAAATATAAAAGTAATATAAACTATTAGTAACATACTTAAAATCATGTTACCTTGACCATGAAATCATCAAATCAAGTTCTACAACATACCTTATGATCCCCTCGTCTAGGTGATCAAATTCATGTTCATGCACAAATTTGGGGTCCAATTTCTCCTTCAATTTTGATGATCTTTGAAAAACAAGGGTCTGCCTTGTTTTTGTTCTCCTGAGGATCGACCTACACACACACTATGTGTGTTGTGTGTTATTTTTTTGTTGTTTATAAAACTCAAGTTTCCTTTTGACAACATTGGTCCCTCAAGTTTAGTTTTGTTTAAATTCCCATAACACTTACTAACAATTAACCATTATCATAACTAAGTTTACGTAGTCCTAGTCAAATTAATTAAATTTGGGGTGTTACAACCCGATTTATTTTAAGTCCCACTCACCCGAGCCTTTTATGAACTTTCACTTGCTACAATGTATTTGTTCACTTTAATTAGCGATAGCTTTGATTATTTAGAATCCGAACGCTTATCCGGTCAACTTTTACCACTGATAGTATTTTACTCGTTCTTAATATTAACGGGATTTAATTACTAAACCCGTTTTTGGGGTGTTACAAGTCTATCCCCATTAAAGAGGTTTCGTCCCCGAAACCTTTCTTACATAGTTCCTTCGGTTAAACCCAATGGACTTAGTTTTGTTTTCTACTTGAGTATTGCTCATATTTTAATTATTCAGTAGTCTTACCTGGAAGTCTGGTAATGCCTTTCGGGTTCCAAGGTGCATGCGCCCTTCATGTGTAGGGCCCGTTACTTTCATCTTGTATCCCTTAACTTTATTGATTACTTGATAGAGTCGCCATTCGGTTACTTGGTCACCTAGATCTGTTAACATATTCATTCCACGTTAATTCTATATTGAAAAGCATATTAAACACGTTTCAAATCTAAACTTGACCTTGATCGGTCTTGGCGGTTAGACTTATTAGTCACCGATTACCTTATACCCCATCGCTCGTGTATATCGGCATTGCTTTCATGAGGCTTACAAGCATTCATGATCTCAGTCCCATAGCTTGTATCACAAGAATTCATATACCATGTTATTTTTTTCTTAACTGTGATCGTATCACGTCATGTTTAAGTTTATATCAATCTTTTTGTTTTCGAAAATTTTCTTTTCGAATTTACCGTCTTGCACCTATTGGTGTCAAGACCTGCTTCTTTTAATTAAAAGTCATTTTCTAAATTTTTGTTATATTTTTACGATTGTCAAATCGTTGTTATTAACTAAAACATTGTTTTAGTCTAACTTTTTCTTTTTAACTTTTGTCAATTATTCGCATTAAGAAATTGACTACCAAGCATTTCTTCTTATTGTTCTTATTTTACGCTGGGAATCGTAACTGGTTCCCTCATTTTGTCTAAGTGTCATGTAAGCCCTTCTCACTTAGCCTCGTAGGCCATTTCTTTAGGCTTTAGGCCTCTAAGGTCCATTCCCTCTCGATTCGTGACCCGGGGGTCATTTTGGTCCCGTAGACCGTCACACTACTTATAACTCGAAGGTCATGGTGATCCCGTAGATCATCTCTTTACCCGTGTCTTTTTTTAAGTGTATTTGGTGTTAACACACTTAGTCATGGTTACAAGAAAAAGCATTTTCCTTGTCTTTTCTTTTATCTGCCAATCATGGTCCTTTTAACCATGAAGGCTATTTGATATTCACCAATTTACACATACTTTAGTCCCCCATTTTATCCCCAATTTATGCGTTTTCGGCCGTAAAACCGTGAATCGGATACTTAATCAAGTATACTTTTGTTTACAGGTCTAAAATTGCATGCCAAACAAGATGATGGTGAAAATGAGGACTTTTTGTTTACTAAAAAGCCTTGAGCTAGTAGTAAGTGCCTCTAAACACCATCTTGTTCTTGTTTAAAGTGGTTAATAAGTGATTTAACGGTTAAAAATTATGAACACTAAAGAACTTACATTAAAGTCTTGAAAGTAAGATGAATGTGTTGGATAAAAAGAAACTAGTTGTGTAAATCTTGTGAAACTTGTCTAGTTATGATTATTTGATGTTGTTTGTTACTAAAAGTGGGATGGATCATCATCTAACCATACTAGATCATGTACAAGAACATGAACTAGTAGTGTGTTAGTGTAAAAATTATAAAAGATGGTGAACCCTCCCACTCATGAAACATGAACTTGTGTAAATATAATTTTTCTTGTAAAATAAGATTCTAAACTAGTAGATCTAAAGATCTACAAGTGGTTTTTCGGAAGAACCAAGCAAAAATATTAGTTTTGTTAAAACCCGGACCTTACATAAACTAAAAGCATTTTAGTGAATAAATAAGTGTGTAAACACTTGTGTCACCAGAAAAATTTAACAAGAAATATGTTTGGTAAAACATGACTAGAAGTTGTGAAACTTCAAGATCTTTAAAAATAAAGTTTTTTTTTAGAAACTAAACATATTTTTAAAGATAACAAGACTTACTAAATGAGCTAGTAAGTTACTACACATTTTTGTAAATTCTCAAGTTCATGAAATAGAGAAGTTAGTATATATTGTTGTTGATTGTTGTTGAAAAATTGGTTGTTGATGAGTTAAAAGAAAATAAACACATGTTTTGAAAACATGGGAAACCTCCATTTTAGGGGAACTCTGTCAAAATTTTTATAAATTTTGACACTTAGAAAAATATAAGTTTTTGAGAAACTTATTCCCTAAAAATGTATCTAAAAATATTACCAAGGTTTCCCTAATTTTTGGTGATAAGAAATGGTGATTTCTTCAAAAATAAAAATGGATCTTATGTATATATATATTTTTTTTTTGAGAGAAAAATATATATTATTTTATCACCAACTTTTGTGCTAAGTGTCTATAGTATGTGTTATACGTGCTAGTGTATTAAGACTTAAAAATACACTAAATACTCATGAGGAGTATAAACATAAAAATACACATACAACATACAAGATATATAACTCGGGTGCAAAGTGCAAAACATAAAAGACTTATATTTATTTTTTGAGAAAATAATATAAGTAAGATACGTAGTTAAAAATATAGAATATTTTTAACACAAGAAATTATACACAAAAGAGAGTGACTGTACTTGTGCGACGCAAGTCTAGTGACTAACGATAAGAAAACGCGTATAGGTTACGACGTTAAGTAAGCAAATCCGGTGGAGTTTACGACGCTAGGAACGCAAAGTTGTGAGTTCATGCTCCCCCTTTTCTCTTTAACTGTTTTCAGTTTTTATAACTTCGGGGGTGAAATACATGTACAAAAGTACAATATTTATAAATGGTATGATATAAATACAAGAAGTACACTTGGTGAGAACGAGAACCAAGTGTGACGAAATATAAGAATATGAGAAGCGCATTTGGTGAGACGAGAACCAAGTATAAGGCGCTATGAGAAATGATAACAAGAAACGCGCTTGGTGAGAACGAGAACCAAGTAGGAGGCGTTATGAGAAATAGTGTCACGAATAGGGTTCAGAAGCACCATTAATCAACGTATACATTCAGACCGCAGAACAAAAGGTTAGATCTAACAGGTGCCTGGCAGCCTCACACTCGGTCGGGGCGAGAATCGAGTGGTGCTTTTGTGTCTCAGAATATACCAATTAAATGCCTTAGGTTTGGTGACTTCCTATGACGTGCCACAGGTTAATGGCTTTGCAACCCATTAACAATCTGATAATTACAGAAATACTGTATTTACATAAAATTCATACCATACAAGAATTGATAAATAACTTGAAGTACGTGGGGTACTCAAGAGAATTGATAAAAAACTTGAGTACGTGGGGTACTCAAGAAGAAATTGAATTATACAGATGTACGTGATGTACACATGAAACTGGATTTATGAAAACTTGATTTACTCACAAACTATGTTTTCATACAAAGTATACAAACATGAAATACAAAACTGCATGAATTCACACCAACTTTATGTTGACGTTTTTCCAAAAACTCACATGTATTTCAGGTAACTAGGATGGATGTGCGCGTGGTCTTGCTTATGCTCGTGGATGTCGCTTGTGTTTAACTTTAAATAAAGTTGTAAACTTTTAAGATAATGTTTATGCTGTCTGGCGATGTAAACGCTAAACGTATGTTTTCAAATCATGGGATTTGATGTTATTTTACGAGCATGTAGCATGTTTACTCTTCGTATGCAATGAGAACCTTTCATGATCACACCTCGTGCTTCCGCCGCAGAAAGGGGTGTGACAGGTGTATAGCGCCCGGGGCGCTATAGAGGCTGAGGTGGCGGGTATGGCGCCCCCCACACCCTCCGGCCTAATTAAATCTTTCATTTGTCGGAATTTTTAAGTATTTAAATAAAATACAAAACCAAAAACACTAATGAACAATCGAATACAAACGAACACGTTCACAAACATTAATGAACGAACACGGCCTCTGTCCATGTTCATTCATTTAACTAAAAGAACGAAATTTTTTGTTCGTGTTCGTTTGTTTAATAAGCGACCGAACACAAAAACGAACTTCCCACCAAACAGTTCACGAAATGTTCGCCGAACGTTGGTTCGTTTGCAGCCCTATTTAGAAGGAATCAAATCATCAAAAACTTACAACATCAACAGATTTTAATTAGTCACTTACAAGTTTGATGTTAGGAAATGCATATCTGTTAGCAAGTCAGGGTGTTTAGAAATGAAGGGATATATGATTTTTATTGTTTAATGTACAAAAAAATAATATATATATTTCAAATTAGCGAACTGGCTCGAGTTTTTACAAGCCGAGTTCAAGCTCAATATTTCAGCTTGTTAAGATAAACGTGCCGAGTCAAGTCATGGTGATATGAAGGTGTATTTCTCATTGTTCCTTGAATTCATTTCGTATGCATTTGGCTGGTTTGCTTCAGCTTCTTGTACAATTATCATGATAGTTTTTGTAATCATGTGTGAATTGTATGAGAATCACCAAGTTTACGAGGTTTCGTTTAATACAGTTAAGAACCTTAGTTTTGGTAGAGTGTGGATGCCTGTAGTTATTGAAGGTGGAATTAGGTATCTATATATGTTGCATAACTGTATGATTCTGTTTTTTCTTTGTTTATTCTGCTTTTGCTTGTGAATAATGCTAGTTTTTTTTTTTTTTTTTTTTTTTTTTTTTTTTTTTTTCTGCAGAAGGACAGTGATGCTGTTAAAGAAGCACTTAATCAGCTCTCTGAATCTGGTTGGGCTAAAAAGTGGAGTTCTCAACCCTATGTTTCGCGACGCACGGTAATTAGTATTTTTGGACATGGCCTAACCTAATGTTAGTACAACTGGTGTTATTATTATATTTATTCTAACCACTGGAAGTTTCTTCAACAGACATCACTTCGTGAGTTGACAACTCTTGGATTGAAAAATGCTGAGAACCTTGCAATACCTAGTGTTCGAAATGATGTAAGTTGTCATAAGCGCCTGCCATGTTTTTAGTTCAACAGCTCAATGGTTGTTTGTTGCTGCATTGGTTTCAGTTTTAATGATCTTTTCGTGCTTATATGTTTCACGAAATTAATTTCATGACAGTGATGCAGGCTGCTTTTCTTTTCACTGTGGTGGGAACTACAGGGTTCTTGGGAGTTCTTGCTGGTCAGCTTCCTGGGGTGAGTTCAAATTCTTTTTCATACTTTTGATTTAAGGTTTTTCTTCCCATCTATTTTATTATATTAATGAAATTCCAAATTATAAAAAAAGTGATTTTTAACTTCATAGAAAACCTCCTCAAGCACTGCACGTCTGCACTAAGACTAGCGATTAATCATGATTCATAGGATCAATCGGATTGGGATTTATATGTTATAATTTTCAGTTATATATGTATATAAACACATTTTTATATGTAATTTTTTTAAGTAGACATGTTTTAACACCTTCTTTGACCCATATTTTGAAGTAGATAGAATTAATTGCTGGAATCTATAGGTTTTGGTCGGAATCTGGCCGGAACCTACAAGATTTGGCCGGAATCGCTAGAGTCTAGACTGCCACCAAATATTGGCCGATTAGGACCGGATTTGACCACTGTTGATCGCCTAGCAATTAATTGGCCGATTAGATGAAAATTACTCGGTGAATATCTGAATAGCGATTAATCGGAGGCTAGGCGCAATTTTTACAACCATGGGTATATGTAGTTATGTAACATTTAAGTAATTCGAAAACCTTACTTTTGTTGCTTATTTATCACATCATGGCCCATTCTTCAAAAAATTGGTTGATTGGGGTAGTTTTCATTTTTATTTTTGTATGCTAAATGGGTCGATTCTGGCCCACTCAGATTATGATTACCGCTGCAGCCACAGTTACCATCAGTCCATCACACTGGTCACTTCAACCTGGGCCCATTTTGAGCCAAACCAGATTGATACCTTTTTAAAACAACCTGTTTGACCCGTTATATGACCTGCCATTTTGCCAGGCTTGCATACAATCTGTTTGTAAATTAGGCATACACTTGATAGTTGATACACTACTGACTATATTGACTACACCGAGACACATCACCTGTGATAGAACTTGTTACCTCAGTTTATATTATGATTATGTTGTGATTTTGCTGCAGTTATTTGTTACAAGCAGATTGATTATAAATTGAAGAGTTTGACTTTTTAACTGTGGTTAAAATTCTGTAGGATTGGGGCTTCTTTGTACCATATTTGATTGGGAGCATTTCGTTGGTAGTTCTGGCTATAGGGAGTATTTCACCTGGGTAAGTTCAACATATTGTAGAGTGATAATAGCATTTTGACCCATTTACTTATAAATGGGTCGATTCAGCTTTATCTTTTTCATCTCTAATGGGTCAAAGTAAAAGAAACTTGAAAGGAAATGGTACAACAGGTCAAACGAGTGGAAATTCGCCTAAAGCATAGAACATCTTAAATCATTTTATTAACATTAAAATAATAGAATTTCTGTGATCACCTCTGTGTCTCTTGACACAACCAAAAGGTTTGAAATCGTGTCATTTTCATCCAACTCGTTAACTCCATCCATTTATAACGTTAAGTTAGGGTACTTTCGTCCTTTTAGGCATTTTTGTGATGATTAAAGGGTTTGGGTGGGGAGAAAGTCAACAGATGTGAATCTTTTTTCTTATTGTATTTTTTATTTTAATAAAAAATGTCTAATAATACGGAAATCTCATTTAACGGAGAAAAATGGATAGAGTTAATGAGTCGGATGAAAATGGCAAGATTTCAAACCTTTTGGATCCAGATGCGAAAAAACAAACCTTTGGACGAAAATCACAAAAGTAGCCAAAACCCAGGGACGAAAATGCCCTTTTACTCAAATATTTATAAAACAACTGAGTAAATTACATTTTTGGTCCTTTATATTTATACCAATTTTCTGTCATTTCTTTAGGTAAAGGACAACAGCTGAAAATTAGTATAAACATAATGGACGAAAAATGTAATTTACTCTATAAAAAATATGAAATTTTGGACAAAAGGCGTTTCGCTGTCATGTTTCAGTCCGTACGAAAAATACTTGTTTCAGCCTGTAGCTGTTTTGACCTGTTACACGCCTCACACATTTTGGCAGCTCTAATGAACGGTTTTGGATTTATCTAAATTAGCTCACATACGCTGTAGGCTTCTTCAGGCTGCAATCGGTGCATTCTCAACCTTCTTCCCTGATTATCAGGATAGAATTGCCAGGCATGAAGCTGCACATTTTCTGGGTAATTTTTTCTCTGAGCTATCTGTACTGACTGTTGAAAAAGAAAAATACAATGATCTGACCAACTTACTGTATAATATTGTTCTAAGTGAATTTATTAATAAAATTATATTATTATACTAATAATATTGTTCAGTCATTATGCCAATATAGTAGATATCTAAAAGTGACAAAGGAAGGTGTTGGCAAGTCAATCTGACCCGAGCCGGTTTATAGCTATTAACTCACTATCTTTGAATGGCAGTTGCATACTTACTGGGTCTCCCGATTCTTGGGTATTCTCTGGATATTGGAAAAGAGAACGTTAACCTTATAGATGAAAAGCTGGAAAAACTCTTGTACAGTGGACAACTGGATCCAAAAGAACTTGACAGGTACAGTTGAGTTGTTTTTACTAAACTAATTCAATTATGTTCTATTGTTAGTATTTATGATCATAGTTGAGTACTTCAATATAGATTCAAAGAACGTACACCAGCAAAGTTTTATAACTGCTCATTTAGAAAATATTTCTGCAAAGAAAATATGTTGTTTGTTTATAACCTTAACTACTATTAAACTTCACTATCAGGTTGGCGGTTGTAGCAATGGCGGGACTAGCAGCAGAAGGTCTAAAATATGATAAAGTGGTTGGCCAATCCGCTGACCTATTTACTCTACAGGTATTCCTTGTGAATGGGTTGATTCACTTTATGTTCTGTCTCTAACGGGTCAAACAAGTAGATTAAAAAATAGGTTAAAAGAAACGGGTCAAATACATCAAAAGTCACGCAACGTGTAGTTTAATGCATATAACCTCCTAAATCATTTGTCAGAAAAAATAGATTATTATTATGATAATATTATCTGTACAGATAAAAAATATTAATAATTTTGTTTAAAAGTGTTTATTTTGACCCGACCCGTTTAGACCATGCTCCAACTATTACTCATTTTGACCTAACTTCTTTAAACTGCAATCTCATGTAATTATTTTCATAATCACAGAGATTTATAAACAGAAGTAAACCCCAGATCAAGTCACAAGAACAGCAAAATCTAACCAGATGGGCAGTAAGTCATTAAGTGTATACCAAGAATTTAATATTAATTTTATCTTTACCTATGCTGAAAAATGGTTATATATCCAGGTTTTGTTCGCGGGATCGTTGTTAAAAAACAATGAAAAACTTCATGAAGCCGTAATGTCTGCGATGTCAAAGAAGGCGAGCGTGGTAGAGTGTATTGAAGCGATTGAAAACGCGGCTGCATGATCCCGCAATTATAGTCAATACCAGTGATTATATGAATTTTTTTTTATTAAATATGAAAATAATATTGTTGTATATGTTTGGTTAAAATTGAATATTATATACGTGGAGACAAGTTTGTTTAGTATATTAAATTGAAAACCATAAATTGAATATCATGTTGGCTGAAAGGTATAGCCAGAACCATAAATTAGAAAAGGCTAAGATCATGAAAACCATCGAGCCGATTTTAGTATATTAAAGTACCAAGAACTTGTTTAAAATTAACGTACTCATGGAACATTTTCAAAAGCTGAGCTTTTACCACGAATTCAGTCAAAATAATGAAATGGCGTTCCAAGTGCAAACATGTTAACGTGTATAACTGTTTTGATTAATACAGAGATGAATTTTCTATCTATAATCACAAAAATTCAAGTAATCACTGTTCCAATTTAGCAAGATATTGTGCTAGTAACCCTTTTTGAGATTTTATTTCACGTATACATGTATAGTAAACAAGTTTTGAGGTTTTAATATACCCAAAGAAAGTGGATCGGTGGATATTCCGTATAAAATGAAAGTGTAGGTTGGGTTTGTATGTAATAACACATAAAATTGGCGAAAAGACATTATTGTGCCTAAAAAACAGTTGCAAGTTGGGAAAACATGAGACAATACAAGGGATGAAAATGCTTATAAACCAATCGTGTATCTTTCTACATTGAGCAAATACATTCCGTTTTATTGTTCCTCAACTTACATTACAAGAGATGAAATCGTTTTATTGTCGATAACACCAAGTACCCGGGTCTCCAACAAGGATGTAAGCAATATAAAACTTACGATGCAGTCATAGGCGGCCATACATGGAAAGCATATCTCTTAGCTTCTTTGCTTGGGTATCCATGCTTGAAAAGCTCATAGAATTTGGTATCCTCCAACCCCAATTACCAGACTGTGTTTACAAAAAATAATTATAGAACATAGATATGCTTATATTAAATTGTATCAATTTTTGTAATCAAATTTGACACACTAATTACTTATTATAAATCATCATCATCATCATCATCATCATCATCATCATCATCATCATACTCAGTAAATCCCACCAATAGCAAAGCTAAGGTACGGTCTGAGGAGGGTAAGATGTAGACAACCTTACCTTTATCCCATAGGAATAAAGAGGCTGCTTCCAGTGAGACCCCCGGCTCGATAGTAGTTTTGTATCAAGCCTTGGACATAATGCACATAACACTCAACAATTGGTACAAAAAGCCGATTAGTGCATGTACCCCCTTGTCTTTCGGCTATCAACACCACCACATGATGCATGATTAACCGTCCCTCGCTTTTTAACGTTATTTTCACGAAATTAGTAAAATAACGTTAAAATTAGTGCACTTTCACTTTTGCAATGATAAAGATGAGTTCAGTGTAATATGATAAAAAAAATGAGTTCAAGACTATTACTTGTGTTGCTGGAATATTCATTCTAGCGGAACTCCCCAACCCGAGAATATCCTGCATAGGTATGATTGAAGTTTGGGCTACTGAAGCAAGAGCTGCTCGGATTAGAGCCCATGAGATATCATCATCCTCAGAAATTGAAAGATAGTTAAGCACCTGAAATATACAAGAGTCATTGCGACAGGATCCAGATAGCAAATATATAGCAAATTGATTTGTAAATAAAACTAAAATAGAAAAAAAAAAGATGCTAACAAACAAGATAACAGCCTATATTCGAGAGATAACTCTTTTATAAAATGGTTACTTTTGAGCGGTAAACCAACTCTCCTAGTGATGCTCACTCGTTCAGTTCTCTTCGATGATGATAACAAGCATAACGGGGATTAGGATCAAATACAAAGGCTCCTAATTGTAAGAAGGGTACAAAGGCTCCTAAAAAACCCACTACACAAAAAAAAAAAAAAAAAAAAAACTTAAACATCCACCACCACCCAAAAAACCTAAACCCCCACCCACCCCCTCCCCCACCCAAAAAATTTTTTTTTTTTGCCGAGGGGGTGGGGGTTTAGCTTTTTGGGTGGTGGTGGGTGTTTAGTTTTTTTTAATTTTTTTTTTTAGGTTTTTTTTTTGGGGGGGGGGGGGGGGGGGTTGGGGTGGGGTTTAGGTTTAGGTTTTTGGGTGGTGGTGGTGTGGGGTGGGTGTTTACGTTTTGGGTGGTGATGTAGTGGGTTTAATTTTAGGTTATTGGACACTTGTCACTCTATAAATCCTTCTTACATTTCTTATTTATAGACTTTCCTAAATAGATATCTCATGGGCTATTCTATTTGTAGAATAACTTGACCCATCATAACAGTATCCTAGTCTTATTTCCTATTTATAGATTTTCCTAAATAGAATAGAATAGTAACTCATTTTTAAAGTAATCCTAACTAACTCAATCAATCAATCATACCCAGTATAATCCCACCCATAGCCATAACTGTTGAGTGTGAAGCCAAACCACTTGACAACTTGTTCAGCTGAGGTCACAATGCTGATCAAGTTGATAAAAAGGATAAGAGGGCAGGGGTGAACCAATAATGCATGTAACCCATTTCACAGGATAATGTTTTGGGACATTCTTCTCTTTCTTCATCATTTGTAATTGTAAACCTTGTACCTCTCCAGAATTATAAACTCCTAGTTACCAGTGGACGTAGGTCAGTTTAGACCGAACCACGTAAATCCTTGTGTTCTTGAAAGTGGCAGAGTGTGTGAGAGCAGAGTGTGTGTGTGGTCCGAGTTCGTGTGTGAGAGTCCGATCCCAACAACTGGTATCAGAGCTCAGGCTCGTGTTGTTGAACCGAACAGAAACCAATCAGAATGAACAGAAACGAAGGTGTAGAAGAAGAAGATACCTGAAGGTGCAGAAATCTGAACTAGGGTTCCGATTTGCATCAGTTTCTACCGGATTGTTCACGTCAGCCATTTTCTGTTCGAAGCCGCTGCCGCCCACACCTCCGGATTCCGTCAGAATCACGGCCACCACCATCAGAATAGCCTCCACCGCCATCAGAATCGCCTCCACCACCATCAGAAACGCCTCCACCGCCATCAGAACCGCCGGTCATCTTCCGCTGACAGCCGCCGCTGTCTAGGGTTCCGATTGAACCCAGTTTGGCTCTTGTTTGACACACGAATAGGAGAGAAGAAGAAGCTGAACCAGTGAGATCGAACTAGGGTTCCGATTGAACCCAGTCTCCTGTTCATCGCAGGAAGAAGAAGAAGAAGAAGAAGAAGAAGAAAAGAGAGAGAGTTAGACTTTTTTTTGTTCTGGTGGAATTGGGGAAGAAGAAAAGAAACATACGTGCTTTTATTTTCTGGTGGAAAATTGAGTTTCTCAATTTTATCAAAAGGCCCCTCAACTTTAAACAAAAATTGGGTTTAGTTCTTTTTATTTAATCCTTTGGCAGTAGTAGCCAAACTTTTATTTTTCAAAGAACTAAATTTTTTTTTGGGGCATTAGGCAGAAGGTTTAAAAATTTCAAGATCAGTTTTTTGACCGGTTAAACCAGCAAATTTTCAGAGTATCGTTTCGTTGAAAATCGAAGAAACAGAACCGTAGACCAGTGCTTGTTTCGGTTGTTTCAGTTTGATTTTCGATTTATTTTTCGATTTTCGTTTAGTCGTGTTTGAGTTATCATGGCAGAAGACGGGAAGGTGCAAATCGACAAGTTTAACGGTACAGATTTTAGCTGGTGGAAGATACAGATTGAGGCATCATTGGTTCAAAAAGATCTTGATATTGTGTTAACAGGAGTTAGACCAGAAAGGGTGAAACCAGCAGATTGGGAATCAAAAGACAGGAAAGCCAGGGCAGTTGTTACATTGGCGTTATCAAAGACTGTGGCATTCAACATCATGAAGGAAACCACAACAAGTGGCATGATGTTAGCCCTATCTAACATGTACGAGAAGCCTTCGGCAGCTAATAAGGTCTTTCTGATTCGAGAGCTGGTGAATACTAGGATGAGGGAAGGCAGTTCAGTCACAGAGCACATCAACAAGTTGAATTCGATTTTGGCCAGACTTGCGTCAGTGGGCATCAAATTCGAAGATGAAGTTCAAGCTTTGCTACTGTTATCTTCTTTGCCACACAGTTGGTCCGGAACTGTTACAGCGATTTACAGTTCATCAGGTACCAGCGGATTCACTTTTGAAGGGATTCGTGATCTTATTCTGAGCAAGGACGTCAGAAGGAGAAGTTCGAGTGGATCATCGAGTGAATTACTGAATGTTGGCAGGGGAAGGAAGAATAACAGAGATAGTCGGAGCAGGAACAGAAATAGGAGTTAATCTAGGGCTCGAGGTGATGTAACCTGTTGGAACTGCAAAGAGGTAGGACATTTTAGGAATCAATGTCCAAATGAGAAGAAAGAAGTTAACGCTGCAGTAGCCCACTCAGATGATGATGTTTTGATCTGTAGTGTGGAGAGCAGTGTGGATTCCTGGGTTATGGATTCGGGTGCTTCATTTCACGCTACCAACAGCAGTAAAGCACTACGAAATCTGAAAGAAGGTGATTTTGGTAAGGTAAGACTGGCGAACGATGAGGTTCTTGATGTGACGAGCATGGGTGACTTAGATCTGAAGACTCCAGTCGGTTCATGGACTTTGAAAGATGTCCGGGTAATTCCAAGTCTAAAGAAACAGTTGATTTATGTTGGGCAGTTGGATGAACAGGGGCACGAGGTTAAGTTCAAGAACGGGCAGTGGAAGGTTCTAAAGGGAAATTTAGTCGTAGCTCGAGGAAAGAAACGGGGTTCGCTGTATATGGTCAGTTTACCGTTTGAGGGAGTAACCGTCCCAGTTCAGAAGAAGACCAAGATCCGGTTCACAGAATCTCGTAGGCAGAAGAAGGTTTGCTTTGCAGATGGCAAACCCAGAGCCACATGTCAGATTCAGGATGAACGTGCTGGAAAAGGTTCAGTAAAACCAGTCAGGGGCATTCATGGCAGTGGGAGCACGGGACGTGCTTCAGTCAGAGTTACCAGACGACAGTGGGTTAAGAGAACCAGTATTCCAGCTGTCAAAGTCTCTCCAGTTGATAATCTGCTTTATTCGGAGAGTGTTTGTTCTCAGGTTGTTCCAGGATCGGGCAGTTCATGTCAGTGAGAGCCGATAGGAACAGAGAATGGGTCAGTGGCAGACTTAGCCATGACTGATGTGTTGGAGCTAACGGAAGCTTCAACGGGCCCTCAGGATAATTGAAGAGAAGGCCGGGTAACTAGGAAGGAGCTAAGATCAAAAGGTTTTTTATAGAAATGCAGATGCACAGTTAAAGCACAGGTGAAGGTTATCCCGTGGCTTCAAGTGGGAGATTGTTGAGTGTGAAGCCAAACCACTTGACAACTTGTTCAGCTGAGGTCACAATGCTGATCAAGTTGATAAGAGGATAAAAGGGCAGGGGTGAACCAATAATGCCTGTAACCCATTTCACTGGATAATGTTTTGGGACATTCTTCTCTTTCTTCAATCTCTATATAAGAGATTCATTTGTATTGTAAACCTTGTACCTCTCCAGAATTATAAACTCCTAGTTACCCGTGGACGTAGGTCAGTTTAGACCGAACCACGTAAATCCTTGTGTTCTTGAAAGTGGCAGAGTGTGTGAGAGCAGAGTGTGTGTGTGGTCCGAGTTCGTGTGTGAGAGTCCGATCCCAACAATAACAGCTATTAGTAGGGTCTGGGGAGGGTGCGATGTAGGCACACCTTACCTCTATCCCAAGGGACAGAGAGGCTGTTTCCGGTGAGACCCTCGACTCCAATGACATTTCCATATATAAGAGCCATAGCAAACATACAATTGCACACAGCTAGACAAAAGGTAGCAACAAAAAAAAAAATTGTACTGTACTAATAAAAATCTTAGTAAGCTATCAAACAATTAACACACTCATAACACATTATACAGGTGATAACAAGCACAATTCTTTTAAGACACTAACAAAACACACTAAGCTCCTAAGACAATAAACTAATACAAAGAGGTAATACCCTCTAAAAGTCTTTGACCTTAATCCTAGGTCTCCACGAACTCATATCCTCATGCATGTCCTCAGAGAGGTGTAAGTGTAACAAATCCTTTCTAATTCGCTTCTCCCAAGTCAGTTTCGGCCTACCTCTACTCCTTCGCCCCTCCACAATGAGACTTTCTATTGTTCTAATCCTAACTAACTAATATTGTATATACTATAAATATGCTATTTTGTCACATCAACCAACTTTGGCCCCTTAACTTTAGCATTAACCAACTTTAGCCCCACAACTTTAATAATGACATGGTTAACCCCTCAACTTTGGTAATAACATGTTTAGCCCTTAACTAAAATAACTTTAGCCCCTCAACTTTGATAATAAACAACTTTAGCCCCTCGACTTTAATAATGACATGTTTAGCCTCTTAATTACATTAAACAACTTTAGCCCCTCAACTTTAATAATGACATGTTTAACCCCTCAACTTCAATAATGACATGTTTAGCCCTTTAACTAAAACAACTTTATCCCCTCACTTTAGTAATGACATGTTTAGCTCCTCAACTTTAATAATGACATGCCTAGCACCTTAACTAAAATATCAAACAACTTTAACTCTCGCGATTTGCTTATTTTATCTATGTTTCGAACCCGCTGCGGAGCGCAGGTGGTCACCGATGAGTTTTCCATAAATAATGTAATTAGATTTAAATACGAACCAAGCACTAACAAATAAAACACTGTTAAAAAGAACTCTGAATAGATTGCAGTGAAAATAAACACTCACATTGCTTTTTTCTTCTTGTTGAAGAACATCCCACCAACCTCGTATCTATGACAAAAAATGCACACTATCAAATGATGTACAATGTAAGCATAACATGAAAATAAAAGAAAAACCTGTTGATTTTGAATTGCAATTGCAATACGGTGCGACCATCAATCATCACTTTTGTTTGAGTTCCTTAAATTGAGGTTTAGGATTTTTTTTTTCTTTTGTATTTATTATGGCCTATAATTCCATAAATCAACCTGATGTAAAGCAATATATGAATGAAGGGGATAAATCACCGTGTCATTATCATGAGTTCCGGTATATACAACTTGATTTTTCTCATGATTATGAGGCAAATGAGGGTTTGTTGAATCACTTCCAAAACCTGTTCATACGATTGTTAACAGAAGAATTCGTTTATGATAATTTTAAACTTTGGCCTACCGGATTATACTCAAATTGAAATGAGACAAAAAGTAAGAAGCAATCTAGTACCAAATTGAAGAACAGCCATTCCAGGTGCCCCAATGGATTTCCGAAGTTGGACTACATCTTCAGTTATAACTCCCTGTAATGCAGCAACAAAGGAAGAGATGATATGGTATCCTTATATAAGTATAACAGCTTTTATATCAGAATATGCCTTTAAATTCGTACCAAGTCTTCTGCTATGATATTGATGTCCCCAACAGCTTTAAAGATGGCGTTAAATAAAGAAATTCCGGGTCCCACCTACTATCAAACAAAAGTAATAACTTAAGCATCGGAAGTAATATATTTGAAGAAAGTTTGCATATCTGACCTTCCATCTACCCGAAGTCGCAATTTTTGCTTCTGCAAAACAAGTAATTCAGTATTATTACAACATGAATATAATGAAGTAAGATTCCTTTAATGGAAACTTTGTCTTATTATTATACACAAAACTCACCAGAAGGAACAGCCCAAAAGCCAGAAAATCCCCGAAAGTGATCTATTCTGAACTCGTCAAATAGATCCTGTGCACGTTTTAACCGGCGTACCCACCATGAAAATCGATCTTCTTCCATTGCTTTCCAGTCATACAGTGGGCTTCATATTATACAAAATAAAATATTATTCATCATTAATCACTTATTCATATAAATCTAGAAGCTTAAATGTCTTGTAGCATGCGAGCAAACAATATATTCTGTAAAAGCCAGAAATAAACAGTTTTCTTCAAAACAAAAACTATTTACCTGTCCCATAGTTGACCAGTTTCACTAAATGCATCAGGGGGAACGCCACTAACCAAAAGTGGAAACCCTTTCCGGTTCTGCAAGACAATAGACAGAAACCGAGATTAAAGAGGAATATCATGTCAAAACAAGTTTGGGTTAAAATGGGTCATGTTTAGTACAGGTTGGGATGATCCGCAAACACGGTTAGTCCATTTAATAAACCTTTCATATATAACTAACGCATGAATTAAAGAAACGATATTACAATTTACAATAATCATGTAAATCTTTGAATAATACGATATAAGAGGTTATATGTACAAAAATAAAGAGTAAAGTACATGGTTAGTGGTTTTCCAAAATTTTGGATTTGGTCCCTATCTTTCCAAAAGTATACAGATGGTCCATGTGGTTTGCACTTTGTAACGAATTTAGTCCACATTTAACAAATCTAAAGGTTTCGAGAGATCCAAATTCGGGACTAAATGCATTACAAAGTGCAAACCACAGAGACCATCCGTGTACTTTTGGCAAAACTTGAGGACTAAATGCGTTATAAAGTACAAACCACCGGGATCATCTGTGTACTTTTAAAAAGCTAGGGTCCAAATCCAGTTTTTAGAAAAATCATTAGGCAACTTTCAACCCACTCCCCTTTTATCTTACATCATTTAATTTGACCCATTTGACGTGCTAGAGATAAAAACGACAACCGGAATCGACGCATTCATCGGTAAATGAGTCTAAATTGCCACCTCTAATAATGCAAATCAACCGTAGATATTATTTACTCACGAGCAAAAAGTATTTCCTGTTTGCCCAAACATCTGCACTGTGAAACCCAACATAGATGGGCATGTCTCCCATAATGCTTATCCCCTTCGTCTGTGCATAATGACGAACTTTTTTCCACTGTAGTTGAAATAAGAACTGCTGTGCGACAAAAATGTCGATCTGGGTATGGAAAGGGCAAAACGGTCAGAAAAGAAAACAAGTGATCCGGTGAAAATCAAGTATAGGAACAGGGAGTAAATGCGTGTAACGGAAATCTCAAAGGGCAAACATCTTACAAATTCCCTTTTCGTTTCGTAAATATCTTGTAATGCAGCAAGATGTCGATTCTTTAAAGGCTCGGGCCAATCATACCAATTGTATGTATCATAACAGTCATCAATAGCAGCAAAATATGCTGCATCGTCAAGCCAACCTATGTAATCATGAAAAAAAAAATGCAAAAAAGTAAATTTCCTAAAAAAATCTCATAATAGTGTCTACAAACACCAGTACTAACATAACAACAATCCTAAAAAAATCTCATAATAGTGTCTATAAACACCAGTACTAAACATAACAACAAATGAATGCATAAATTCTTAAATAAGGTGAGAAACTTCAGTTAAACACAAAGAACTACGGAACAAATTATTGTCCTGAATGGAAAAAAATTGTTAATCGTAAGATAATGGACTTCACTAATTTGAGAAATCTAAGGGTGTGTAATGTAGATATTTCTGAAAGAATAAAATTCAGATTTATGCATTTTCGCGCAACCACAATTACCATAATAACTTAAAGAAAGGATATTTTACTTGCAACTTCAGGATCTTTGCGAAAATCTTCGAGCTGACATTTGAGATCCCCGTTACTTGAAATGAGCCTCTTTGCAGCCTTGGCTATCAACGGATCCTTTATTATAGCAACAGTTTCATAATTCACACGTTCTGAGTCCCTGCACAAATGCTATACACTGATAAAGGAATATACATCAAGATGGTAAAATATAATAATTGCATTTGCTTCATGTAATCAGTGATTCTTACAGTGGTTCAGGAAGCTCTTCTTTTGTCAATAAACCATCTTTCACAAGCTCATCTAGGGATATCAAAAGAGTGTTGCCACAATTTGCATCCTGGAAATGAACGTTGGGAATATTTTTCACTATTTTATCCCAAACGAGAAGTACATATAATTTAGAGGCAATGTGCGTATCTGAGATCACATGTAACCAATGAACATTGCTTCTAATTAAGCAGTAACTAACAGTCTAACACAGTAAATACCAAAGGATAATAAAAAAAAGTAGTCTGATTAAAAAACTTCCTTCGTAACAGAAAATTTGAGGTATATTGAGTATTGACACTCATAAAATCTTAATCTGATAAATCCTCATGAAGTATTAATGTTAAAGTTTGCTCGATGTCCTGTAACTCACAAGATAAAATATGGCACTTTGACACATATAATGCCATTAATGATTATTTCTTCAGTAACTCTGATTCTCTAATTTTCTTCTATTTCCTTTAAGCTCCTTCTTTGTATTTTCATTAAAGGGAAATTAGGCATTCTGTTCGACAACGCTTTTCATGCTCAAATACTATTAAATTTTAATTACTTCTAAAGATGAACTCCATTAGCATGACTCTTCAAGCAATGGTTGCAGTCAGTTCCGACACTAAATATACTTAGCAGTGAACACTATTAATTATCTGTTAGGTTGTTGTGGGAAGATCTCTCATTTCTTGATAAAAGCTCCATTCATTAATTAATACCTGTCCAGAATATGGAGATCCCTCCTCATTAGCCTTTCTACCTGGTGGAACAAGTGGGAGTACCTGCATAAACACAAAGAAACAGTTTAGAATAGCATACACCTGAACAGATTCAATGGGAATGGAGCATATAGTCATACAGAACATAATCTTGTATGGACATAGTAGTTTGAAAGTACGATTGCAACTGGAACAAAGATCATAGATGAAACAAGAGCAAGAAATGGTGTAGAGCAAATACAATTTCAGATGTACAATATAGAAAAGATTGACATGAATCCATTACAGGAAACCTTCCTTGCAGAACACTGTAAAAGATTTATCAACTTTAAAGGAAGTTATACAAGTTTGCTGTAAACAAAAAAAAAACTGCAATAGAACACTTATGTGATACATTCTAGAAACAATATCACTACACTTGAGCTAAGTTCCTCATGCAATAGTTTTTTACTTTTGGTAAACGGTTTCTTCTGCTTCTAGTTTAATTTACTTTCGCATACATTCCCTTTCAATCTAATTCAGCAAGATTCAAGAACCAATGCTACAAACTTATATTCATTCTGCAGGTGAAGTGTACAATATACCATACAGGTACAGCCTAAACAAAACTATCTAATTCTACTGTCCTAAAACCGAAATTACATAAAAATCTCTTATCAATGCAATCAAAATCAATGCCAATTTAAAACAGATGTCATTACTCATAATTCATAAAATCAACTACTAGAAAACACCTACATTGTTGTATCTCTAATTCTAGCGTTATAAAACCGAAACTACATAAAACTCTCATCTTAAAGCAATCAGAATCAACATCATTTCACAACACATACCATTATTCATAAAATCAACTACTAGAAAACACCAACATTATTGTATCTCTAATTCTACTGTCATAAATCCAAAACTACATAAAAATCTCTTCTCAAAGCAATCAAAATCAACCTCAATTCACAACACATACCATTACTCATAAACTCAACCACTACAAAACACCTACACACATTAATCGAAATCCGAACCTGCCAAACAGAGCAACCGGCTTCACTCAACCAATCCAGAAACCGAAAAGCCTGATCACCTAGGTCACCAACACCGTAGGGTCCAGCAAACGACGTCGGATGAAGCAACACTCCGGCTCTTCTCCGATCACGAGGATCCGCTTTCGGAATCCAGTCGGCATAATCCACCGGAAAATCCTCTCCCACTGCGTACGCATCAACTGCAACAGCGTGATTTCGAATTCGCCTAATTGCGAGTGGTTTTGGCGGAGCACGTGGTGAGGAGAATGAAGCGATGGTGACGAAATTGGTGAGTTTTGGATGAGTGAGAAGAAGAGGGAGTGATGAGAGAGAGTGAACCGCCATTGTTGGTTGAGAGAATTGAGATACAGTGGTGGTTGTTATATATGGATATGGAAGATGATTTACATGGGAGAGCGGGTTTAGGCTGGGGGTGAGCGGGAGCATGTGGAGTTCATGTGAAGTGGAGCCTAAATTGATTGAACCGCAACCCCATCCCTTTTCTCCATGTCATGTATATTTGGATACCATACAACTATATGACACCTATACTACACCTAAACTATGTATACTACATTTGTGTGGTACAATACAATACGAAGCGATTCATTGTGATCTGTTAAGGCCCAATATTGTCTACTAAGACAAATTTATTCTACTATTGTCCACTATGATCCAATAACGCTCAATATGGTCCATTAAGACATGTATGATCCAATATTATTCATTATGATCCATTAATGCTCAATATGGTCTATTAAGACATATATGATTTGCTATTGTCTATTGTGATCCATTAAAGCACAATATAGTTTATTAAGATATATATGATCAACTGTTGTCCATGGTGATCCATTAAGGCCCAATGTAGTCCATTAAGACATGTTCTAATATTGTCTATTGTGATCCATTAACGACCCAATATGGTCTGTTAAGACATATATGATGGTTTATTAAGACATGTATGATCAACTATTGTCCATTGTGATCCATTAATGCCCAATATGGCTCATTAAGACAAAAATGATTTACAATTCATGTTCATTGAGTTTCATTAAAGCGCAATATGGTCCATTAAGATATATATAATCCAATATTGTCCATTGTGATCTATTAAGGCCCAACATGGTTTATTAAGACATTTAGGTGTAGTATAGTATTGTATTGTATCGTATTGTATCATAGTGTATCTTATTGTATCGTATTGTATCGTATTGTATATTATAGTATTATATCGTATTGTATCACATCGTATCGTATTGTATTGTATCATAAAGTCAGGGTATAGCATAGTATAGGCCACGTATAGGCCTTATATAGGTGCAATATAGGCATTGTATAGGTCTATAGGTGTATTGCATATGTTGGGTTATATAAGATCTGCTGATGATGAAAACCAAAACCTAAAGGATCCATCATCCTTGCCTGAATAAGTTAAAATACAATCTTCAAGTCCAACAGTTTCTCTCCCCTTGATAGCTTAACAAAACCCTTATCCCAATCCTTGTTACATTAAAGTATTGCCTTCAAAGTATATAGAGAACAAGTATTTATTATCAAAAGAGTTGGTCAGCAAGTCAATAGTCAAGTCAACCAAAATCAAAGGCTGAAGACTCGAAGGCCAGTCAACCAAAGTCAAAGGCTGAATTTCTAGATTTCTAGAAGAGTTGGGTCACAACCAGTTGTTCTAAGAAACCCAGTAGTTCAATACATTACTCAGAAGATCCAGCAGTTCAATGAAACAGTGTAATAATCCAGTTGTTTCACAACCGCTGGTAGTTACAACAATTAGTGAAGCTATTGAAAGTCGCTTTCATGATGACATCACCAGCAGTTCACACCTCCTATATACAGTTCTGTTTATTCATTGTAATAGTTAACATTGAGAGCCGAGTGCATAAGAACTTAGTGAGAGTGTATTCACATGGTGAGGGGGAGTAGTGTGTACTTACTGATTGTATTACATCTGTTGAATTCTATATTGGATCATCTGCAATCGTTCCCTATTCATCTGTGATCTTGTTGACGTGTTTAGAGATTTCACTGTTTGATTGGATCACTAATTTAATTAACTGTTTTACTAAAGAAAAACACATACAACACACACTCAGATCCAACAATTAGGATCAATGCGAGGTTCACGGAATTGACCTCACCGTTTATTCAGAAGATAATCTAGCTCAAATTGATAACCGACTGAGTGATCAAAGGACATTGAGAAGAATTAGACCAATCAGATCAACTAGTTGTTTCTGATACTATGTTTTCTGAATTAAAAATCATTAGAACTTATAGAGATGTCAATTACTCATGATCCTCACAATACCGGATTGGCAAACAAGCCTCTGATGTTTGTTCGTCTTGAATTCAAAATATGGCAACGAAGGATGGATCACCACCTATCATATCAGATCATTGGTTGCTGGAGATCAATGGTATATGGCTCTCATGTTCCCTCTATTTCGAGATCGGTGGAAACCATTAATTACTCTGAGCAGGATTTCCAAAAGTTGGAGCTCGATGCTAAAGCATTCGGGATACTGGCCATGGTCTTACCCAACGAAATTTATGCTGGATTGCTCTATTGTGGGAATGCCAAAGAGTTGTGGGATGCTTTGAATGAACAATTCGGTGGTACAGATGAAGTTCAAGTGAACAACAGAGAAATACTGAGTCAACAATATGAAACATTTACCCACATCAATGAAGAATCTCTAACTCAACAGTTTGACTGGTTTAACTGCCTTATTAGTGAGCTAAGGCTTGCAAATAAGATCTATCAAAATTATGCTCAGAGTCACAGCTTCATGAGATATCTTCATGTTAAATGGGATACAACTACCTATGTGTTGAGAAAATCTATTGGTTTTAAGGAGATGACTCTGACGCAGCTTCATGGAAAACTCCTCACTTATGAGAGAGAGCCTGACCAGAAACAAACGTTGATGACATCAGGAAAAACTGCTGATGATTACACATTTGGTAACACAACACTGATGAGTCAAGATGAGCAAT
This sequence comes from Helianthus tuberosus, assembly GCA_030545235.1. Taxonomy (NCBI): domain Eukaryota; kingdom Viridiplantae; phylum Streptophyta; class Magnoliopsida; order Asterales; family Asteraceae; genus Helianthus; species Helianthus tuberosus. Next base: position 107,199,295 of record CM060437.1, read on the forward strand.
CATCATCCTACTTAGTAAATGAACATAGTTATGATCACTTTGTTGACATAACTATTGGTTTTAATTCTTAAAATGACTGTCACACCCTAACCGATGGCGTAAACATTAGAGTGAGACGAAAACGAGATTGCAAGAGACTTCATAACACTATTTTGCGACAAGTATTTAAGAACCAATATTTCATTTCATCACTAAATTCAAAGTACATTATTCAAAAGCAAATTACGACAACGTATAACAAGAAATCAAATTACAACAAGTACTAAAATTTATAGGTGCATATCTAGTCTCCCTACTAGATTTCGTTCATCATCATCATCAATTTCCTGCAATACGTATTAAAGTACATCTCAACACATAAAGCATTGGCGAGCACACAAGTTTATTTACTAATATAAGTATAAAAGGGTTAAAAGAATCCACATGGCATAAACGTAATCTAGAATATATCAAGACAATACTAGCATGCAACTCCTACTTGTCAACCCAAAGTTTCCCGCTAGCGTAATCTTATCGTAGCAACGATAAGACCATTTAGTTTACTTAACATGACACTCGTTTTGACACTAAGATAATATGTGATTTCATGTGTCCAAACTTGCCCATTAGAATCATAAACGAGAAACTTAAAATAAAGATAAGTTAACCTATGTTCATGACATATAACCATAATCCGGTTATCATCAAAAATTCGGCTATACATTATATAGTATATAGATTATATTATTGGTCCATCATGTATTATCATGTAGTGTCATATAAGTCAAGCATGGAGGTATGAATAAACTCATTGTATGATTTACCAAAGCACAAAGTCATCAACTTAGTTGATGACCTGGTTGGTCATGAATGAAAAGTAAAATACAACTAACTACCTAGTTCATCAAGTAGCCAAGTAAGAACAACCCGAGTGTTTCATACCCATCATGGAAAATGTTGGAGATGCGTCGGGGTTGTGTTACTTTAGGTCTAGGAAATTACTTGGAATAATACGATAACACATCAAGCGAGGTGGTGAAACAAGTTTGGAAAACCAAGGCTTCCATGGTTCACACCTTTACCAAAATAAAAGTCTTGCCATATGAACTATGGTAAACTTGGATGGTCTCAACACTTGTAGGTTGTCTAAACCTTGTTAAAACAGAAAGTTTAGAGGGTTTTTGCACCTCTAAACTCATAAGAATTAACCTTAATCAAGTCCCATAACCATAGATGAGTTTAGGAACAAGTTAGGTATAAGATTCATGTAAAAAAGTTAAGTTTATAAAAAGTTTACAACATATAACTTCCAAAACAGAAAGTTTGGACCTCAAAATGGTGATGTTCCACCTTAGTTTACCATGGTAAACTTGTGGAAACACTTCTAGAGGTGTTCCAAGCTTTGAAGTGGAAGAAAAGATGAAGAAATCATGAAGAAAGGTGAGTTTGAACTCACTTTAGGAGTTATAATTTTCTGCCCTTTTCTTGTGTTTGCAACTGATTGAGAGTGTTTTTTAGAGTGTAAGAGAGTTTAGAAAGTGAAAATGGGATGATGGAGGCTTGGTTTTATAATGGCCAGATAGGATTTTGTGTTAAAGGAGGTTGAATGGTGATTGGGGAAGAAGGAAATGGCCAATCCATGCTTAAGAAATAACTTTCTACGGATCAGCCTCCGTGAAGCCACGCGAAGGCAAGATAGGGAGGGGGTCGCACGATGCGGCGTCTCCTTTGTCAGTCCCAAGTTTCAGTTTTCACACTTTGGCCCCAACTTCCCATTGTTTATCATTTTATGCAATATGTCACACCCCCAAAATACCACATGCGGAAACACCGCGAGGTGTGTGACGTACCAGGATCCAGCCACTAATCACATTGAACTATAATAAGTATTTAAATAAAACTTTCCATACATTCATAATATAGTTCCAAACCATACGTTAAAACCAAAGTAAACATTCAGCGAAAGCATAAGATTATTCGTTGTTCAAGTGTTTCAAAACAATGTACTAAACCAAGAATAAATATCCAAGAGTTGCGACCCATAACCACTCCAGCACTCCCAGATAGCAAGTTCCATGACCAAGAATCTAACGACCTGCAAGCATGCAGACAAGTGTGTCGGACGACGCTGGTGAGTTCAAAGTTTGTGAACACGTTTTAGTTACCAGATATAGGTATAAAACATTTCAAAGATTTGATGTCGTTAATAACTCGATTACCGTCGATGGCTCCAGATTATTTTCCCTATTCCCCAATGCCTCTATCAAAGCAATGGTCAAGACTGGGGTCATTAGTTCACGCCCGTCCTCCCCGGTACGGTGTGAGGGTGCTAAACCTAAATAGCGCTGTTAACTAATACCCCGTTGCCTCCCCGGAAACAGATCGGTAGAAGGGACTTGAATGATAGATATGAGTGTATTAACCAACATCCCAGGTTTAACATTCCAGTCAAACCCCAATTACCCGACATTCCTCCCCGGAATGTTTACCAGATCTCCCTCCCCAGGACGCATGCTTGGAAAAGAGCAGTGAACTCACCTTGGTTTGCTCGGTATTTATCAAATTACCCGTTCCAGTTAATCAACCAACCCTACCGTTCATAATCATCCAAGTCATGTAATTAACACAGTTTGCATTCATAGTAAGAGTCATCATATGTCACCCAGCAGTCACTCATACAAGTCCACACTCATATACTTGACACTTAATAGCATTTAACAGATGGATTTGTTATTCACATTAGTTGGTTCACATTCCTCGTTTCTCACTAAGGTTGTTAACATGCAACAGATGTAATCGTATGACAAACACATTCATCATTATATACACCATGAATTATTTAAACTCTATGTCTTGTGAACACTGTTCTGTTTGTTTAATCCACGGCGAAGGACCCCCTTTCGGCGAAATACCATTTTTCGTCACCCAAGGATGTGACGAAAAACCATCATGGCGAAGAACTGTTCTTCGTCAGAAAGGGACTTCGGCGAAGAACCCTGGTGTTTCGTCGGATGCTAGCCATCAAAGACTTACGTTCTTCGTCGCTGCACCTGCGCAGACTGTGTGGGTTCCCCACAAACCCTAATCAAGACGGTTTCACGTATCATCATACAATTGTCAAACGACTTCCTGTTAACACTAGTTCATCGAATAGATTTAGCAAACCACACAATGAATGTACACGTATACAGATCATCTAATCTCTATCATACATGTTCTAAATCCTCAGATTTAGTATTAAAACTTCAAAACTCTTTTTAACGACTAACCCTACTCATACCCTCACTATTCGAATCTGATCAGTTTGTTATTGCAAGCCATTCATCAAGACCTGTTTTCATGCAACCCTAGATAATAATCATCATTCATATCAGATTACAACTAAACATTAGATCGTGCACTCATTCTTCTTCACCATAATAACAATCAACTACAGATAAACAAGGATCACATGGGTGTTTAATCGAATCATGAGAGTGTTACTAACCGTACAATGGCTTGTGCACAAAGAAAGGTCGATTGAAAACTCCAAACCAAAGAGAATGGCTGTCGTCTAACAGAGAGAACAGTAGGGTTTCGTGTTTACGGTTATGAGAGGTTAAATAATCTGAAAAGTATGGGCCTCAAGTGGACCTGGGCCTAAGGTCTTGACGAAAGACCTTTTTCGTCGTGTTGGGTGACGACAAAAGTCCTGAGTTTCGTCGAGTATAGCAATGACGAAGGACCTATATTTCGTCGAGTTCGATGTCGACGAAGAACTATCTTCGTCGAGGGTTCATGACAAGAGTCTTAGTTATAAAACATGCACAATTAAATCCAATAACCCTCAAGACTCTAATCTTACAAACAGTTACACATTACATAACATAACAGTTACACATTACATAACATAAAACAAATTATCAAAACAGAATTGCGACACAAGCGATACATAAATGAAAGAACTTGAAATCTCGGGTTGTCACATCATCCCCAACTTGAAAGAAATTTCGTCCTGAAATTTGATAAGCAATCCACAATAGCACGGCGTTAGATTAGGATGACTGTATATTTTCCGTGGGTGTCACATCATCCCCAACTTGAACGGGAATTTCGTCCCGAAATTCACTAGCTGTATCAGATTTAGATTTCTCAGCTGGGAATAAGTGAGGGTACTTGAGCTTCATATGATCCTCGCGTTCCCATATGAACTCCGGTCCATGTCTTGAGTTCCAACGAACTCTCACGATCGGAATTCGACTATGCTTACGGACCTTGACTTCCTGACCCATAATCTCTATTGGCTCTTCGACAAACTGCAACTTGTCGTCAATCTTTAGCTCTTGAAACGGTACCACAAGTGTTTCATCAGACAAACACTTCTTCAGTTGCGACACGTGGAAAACATCATGAACGTTACCCAACTCAGCAGGTAACTATAACTTGTAGGCCACTTTACCAACTCGTTCCAGAATTTTGAATGGCCCGACATAACGAGGGTTAAGCGTGCGTCGCTTTCCAAAACGTACCACACCCTTCCAGGGTGAGACCTTGAACATAACACGACCGCCTACAGCGAATTCCAAGGGCTTCCTACGCTTATCAACGTAGCTTTTCTGACGGTCGCGCGCTGTTGCCATACGATTTCTGATCTGAACGATCTTCTCTGAAGTTTCGAGCACAATTTCTGGACCTGTGATCTGGCTGTCACCCACTTCAGCCCAACAGAGGGGTGAACGACATTTTCGTCCATACAACGCTTCCAATGGAGCCGCCTGGATACTGGTATGGTAACTATTGTTATAATAGAACTCTATCAAAGGCAGATGTTTCTCCCAACCCTTGCCAAAATCAATCACGTACGCTCGTAACATGTCCTCAAGTGTCTGGATGGTTCGTTCACTTTGACCATCCGTCTGCGGGTGATAAGCAGTGCTCATGTCGAGACGCGAGCCGAACGATTTATGCATCGACTGCCACAAATCCGAAATGAAACGCGGGTCACGATCAGAAATAATAGAGGTCGGCACCCCATGCCTAGAAACCACCTCTTTAAGATAAATAGCGGCAAGTTGTGAGAACTTATCCGTTTCCTTGATTGCTAGAAAATGTGCTGACTTCGTGAGATGATCAACGATCACCCAGATGGTATCGTTTCCGTTTTGAGTTCTCGGCAAGCCTGTGACGAAATCCATTGCGATTTGTTCCCATTTCCACATGGGTATCTCTGGTTGCTGAAGTAGACCCGAGGGTTTCTGATATTCCACATTAACTTTAGCACAAGTCAGACACTTACTCACGTAAGTCGCGATGTGAGCCTTCATCTTCGGCCACCAGTACAAAACCTTGAGATCCTGATACATTTTATCCGAACCCGGATGAACAGAGTATCGAGACTTGTGCGCTTCGTCCATCACAAGTTCTCTAAGATTTCCAAACAAAGGAATCCATACGCGCTCCATGAAGTAGAGAATACCATCCGATTTCTTTACAAGTCGTTTCTCCATGCCCCTTAAGTACTCTGCTTCAATGTTTTCCTCTTTCAACGCTTCGGTTTGTGCAGAACGGATTTGGTCAAGCAAATTAGAATGGATGGTGAGCTGCAAGGCGCGAACACATTTGGGTTTCGATTCCTTTCGACTGAGGGCATCAGCTACCACGTTATCCTTACCCGGATGATACTTGATTTCACAATCGTAGTCGTTTAAAAGTTCTACCCAGTGACGCTGTCGCATATTCAATTCCTTCTGGTCAAAGATGTGCTGAAGGCTCCTGTGGTCGATATAAATAGTGCATTTAGCACCGTACAGGTAATGCATCCAGATTTTGAGCGCAAACACCACGGCTCCCAACTCTAAGTCGTGTGTCGTATAATTCCTCTCGTGAACCTTCAACTGTCGAGAGGCGTAGGCTATCACCTTCTCGCGTTGCATCAACATGCAACCGAGACCCTGAATAGAAGCATCACAATATACACGAAATATTCGGTACCTTCTGGTAAAGACAAGATCGGTGCACTGCAGAGCTTCTGTTTTAACAACTGGAAAGCCTCTTCTTATTTCGTTCCCCATGAGTATATAACGCCTTTCTGTGTTAACGAGGTAAGAGGTTGAGCGATCTTCGAGAAGTCTTTGATAAATCTTCGATAGTACCCAGCAAGACCAAGAAATTATCGCACATCCGAAGGAGTCTTCGGTGCCGCCCAATTTCTTATAGCATCAATCTTAGCAGGATCCACGTGTATCCCAGACTCATTCATAATGTGGCCAAGGAAGTGTACCTCTCGAATCCAGAAGTCACACTTAGAGAATTTCACGTAGAGCTGCTCCTTCCTCAGAAGCTCCAAGATAAGACGCAAGTGTCGCTCGTGATCCTCCTTGCTCTTGGAGTAGATCAAAATGTCTTCGATGAACACTATCACGAAATCGTCAAGATACGGCTTGCACACACGGTTCATGAGGTCCATGAAGACCGCTGGTGCGTTCGTCAACCCAAACGGCATAACCAGAAACTCATAGTGCCCATACCACGTTTGAAAAGCCGTTTTAGGAACATCCTCCTCTCGGACTCTCATCTGATGATAGCCTGATCTTAAATCGATCTTCGAGTAGAAACTTGACCCTTGCAACTGGTCAAATAGATCGTCGATGCGTGGCAGAGGGTAACAGTTCTTGACAGCCACCTTGTTAAGTTCCCGATAATCAATACACATACTAAAGGACCTGTCTTTCTTATTTACAAATAGAACTGGGGCTCCCCAGGGCGAAGAACTGGGTCAGATAAAACCTCTACCCAACAATTCTTGAAGTTGATTAGATAGCTCTTGCAACTCTCCAGGTGCAAGACGATAAGGAGCACGAGCAATCGGAGCTGTTCTTGGTGCAAGATCAATCTGAAATTCCACTTGATGATGAGGAGGTAAACCAGGAAGTTCCTCAGGAAATACGTTAGAAAATTCACGAACAACTGGCAGGTCTTCGATCTTCCTCTCTTCAGACGTGGTATCAGTAACAAGTGCTAGAATAGCAGGATACCTGTAGACACTTTTGCGCTTGCATAGCTGAGATAATACCAACCATCGCACCACTGCGATGCCCTTGAACCGATAGAAATTCTACACTGGGGAGGGGAATGCGTACGATCTTCTCTTTACATATAATCTCAGCTTGATGCTTAGACAACCAATCCATACCAACCACTATATCAAAACTACCGAGGGTAACAGGAAGGAGATCAATATCAAACATTTGACTCACAAGGTCTAGTTTACATCCCATAAGAACGTGTGAGGCTTCAATCATTTTACCATCGGCTAGTTCTACTACATGCTTAGCTTCTAGAGGTGTTGGAGATAACCCTAATTGTTGACTGAACTCTAGAGACACATAACTCCAATCGGCACCGGAATCAAATAATACAGAAGCAAAGAGGTTGTTCATAGAAAACGTACCAGTCACGACATTGCCGTCGTTTCTAGTATCACCAGCACCAATCGTAAATACCCTTCCACGAGCACCATTTCCCCCATTGTTGCCGTTATTGTTGTTCCCAGCATTGTTGTTGTTCTGACGGTTGTTGTTATCATTGGCGTTCTGATTCAGCTGAGGGCAATCCCGTTTAATATGGCCCTCATCCCCACACTTGAAACACCCCTTCCTAAAGCCTTGGTTCTGATGGGGCTGCTGCTTTTGCTGTTGCTGATGCTGCTGATTCTGCTGCTGACTTTGCTGCTGCTGCTTTGGGTACGGGGCTCTACAGTCTTTTGCCATATGGCCCACCTTATCGCACATATGGCAAGCCCGGACACATGGTCCATGATAATGATACCCACACTTGTTGCACTTAGGCTTCCTACCAACGTAGGAGCCTTGACTCTGATTGCTGCCCTGGCCTTGGTTAACTGAGGACGACTGACTGAAACTACGGTTATTGCTGTTGTCAGGCCTTTTCTAAGATTGACTAGCACTGGTTGCTTTGTCAGCATCGTTCCATTTACGCTTGTTGTCACTAGCAGATGTAGTAGCTGTAGCAGCAGGGGTAGTAGCAGAAACACGGGGCGGTAGCGATCCACGCTCGACCTCTTGGTCGGTAATCTTGTGTGCTAAATGGATAATCCGAGGCAGATTGTTAAGGTTTACAGCAGTGACCAAACTCTTTACTACTGGTGCCATGCCTTTGATGTACAACTCAATTCTTCGAGGTGGGGGTCGAGATAAGTTAGGGCATATGTTTGCCAGCTCATGTGACATCTTTGTGTACTCTTCAATTTCAGACCCCTCCATCTTTAGATTGTAGTACTCGTTCTCGAGCTTCTGAATCTCGTCACGAGGACAATACTCCTCCCGCATCAACTCCTTGAAATCATCCCAAGTAGTTGCATTAGCCATCTTGATGCCCAACATTTGCACCTGGGCATTCCACCAAGTTAAGGCACCATCCTCCAAAGTGCCTTTAGCATACTTCACTTGGTCCCCCTCGGGACAGTTACACACAGCGAACATTGACTCAGCCTTCTCAAACCAACGTAGTAACCCCACAGCCCCTTCAGTCCCACTGAATGTCTGTGGCTTACAATCCATGAACGTCTTGAAAGTGCAAGCAGGCGGATTGTTTTGATTCTGATTCGCTTGCTGACCTAATGGATGAAAGAAAATTCAACACAAGGGTAAGAGTTGTGTACGCGACACAAGAATCAAGAGTATTTGGCACATGTTGTACCAGCTTGGTAGGCTGACAAAGCCTCAGCCACACGAGTGTTTATCAGATTTGTCAGTTCGGCCTGAGTCATCGCAATGTGACCACGCCCATGGCCTCGTCCGCTCATGATTCTATATAAGAGAAGGGAAAAGGTTAAGAATCAAGATAAGGTAGGAATCAAACCTCACAACGACTTCTGCAGATTACCAAGTTTACGTCAAACAACAGAACAGAACCCCTTTCACACTTGTTAAGCCTCACTGGGACTCACATGCACCCCACATTATTATTATGTGTGCACCCATAATAACAATGCAATTTGCATGCTCATCTCAGCTCCCCCTAACTCGTGTTAATAGGTTCCTCAAATTCGAGTAGCAAATCAGAAGACACCACATAACATAGGTCACGAAAGTCTAACAAGACACCACACTATGACTCTATCAACCACATAACCTAGGCAAATACACATGAATTCAGTCTGTAGTGCTAAGTGTGCGATCACATGCAACATCATACGTGAATGTATACTGGATACGCTATGCAATAAGTAAACTAGATACGAACCTTGCAATCTGGAGCTGAGTGTCATGGTCGATTTTCGAAGCTGTTCGGTTATAGTCTGGCTTTATAAAAACGTTTTAAAACCTAGTTCACTATAACCAGTGGCTCTAATACCAAACTGTCACACCCCCAAAATACCACATGCGGAAACACCGCTAGGTGTGTGACGTACCAGGATCCAACCACTAATCACATTGAACTATAATAAGTATTTAAATAAAACTTTCCATACATTCATAATATAGTTCCAAACCATACATTAAAACCAAAGTAAACATTCAGTTGAAGCATAAGATTATTCGTTGTTCAAGTGTTTCAAAACAATGTACTAAACCAAGAATAAATATCCAAGAGTTGCGACCCATGACCACTCCAGCACTCCCAGATAGCAAGTTCCATGACCAAGAATCTAACGACCTGCAAGCATGCAGACAAGTGTGTCAGACGACACTGGTGAGTTCAAAGTTTGTGAACACGTTTTAGTTACTAGATATAAGTATAAAACATTTCAAAGATTTGATGTTGTTAATAACTCGATTACCGCCGATGGCTCTAGATTATTTGCCCTATTCCCCAATGCCTCTATCAAAGCAATGGTGAAGACTGGGGTCATTAGTTCACGCCCGTCCTCCCCGGTACGGTGTGAGGGTGCCAAACCTAAATAGCGCTATTAACTAATACCCCGTTGCCTCCCCACCAACAGATTGGTAGAAGGGACTTGAATGATAGATATGAGTGTATTAACCAACATCCCAGGTTTAACATTCCATTCAAACCCCAATTACCCGACGTTCCTCCCCGGAACGTTTACCAGATGTCCCTCCCCGGGACGCATGCTTGGAAAAGAGCAGTTAACTCACCTTGGTTTGCTTGGTATTTATCAAATTATCCGTTCCAGTTAATCAACCAACCCTACCGTGGTTACAAATTCGATATCAGTTTCATAATCATCCAAGTCACGTAATTAACACAGTTTGCATTCATAGTAAGAGTCATCATATGTCACCCAGCAGTCACTCATACAAGTCCACACTCATATACTTGACACTTAATAGCATTTAACAGATGGATTTGTTATTCACATTAGTTGGTTCACATTCCTCGTTTCTCACTAAGGTTGTTAACATGCAACAGATGTAATCGTATGACAAACACATTAATTATTATATACACCATGAATTATTTAAACTCTATGTCTTGTGAACACTGTTCTGTTTGTTTAATCCACGGCAAAGGACCCCCTTTCGGCGAAATACCATTTTTCGTCACCCAAGGATGTGACGAAAAACCATCATGGCGAAGAACTGTTCTTCGTCAGAAAGGGACTTCGGCGAAGAACCCTGGTGTTTCGTCGGAGGCCAGCCATAGAAGACTTAAGTTCTTCGTCGCTGCACCTGCGCAGACTGTGTGGGTTCCCCACAAACCCTAATCAAGACGGTTTCACGTATCATCATACAATTATCAAACAACTTCCTGTTAACACTAGTTCATCGAATAGATTTAGCAAACCACACAATGAATGTACACGTACACAGATCATCTAATCTCTATCATACATGTTCTAAATCCTCAGATTTAGTATTAAAACTTCAAAACTCTTTTTAACGACTAACCCTACTCATACCCTCACTGTTCGAATCTGATCAGTTTGTTATTGCAAGTCATTCATCAAGACCTGTTATCATGCAACCCTAGATAATAATCATCATTCATATCAGATTACCACTAAACATTAGATCGTGCACTCATTCTTCTTCACCATAATAACAATCAACTATATATAAACAATGATCACATGGGTGTTTAACCAAATCATGAGAGTGTTACTAACCGTACAATGGTTTGTACACAAAGAAAGGTCGATTGAAATCTCTAAACTAAAGAGAATGGCTACCGTCTAACAGAGAGAACAGTAGGGTTTCGTGTTTACGGTTATGAGAGGTTAAATAATCTGAAAAGTATGGGCCTCAAGTGGACCTGGGCCGAAGGTCTTGACGAAAGACCTTTTTCGTCGTGTTGGGTGACGACTAAAGTCCTGAGTGTCGTCGAGTATAGCAATGATGAAGGACCTATATTTCGTCGAGTTCGATGTCGACAAAGAACCATCTTCGTTGAGGGTTCATGACAAGAGTCTTAGTTATGAAACATGCACAATTAAATCCAATAACCCTCAAGACTCTAATCTTACAAACAGTTACACATTACATAACATAACAATTACACATTACATAACATAAAACAAATTATCAAACAGAATTGCGACACAAGCGATACATAAATGAAAGAACTTGAAATCTCGGGTTGTCACACAATAACTTGGTAATTTAACATGTTTTCAAGTGTGGAATGCGCTTGTAAGTATAATTCGAGTGTCGTGAATGTTCGTATGAGAATTTGAATGTATAACTAGTGTCGGTTTGCAAGTAAACCCATATTTTATTATTGATTGTAAGTATGACATGTATGTATAAAACATGAATTTTATTACGATCAAAGTCTCGGGTTACAAAGTGGAAATCGAATACGAATACAAATTTCCAAAAATAGATATACGATTACATTATTCTAATCATGGAAAGTACAAAAATGCGGAGCGTTACAATGACACATCACATATGAGAAGCCATAATTATGCTTTGATGATGTATAATCATAGACCGATGGAACCTGTTAACCAAGAAGAATTTTAGCTCCTTGACCAACTAGCTTTGTTGAGTATCAAGTCTAATCAATTTTATAACAAAACTGGTAGGAAATTTCCTAGTGTTGAGGGTAGGGGTAAATTTGAGAAGGATAAATCCAGAGTTATGTTATAGGTGTTGTTAGGTTACTTTGCAAGGGAGTGTAGAAATCCTGCACAAACCTCAGTACCAATTGTGACCTATCCTACCCAAATGAATCAAACAATTGATGGTCAATATCCAGGATCTCAAAATGCATATAAGAGTCACTAGTACAAATATAACCCTTTTTAAAACGGTGATCTTGACATTTTAAAACGGTTGGACAACCGTTTTAAATTCATATGTTTTAAAAGGTAATGGACCGTTTTAATTAAGACACACCCGTTTTAAAAGGCTTGCTCAAAAAATCACGTTTACAAGTGTTTGTGGAGATTATGATTGTTTAAAAATAACAATACAACCATTTTGGTGTTTTTTAGATTATGAGTGTTTTAAAAAACAATACAACCGTTTTAAAATGTGGTCTTGCATGAGTTTATGAGTGTTTTAAAAATACAAATCAACCGTTTTAAAAGGTTCTTTTATGAGTTTATGAGTGTTTTAAAAAATCAAAACAACCATTTTAGGTTGTTTTAAAAAGTGGTCGTTTATGACTGTTTAAAAAAAGAAATATACCGTTTTAAAAATGTTTTACAAAAATGTTATTCATCATTCAATTACTTCTAATCATGAGGTTATATTATATACAGTAACTAATTATAATTCAATTAATAATTTAAAAGCATTACTAAGCCGTTCAAACGAAATAGATACATAAATATAAAGGAAATCTAGTTCTTCAAAACATAACACAATTGTTTTAATTTGTCTTTACATAACCCATTAATCCAATTTTTGGCTAAATTATATGTACTAGAAATCCTTAATAAGTTGACTTGAACCCTCTAGCACACATCCATATATTGCTATGAATTCAACCCCTGCAAAAATAATGACAGATTAAAACTTTAAACTTATAACCTGAATGTACTATTATGTTACAGGAGAAAGAACATGTCAACATCAATAGAGCCAAGCTAATACATGGTTTCAAGTTAATTCCAGATTTATCAACACCAAATCAGTTTATCAATACTCTTATTATTGTGAGTATTAACTATGTCATACAATTAACTAAATAAAACCTTAAACTCGAATCGCTAAACCAACATATTGGATGAAATGTGTTTCGAGGCAGACCAAAATTCACGACTATCCGGTCATTAGGATTCCAAATGTACTTAGATACTCAAGGCAGCATGGGATTCACATAATAACTAGATACCATAACCCTAACAATCAAATTTAGCTCATTTAAGAATTTACAGCTATTTTACTTCATAATAACCAGAAACCACATTAGATGTGTATAGAACGCATCAGATAGTGAAACTACCAGTAAATCGACACCCAAAATCTATACGCAAGAGACTACATGCTAACCATATCAAATCAAATTTAAAACTGGCTTGATTCTTAGAAGCCATTAGCAAATTGTTTCCTTAACAATCCCGATGAATCATCAGGTAGACTTTGCTCTCTCCTTTACTGCATAATATAATATAAATACATAAACTAACTAGCATGTTGATAATTCATTAGCTTCTGTAAGTGGAAACATAATAGCAAATAATTATGTTTCCCAATGAGTAGCATGCAATGTTCGCGGTTAAAGTGTAAGAAAATCATGAACTACTATATATGTGGCACTATCACAAGCCAGTAAATCCTAACACACTTTTTATTAATTACCAACAAGGTCACAAGCATATCATATCTATGATCTAGATTACATATTCATACAAAATAACATGAAAAGAAGATAAAGGCTTACCATGTAATTGCACAAACGTCTTTAATATGTTTTCTACAAATTTGTCAATTTCACACCGGGTAAGGGGCCTAGAATTGTACATCATCTTGAACAAATAAATTAATAAAAGTTAGATTATAATTCAATATGCATTATAGTTCAACATATAGCGTGCATCACATAATACCCACATTCCCAGGTTCCGCTTTGTTGATGACACTAAATATATTGAATTAACAAGTAACTAGTTAAAATATATAAATAAACAAACCGTAAAGAAAATGAAGAAAAACTTATATTTTCCATTTTCCACGTTGTTTTCTTTTTCGTAGCTTTTTCAAATAACCCAGTGATCTTGTAACACGATGCATCCTTTTCCTCATTGCTTGAATCGATAATATGTCCATAATAGTTTTTATCTACGGGGTTACGATGAATCATAATGACCCCTGCATTATGAAGTTTTTTACAAAAACTAATATGACCCCTGCATTAAGAAGTTTTTTTTACAAAAACTAATATGTTAGTATTTAAATAAATGAAATAAATAAAATCAAGAAAAGCAACAAAAAATAAAACTAATACCCGGCTAAATATGGTGCCATAAAATATTGCCTTTTCTTATGATACTTCATGACAGATTTAATATGATTTATGACAAGGTTTTCATTTGCTTCAATTGTATTTAATGCAATATGATGAGGATTAAAATACACAGTTTTATTCAAGTTGTTTATCTCTCCCAAAGCATATAAATACCTAAAAGCAAAGAAAGAAATATTATAAATTAGTATCACTCAGTTATATTTTCATAAAATGTTTCCATAAAATAACTGAACAAATAACTGAAAAATCAATGTACTTACATAATATACCAATTCAAAGTTCCGAGCTGCGCCCATTTGTCAAGAGATAGTTTATTGATTCCTTTATTTCAACATGCTCAACTTCAGGTTCCTTATACATTCCGTTTGGCGAAGTAACCGCAACAGTTGCGCTTTCGTTAGCTTTAAGCGCCAATTCTTCTACTAATCTATATATGTTTTCAGGCCTCCTTTTCTTTACCTTTCTCAAAATTTTAGCGATGTTTGTATTTTTTTTCTTCGGTTTGGAACAGGTTTTGTACGAACAGGCTCAGTAGAGACAAGCGGTGTAAGAATAGGCTCAGTGGAGACAGGCGGTGTAGGAACAGGCTCCGTAGAGACAGACAGTGTAGGAACATGCTCACTACGAACAAGTAGAGTAGGAGCAGTCTCAATAACTTTAGGATCAACAACATCCATGGTATAAGTCGGTTGTACCGGAATCTCGGTATTTAGCTACGTTAACGAATGACATTATTAAACAATTTATTATAACTATATATATATATATATATATATATGTATAGAGAGAGAGAGAGATAGAATAAAGTGATTACCAAATCCATAAAACTCACTCGAGTGTATACTTCTTCTTGAAATTCCATGTGTCCTTGAAATGCCATGTGCCCTTCGTCAAACTACACTAGCAAAGAAAATATATTTTATTTCAACTATATGTAAATTATTAGTTATAAAAAAATTACTAGAGCTGGCATATAACACTCAGAATAATCGGGTGGTTGTTGATGATAAGCATTTGTTTTTGACGAGAATCGGTGTTTAAAAGCTGTATGATAAAACAAATATTGTTAATATAACAATAAATAAAGTAATATACGGCTACATTTTTGTAAAAAATATACCTTTATGGCTTTTCTTGGCCATTGAATAAATTTTCCTTGTGTAGTACCCATATCAGTTACTTCCTCAGGCTTTATTGTGTGTGGCAGTTAAAATTTTCTTAGAAAACGAGTCAAGTCATGGTTATCCCTTGGTGTAAATGTGATTTATTTTCTTTTATGGTTTCTATCCTTTAAAGCTAAAATAAGTTCTTTTGATTACACATGTTAGTTATTTCTCTACACATGTTTTTTATATTTTTGTACGTCACATTACAACTATACGGTATAAAGTCGATTTATTTTACGTTTTGATCCAACCGCAATGTTTGTATAGGTTACGTTGAGTTGAACCGAGTACGTCAAAACATGCATTTTCATATGGTTAACGCATGGCATAACGTGTAGACTAATCCATTCGATATTTGCAACGGACCCACGAGGCATCGCCCACGGATCATATTACTAGTTACAATTATTTTAATGTTTTAGTGTATACTAGATATGCTTAGGAAAATTAATAATTAATTAATGTGTTGAGGAACCACCAACGAGCCAAGCACAAGCTTTGAAAACAAAGCTCGAACCCAGTCGAGCTTGAGCTCTCATAATTTAATCGAGCCCGATTAAGCTCAGGCTTGGCTCGTTTTGCATTGCGGAGGGAACTCAGTCACACTGCAAGGAAAAGGAGCAATAGAAAAAGTGTTGTTTGTCGCCCCTAATAGTATTAGCGGCGACCCTAATACCCCGTCACTAAAGGTGTGACATTTGTGCTCTGTAAAGACTGTACGATGTAGAACAATATCAAATATCAATGAAACGATGTGTTTTGGTCTCAATGTTTGTTTATTTGCGTTTGACGATTTTACGTTTTGATTCTAGTTCGATTTCAAGCTTTTAATCGCTTTCTAGAAAGTTATACGCAAACTGTTATGTAAACGTGATCAGTTTAATGCGACAAACACTCAGGAACAGTGACATAAGCTTAACATACCTTAAATAACCTTTACCTAACTTAGAAATAAGTTTGAAGGCTTTGGTGTGTCAAAAACAAGTTTATTCGATCGCAGGGACTATTTGTGACAAACAACAAAAGTCTGCCGATTCGTATAGTAATGTACACTTTGGAACAAGATCATAAGCTAATCATACCCTAAATATCCTTTACATAGCTTAGAAATAAGTTTTGAGGTGTTCGGTATGCGAAAATACGCTTATTTGATTATAGGGTCTAAAAACGTCAAAAACTGCGTAAGTTTGCATATACGCGCATATCTTACGTTCTAACTATATTCGGACATCCAATAATTTTTGTAATCACTAAAATATTATATTTTAGTGATAGGAATGCAAAAATACCCTTCGTCGTGTAATTTGGATTGTTTTCGCGTCCGTTCGAGTTTCGTCGTAATTAACCAAATAACGCGATCGTACGACCAAACGAACCGACATCCGTGATATTTCCAAGCATATTTTAAGCCCCCTATGCTTTAAGATCCTTGTAGAGCCTTGCAAATGGGGTTAACGGGGGTTAAATGCATAAAAAAACACATAAATTCATGTGCAGGGGCCTGTTTTTCCAAAACTTGGAACCTGATGTAAGTCTTGGCGGGGGGGGGGGGGGGGGGTTTAGAGACAAGCCTAAGTCTCTCATGGGGCGCGAGAAACGATGCTGGGCAGATTCAATGTATTGTTCAAATCAGCTACAGAACTTGTTTTTAATCCTAGTTTTTGCATACTATGAGCTGGTTTAAGTGTTGATCATGCTTTGATCAACTCCCAAGCCCCCAAATCAGTAGCTAACATGTGTATAGTGTTGATCATGCTTTGATCAACTCAAAAACACTTGTCATTGATCCAATGATTCATGATTTCCTATAAATAGCAATAGATTTCAACATTCCAACTTGCTCATTTCATTCTCTTCTCTCTATTGCTATGATCTGAGACTACCACATTAAGTTGGAGGCCTTATACTTGAGCATTCTAGTTCATTTTTCCAAGCATAGGACTCTTGTAAGTGTTCTTTCATGCTTGTTCTTTTATTTCAAGCAAGAAAGTCTTTGACTTTCTGCTTTGACCATGATTTGGTCAAGACAAAGTTCGTTTGAACTTTGCAACGTGAGCGTAATCAAGATGGTTATAGTCCCTTGCGACTATACCTATTGATTACCACGTTGACTAGTAGAAGTGACGAGTCAAAGTTTCGGTCAAAATGCATGATTATGTGCATTTTACGACGAAACTATTTTCAGGTATCAAAACACTTTGTTTTGATATCAAATTAGTTTTCTAACTTAGTTAAACATGTTTTAACATGTTTAACTCGTCACTTTTAGTTTAGTGCTTGTTTAGGGTCATAAGTCAAGCGGTCTTGACAACCGCTTAGACTTTCGAACCCGACCCGTTTGGTCGATCATTAGGATCCGACCAAACATATTTCGTGACCATAGTTGTATAGGGAATAACCTTCCAAAGCTATACCTTATGGTCACTTAGTTTAATTAGTTGTATGATAGGTAGTTTATATGCCTTAGGAAAATGACCACAAATGCCCTTTTCATGCATAATTTAAATTTAAGCCTATGTAACTTAAATTTTGACACTTAAACTGATTATGCAACAATAATAAACATGTTAGGGCATATAAACTTGTCATAGGACTAATTAGGCTATCCGAATGCGCTTTTTGCGCAAATGACGCGTTAACGTAGCATAGACTACCTTAACGGGTCATAAGCACATAGGATAGGTTCTGAATCAGAATGTAGGCTTTGTTAAACCATATCACATGAGTTCCAATACTCATTTGGTTTACGAGACCTCATTCTACCCGATCTACTGATTTAGGTCCCGATTTATTAACATAGTGATCCGATACTAGGTGCCACTTGATTCCTTGATTGCCCGAGCTTGTTAGTTCACTTTAATCGAGGACACCTTGCAATCTCAAGTGAGTACATAGTTCCCCTATTTTACTGCTCTCAATTGTTTTAGGGTGATTCATATGTGCTAAACGATTTCGAGTTTTCAAAACAAAACAAATGCTATGGTTTATATTAAACACAACGATTTCCATAATGTGAACGAACTTGTTGGTGCGTTAATACATAACACAAATGACATTCATTAGCTTTGGCCGAGCCGACCAGTAGTATGTTATGGTACCATAGGATCCGACAAATCCCGTTATCGGACTATCGCCATGGTTATGGGGTAATGTGGGTAACGACAGAACCTGATGAATTTTAACAAACCCTTTGGTGGTTTGTTAGTCGAGTTAAAGATACCCTTTGGTGGTATAGTCGAGTCTGAACACAGGTTTGATGTATTCAACGAGAACGACCAAAAGTTAGTTTTCACAATTAAAACATGAACGATTGAACGATTTAAGCGATTTTAACGATGGTATATAACACAAACGAGTTGAACGATTGGTTTTGATAAAACGAACGATTTGAGAATAAGAACAACTGAATGATTGGTTTTTGATACGCGATTAGATAACGGGACGGGTGTAATGTGATAAAAGCATGGTAGATACGCCGCTGGTACTTCTTATATATAAGTGCTTTTATCATATTATTGTCACACCCTGACTTTTGCGGAAGCGTGATTATGTGTGACTTGCTTAATATCATTGCGTTCAACTATAACAAACAACTATATGATAAAACCAAGATGTTCATCCATAGATAAGTTTTAAAAACATTACATGCAACATTGTTTTAAATCCCAAAACACAGACTTCGCGTTCAGAATACAAAACCAACAAGTTTTAAGTTCCATAAGGGCTTCACAAAAGACACTAATGAAAACTAGGCTTTGAAATATGTATCCTATCCAGGATAGGATACACACTCCAAACCATTCGACATCGGATGACATCTTTTATTCCAAATAACACTTGAAAACTTCCAACGCCCGCCAGATCCATACTTAGTATCCTAAAATACATGTAGTTTGAAAACGTCAACAAAAGTTGAGCGAGTTCATGTGTTTAGTGTGTGTGAGCTCGAATAAAATTTGGAATCATCATAAGTAAGTAAGTATGTATTTGTAAACCCTGGTATGAAAGCAAACAAGGAAAACAGATCATTAATGGTTTACAAGGCCATAAATATGTGTGACGTGATGCAGGAAGGCTCAAACCTAGCAGATTTTGCACCGGGCTTCAGTTTGAAGACATAGTCACCTCATGGGCCAAACCCCGGTCCACATGGGTGTGGGCTCGCTACACCTAAATAGATCTATCACTCATGTCCCTCGGTCCTACTACGAGGATTAATGGTCTTAAGCGTTATACCCACCACTCACATGATCTAGCAGTACCTTTCCTTAGCTAACCATACCATGTATAAACGTTTGTAAACAGTTTGTAACATGTACTTCACCTCCGAAGTTATAAAACTGAAACAGTTAAGAGAAAAAGGGGGACATGAACTCACGGTTTTGCGTTCTTCAATCCGACTGTAACTCAAAGTTTCCTCTGGTGTACACGACTACCTACAACGTACTATGATCTGTTAGACGAGCGGGTCGTGCCTTGACTTGGTATTAATTAGTGTCTTTGAGTTACGTTTCATTGTCTCTTCAATATCATTCCAAGTTATAATTATTTGTTAAAGTAATAAATATTTTAACTTAAATTATATTTATTAGATTTTGGAATAATAGTTAAAATATTATATTTTAACTTGTTACTTTTTATGTATTTATACATGTATATCCTTCCCAAGGATGGGTGTATTTGTATTCGTATTCTTATACTTGTATATTTTTTCCAAGTATTGGTGGCGTATCCCGGTGTGTATTTATACGTACGAGAATACATATTTTTATTGCGTTTATTAAGTATTCTAACACTTAACTTTTCCAGAATATTATTTTTTAATAAAAATACTTCAATTTATATTTCCAAAATATATTTTAAGAAGTATTATTTAGAAAAATTATTTATAATTTTTCCCTTGGCAAAAATATTTATAAATTTCACATAAGTCTCAAAAATAATATATTTTCAAGTCTAACTTAGAAAATATATATATAATTCCATTTTTATCCAAAAATACTATATTTCAAGTTTATTTAAGAAAATACATTTTCTCCCAAAAATAATGTATTTCATGTTTGTTTGAGAAAATATATATTTTCTTCCAAAAATAATACATCTTTTAATAACTCCAAGAAATATGTATTTTTACTTTCCAAAAACAATATATTTTCTTCTTGTCAAAAATATGATTTAATCTTGTAATATTTGTAAAAATCATATTTTTGTTTTCTCGGTGTCCAAAATATTATTTACCAACAATATACTTATGAATAAATATTTCCGGAATATTTTGTGAGTTATATTCCTTTGTTCGGTTTCACCAATAATTTGGGTATAATTTGTATATTCATATTCTTGGGATTTTGGTAATATTTTGGATTGTAATTTTTGGTATTTTGATGAGTTATATTATTTTATGTCATAAAATAATATAACTAATACACATAATATACAAATAATCACACACATGGTGACTTCTAAATATATATTTTCCTAAATACATATTTAGTCACTTTTGTTTATAAAAACCAACCTCCAATATTTATAATTTTTGTAACAAAATTTATGGCAAATTTTATGTGAAAATCCATTGTTTGAAATATACTTGTAAGTATTTGTTTAGAAGTATTTTTCTAAGTGTTTAATTTTTAGAAAAATTTTGCCACAGTTTCCCCTAAAAATGGAGGTTTCCATGCCTTCAAGGCATATCATTTTCTTTTGTAAATCAACACAATCAATAAACAAATCAATTTATACTTACCATCTTGCTAAAAACAAGCACAAACTGCTACTTCATGAACTTGAAAATTTATAAACATGTGTAGTAACTTACTAATGTATTTAGTAAGTCTTGTTACCCTTTAAAGTGTGGTTGTTTATTTAAAAACTTCATTTTTAAAGAAAATAGTTCTTTACAACTTGTGATCACATTTTCTAAAAATGCTTCTTCTTGGATTTTTCTTGTTACACATGTGTTTCTACACTTGTTTAACCTTTAAAAACATGGTTGATTTCTTTAAGAACCAAGATTTAGTAAACTTTGTATTTTTAACTTGGTTTCTTGAAAAATTATTCTTGAAATCTTAGATTTACAAGACTTTATACTTATTTTGATCATCACTTTAACAAGAAAATAATTTATTCTTTCAAGTTCATGACTTTGTGAGGATGATCCATTGATCTCTAACATTTTCATCCTCTCATCTTGCTAGATTATGTTTTTAATCATCATCTAGCAAGATCATATGATGATCTACATCATTAACATAAACAATCAATCATCAAGCATCACAACAACACTAAACAACATGATTTCTTTAAGATTTTAAGCTTATGTTCATGTTTCATGTTCTTGTTTCTTAGTGTTCTTTAAGATTAACATCATGTATCATCTTTTAACCACTTAAACAAGATGTAAAATGAAGAGTATGATGTTCTTACCACTAGCTCAAGGCTAGGGATGTGACAACTATCAAAATTTCAGGTATCCGTACAACTATTAAACCATGATTAGTGCTTAATGACTGTGCTGAATTGCAATTAATGATTTGAATTGCTTTCTGATTGTTGCTTTATACATACATGTGCATCACATATTGCAAATGACATATCATTATTGCCTGAGAACTTTATTGACTCAGATGATGCACGAAACACAGTTAGCACAGTTATCAGACAAATCAGAAAAATGCTGATGCAGTTCAGTACATAGACAGACAAGGTGTTGAGACACAGAATGAGCCAGAAACCAAGCATTACACTAGTATAGTGTGTAGGAAAGTAAGGATCACAAAGCTGCCTTCCTAGAGATAGTTTAAGTGCCGAAAGTACCTAAAACTCACATAAACTGCAGAATTCTGCAGAAAATCAGCAAATTCAGCATTTAAACACACTTATATCATGCAGAAATATGGTTAAATGGTCCTGAATACTTTCCTAAGTGTCAGGAATCAAAACTGTCATAAAAGGGTACATAAAGCTCACTAAACTGCATAGTTTAGCACCTTAACCAACCGAACAACCGAACACTACCAGAAACACCAAATTTACACTAGAAGCACTGTTTTAACATTACCAAGCTAGTTATGGTCCCCGAACATCATAACACCCTATATAAATACCTAATAACTAAACATCTAACTAGAAACTTGCATTTCAACTATGAACTAACTTAAGGGTTAAAACCTAGACCTATACCCCCCACCTAGTAATCGGCCAACATGGCCCCCACTCTTTGATTTTGATTTGATTAGTTTAATGGATTATGTATCTACTTTTTAAACACAAAAACCATTAGTTCTTCATGTGTTGGAAGGTTATCATTCTCAAAACAATTCAACACTTGAAACCTTCTCTCCCTCTTGGCTTCGGCCGTAACCCAACAACAACACAACCAACATCATCATTCATCTTCATCCAATTCCAAGCATACACAAAGGTATTAGAAGGTGCACAAGGAAGCTAGGAGCTTTCGGAAGTTAAAGAACCTTCTCCATTTGCTTTTATCCACATCTTTTCTTCTCTTGATCATCCCTAGCCTTGAGCTAGTGGTAAGAACACTAATCTCTTCATTTTACACCTTGTTTAAGTGGTTAAAGAATGATACATGATGTTAATCTTGAAGAACACTAAGAATCAAGAAGATGAAACATGAACATAAGCTTAAATCATGAAGAAATCATGTTGTTTATGTGTTGTTATACTTATTGATTGTTGTTTACTTATGTAAATGATGTAGATCATCATATGATCTTGCTAGATCATGATTAAAAACATAATCTAGCAAGATGAGAGGATGAAAGTGTTAGAGATTAATAGATCATCCTCATGAAAGACATGAACTTGAAAGAATATATTGTTTTCTTATAAAGTGATGATCAAAGTAAGATGTAAGTCTTGTAAATCTAATATTTCAAGAATGATTTTTCAATAAACCAAGTTAAAAATACAAAGTTTACTTAATCTGTTATGAATTATTATATATTTATTGTGTGACTATCCATATACTTAAACTCCCATCTTGTAAGCCTATAAATAGAGGCATATGTAGACATCAATAATATATCCATTTTTCCCCAATCTCTCTTTCTTATCTCTATAATGTTAATAGGCTAGTTGTTTCAAACACGTTATTAGCACGACTTGTTTTAGAGTTGAATCGTATTATCACAAGCACCATTGCTTTGGATCACACCATCGTAGGGTATAATATATTTTCTAACCATTTTATCATTATTCATTATTTTCTCATACATGATCTGTGACAATCCGAACTTTTAAGGTTAGTGTTACCTAATTCCAAGATCGCTTAACTAGCGTTGTTACGCTTAATCACGTGCACGTCATATTAAATTTATTAAATCATAATTGATAGTTATTGTTTGTGCAAGAGTTAATTGGACGTTAGTGTTTAGTTCCTTTGTATTGTTTGTTTGCCTCGGCCCAAATCTTTAGAGCCCAAATAAAAAAAATAAATAAAACTCAAGTGAGTTCAGCCCACTTGTTCTGAATATACACAGGTTTGTGTATGATCCTCATACAACTCTCATAATCACATTGAAACATAACCCTAGTGCTCTATCCTCTCTCTATTTGACGACAACCTATCTATTCTATTCGGAGTTTCAATCCCTCGAAGCCTGTCCCTCGTGTCTAACGGCAACCACATCCCGGTTAGTATGAACATGTTTATTTTAATCTGTGTTTTATTATGCTCGGCTATGTGTACATGTTTAAGGATGATCGTGATCCTGTTAATCTAGGGAATTATTGTTAGGAAATTGGTTGATGATATGAATATTGATTGTGTCTATGAGCATGAATCCTATGTGACAATATGAATGATGTAAATGGTTAGGAATGCATGGTAGTGCGATTATGATGAACAGGTTATGATAATTAGTTGATTAGATTGAATGACTAGTCATATGAAACAATAAGGAATCTGACCACTTTTTGATTAAACAAAAATTGTCATGTGAAATTAGCTAGACATTAACTTTGATTGAACCGAGAATAACATTCTGACCCAAACCCACTAATTCACATTACTATTGGACCTTTCAAAATCAACACATGGGCCGAATCAAGTAACTATCTTACAACAATTAAATGATATCCCAAATGAATGATGGGCCGACAACTCTGATCTTAAACAATTTCTAATTGGGCAGCTATTGATAAAGAATGATGACTCATTAGAATTAAGTTGAATGATCTAGATTCATAATAATCGAAGTTGTAACTGTTTTGATTGTTATTGTGAGAATTCATTATGTTATTGATTGTGACTATTTGATGAGTGGGGCGACGAAAGATCAGAGCTCCGACGAAAGACCCAAGTCGACGAAATATAGTATTTTGTCACCCATTAAGTCGACGAAATATAGTATTTCGTCACCTTGTTGTGCCGATAAAACATAGGTGTTTCATCGCCTAGGTCCTTCGCCGTGGATGAGAAAAATATAACGGTGTGAACAGTGGACATGTTCGCATGGCATAGAGTTTGGATAGTCTGTGATTCTTGATGTTTGGTTATACATGAACACTTGTGGCACGATTGACAACATTATATAGGAACGAGTATGGTGGCTACTGTGAATTGAGTTAATGTGAATAACCAGTCGGATGCTATTACATGATATGCACTTAGAATGTAGACAACATGGAAACTGATTAGTTGTTACATGTCATACGACGTTTTTACGATATATACAAACTGTGAATGTTATTGCGTGATATGCACATAAGATGGGGATGGTTGTGTCGAATGCAATCTGTGTTAGAAACATGACTTAATTGATTGAGAAACTGATGTTACTGATGTTACTGGTAATTTGTGTTATGAACGTGTATGAAATTTAAATGCTTGCTATGTGATACCTGGTTTGGATACGTGATTGTTAAACTGACTATTCTTGGTAAGCACGGTAGGGTTTGGTTGACCAACTGGGAACGGGTAATGTATCAAAACATTTCGAGCAAATCTAAGGTGAGTTCACTGCTCTTTTTCCAAGCATGCGTCCCGGGGAGGGACATCTGGTAAATATTCCGGGGAGGAATATTGGGTAATGGGTTTGACTGGAACGTTAAACAGGAATGTTGGTTAATACACGTCTATATCTATCATTCAAGTCCCTCCTACCGATTGTTGCCAGGGAGACAACGAGGTATTAGTTAGTAGCGCTACTTAGGTTTGGCACCCTCACACCGCACCGGGGAGATCAGTGATGAACTAATGACCTTCATCTTGACCATTTCTTTGATAGAGGCAATGGGGTTTAGGGCAAATAATCTGGAGCCATCTGTGGTAAGCATGTGATTAACAACAATGAATCTGTGAAACGTTTTAATCTGGTAACTGGTAACTAAACACGTTAACAAAACTTTGAACTCACCATCGTCGTCTGACACACTTGTCTGCATGCTTGCAGGTCTATAGGTTTATATCATTGGGACTTGCTATCTGGGATGCTGGAGTGGTCATGGGTCGAGATACTTGGAATCGCAATACAAGCCTAATGGTTTATGTACACATAGATTACAAAACACTTAACAAATGAGTTATGCTTCCGCTGTACATGATGAATGATATGTAACGTTTTGTAATACTTTATGTCAATGAATGAAAGCTTTATTTAAATATATGTATGAGTTCAAGGTGATTGGTGGCTAAGATCCTGGTACGTCACACGCCCGCGGTGTTTCCGCAAGTGGTATTTTGGGGGTGTAACAGTTTGGTATCAGAGCGACTGGTTATAGTGAACATGGTTTTAAAAACGTTTTTATAAAACCGGACTATAACCGAACAGTTCTAAATACACGAATACGACCATGACACTCAACTCCAGATTGCAAGGTTCGTCTCTCGTTCACTCATTGTACTGCATACCTAGTGGACATTTACATATGATATTGCATTTGTGTTGGGATTGAACCCTACCAAAGGAACAGATAATAAAAGCCAAAACTGGATCAGAGCAGTGGATCCAGAATAAGCAGATGTTATGTATACAAGTCTCTCCCCTTGAAAGTGGTTTCAACATCTGCTGACCTCCTATCTACTGATCATACAAACTGCTGACCTACAACTGCTGATCAAAGACTGATGAAGACTGAAAGCCCTGCTGTTCAATCTACTGCTATGAGTCAAGCTCTGCTGATCATGACAAGTACTGCTTGGTTTACATCAGTGGAAGGATGCAGCAGTAGTTTAGATGTCTTTTTGTAATGTATTGTAATAACAGTAGTTAGCATAGCAGGGGTTGTATAGATCAAATGTTAGAGTTTGTTAGGAGGTTAGATGTCATTTTCATGGTGACGTCAGCTTAGATGATCAGTGGTTTGCTCGTGCCTATAAATAGAACAGTGCTCTGTACTGTTCTATTAGCTCTTTCACCATCTTCTTCCTGCACGAACAAACCAAGTGAGCTCAGGCTGAGGGGGAGTTTGTTACATACTTGCAATTGTAATTGAATCTTGTAATAAATTCAAGCATTCGGTTCAATGTTAAACTTGTATGTTAAAAGCAATTCTATCGTTTGATTGTGAAAAGTTTGCTTCCATTATAATTCTGCTGCACTACTAATTCATCTTCATTTTAATTCAAACGTAAAACACAATCAAAACCAAACTCAGATACTAACAATTTGATTACACGTTTAGCACAACAGTATGGATTTATGTGTTACTTGCATGTGTTAAGTGGTTGATAGTGTGGTATTACCTTAGACATTCGTGACTCATGTTTTGAGATGTTCTTTGTTTGTTTGCTATTCGAGTATGAGGAACCATTTGACATGAGTTAAGAGGATATGAGATGAGCATGCAAATCGCAATATTATTGTGGGTGCACACATAATAATAATGTGGGGTGCATGCGAGTCCCAGTGAGGCTTAACAAGTGAAAAAGGGGTTCCGTTCCGTTGTTTGATCAATGTGAAATGTAACAAGTCTACAAGAGTCATAGCAGTGATTGTCTCCTACTCGAATGTGACCTTTCCACCTCTCTATGGATTCTTACGAATCTTGATGCTATCGAGTATTACCTGAACACCCATCTGAATGCCTAGCGAATTGTGTAGAATGTTAGGTGCTAGTACGAATGTCCCTGAGTTGGATGTCACAACGTCGAATGAATGGCTTATACCTTTCTCACTCCTCTTCGTCTGTTAGAACTCAATGTACTGACGTCTTAAGACCCCGAAGTGCGATCACTTCTACAACACTCTGTAAACGTACCGTGTATTACTCAGTCAACATGCAAGAACGATGGACAAGAGGATGAGCGTAGTGCCTTACCAACCTTAGTATTAGAACGACCGTGATTACCGGGAACGGACACAAACAGGCTGACGTCAACCGAATCCTTAACCCTAGTCAGCGATTTATGGGAGTCAGCTCCTACGGATTAATCGGGGCATAAACGATGACAATTGACAATGGTGCGGAAATGTGTAACGGCCAGCACAATGAGTAGCGCCTTAGTACGTAGCACGAAAATGTGACAAGATGGACTTTGTCGGTGAAAGATCGTAGGACCCCGCTTCAGGCAGTGACGTTAGAGGTAATAGTCACGGTGACATCAAGGTACTTGTAATTGTAGCCTATAGTATGGAAATGAAGGTGCCTGCGACATGGGTCGGCCGTTGTTGAATCAAGACGACAACAACTAAGGGAACGACGACAATACTGGAAATCCTCGTAACGATAACAACAACACTGGAAATGATGCTCGTGGAAGGGCATTTGGGATTGGCGTAGGCGACGCCGGGCATAATAGCATCATGGTAGCTTGGATGGGTAACTATTCGCTTCATCTCTATTCTGCTTAACCCTAATGTTTCTTGAAACCGAACCTGTTGTGGAATCGGTGGATGGCAAGTCAATTGAAATTTCATATGTTTGTTGGGATGCAAACTCGACCTTGTGGGACAAGTGTTCGACATCGACCTTCTTTCTACTACCCTTGATAGTTTTGATACAGTAGTTAGTATGGATTGGTTATCCAGATATCACGCATATATACCCTGTGAGGAGAAAGTTGTCGTCTGTCCTAAGGTATCCGAGTGGTGCAGAGGTTAGCATAAATTCAGCAATGAAGGCCGGAGGTGTCCACGGAAGGATTACCCCGCTATGTTAGCACCCGCCACTGACGTTAAGGCTACGGAAAAGAGAATCGAGGATCCACCAATTGTTCATGATTTCTCTCGGTGTTCTACCTGAGGAACTTTCAGGTTTACTTCCACAACTGATTAGATGGAATCTTAGTTTGATCTCACGTCAGAGGCAGCCTTTGCTACTCGTGCTCCTTACCACCTTGCACCAGGAGGGTTGCAAGAACTGTCAAATCAACTACAGGAACTGTTGGACAGGAGTTTTGTCGGACCTAGTTTTTTTTCTTCGCTTTGGGGAAGCCACAGTTATATCCGTGAGGATAAGCCTTTTCGTTTGTGTGCTTGTAACGCCCCAAAATCTGAATGTTAATATTTGTCGTGTGTTCCTTTATGACACGTCATGAAATAAATAACTAGGCTATTTAACCTAGTTAAGGGTATGGTCAAAAGTATTAAATGATGAAGGTAGTGTCAGTTATGTTTTTAAGGAAAACCCGAGGGGCTAAAGTGGAACAAATGAAAGTTTCTTTACTAATTAAAAGATCAACACACACATAAACACACATACGTGTGTGTTCGTGAAGCTTCAGGAGCTCTCAAGAGCTCCAAACCCTAACTCACATAAATCACCAAATTGAAGGGTGAATCGAAGCTCAAATTAAAGAAGGAACACGGATTAACGATCACCTTAACGAGGGGATCATAAGGTATGTCTTAAATCTAAGATTGGCGATCATGGGTGAAGTGGGTTATGTTCAAATCCGTGAGTTAGTATGAATTGATCATGTACAAGGGTTAGAATCATCGTATAGAACATGGGTTACGAATGGTTTGTGTTAATTTGACGATTAGAGGTGAAACCCGTTAGTTATGGAGAAGATGATGACTAGAATCACCACCCATGTCCGAGTCTTGTTGAAAGATTGATGTATTATGTAGGTATGATGAATACTTGTTAGATGAATTAGGAGAAATGTGATGATGATATCTTTGATGTTTATTTGGGAATGATACAGGATGATTAGTAGTAGGTTTTGATGGGTTATGTATGAGTTTAGAAGATTTATGCATGAATTAGTTGTACGTTATGCTTAAAAGGTAGTACGCACATCAAGTGTATGATGAAATGTATATAGTGTCGTCCGTATAGTCGATTATGATGTTACGAGTATATGATGATAAGTCGATAGTTATATATGGTTAATAGTTGACTCTTGAAAGTCAACTAAGTATAAGAAACATGATTTGACTCGTTGTTGTAAAAGCAGGATTATAGGAAGTCGTTTGATACATGTTATGTTAATATGCGTTAATTTTGATTACATGATGAAGTACATGTGATTGGAAAGGGTATGAAGTTGATTATATGTTTTATGCTTGTTAGAAATGACTAAGGAAAGTTAAGTGTGAAATATGTGATTGATATGATTGTTAACATGTACAAATGAGTATGCTAATAAGAGCGTGATTTCGATGAAATGAAAGTATAGGAATCACATCGAGACGGGCTCAAGCATGAGGTGTTAACGGGTCCAGAAGAGGCAAGGAATCGGATACGAGCACGGACGCATAAGGTAAGTGATTTCCGTAATCACTTCGTAGTTCGATTAAGTAATATGGTGTTTTAATTAACTAAACATGATGTTTGGGGTCAAATATATGTTGTAGTCTTTCGTCGTAATTGATGGGATTAAAGTTGACCAAAATGCCCTTGATGGGTATTTTGGGCAAACGATCTTAAGAGTAGCTTAGAAACAAGTTATTCGATTAGTGTAATGTTTTGGCCAAGTATGAAAGTGAGGAGTATGGTTTTGTAAGTCATAAATGTTTTAATGCGCAATTACCCTTAACGGGTCAAAATAAGCTTTTGGAGCGAAAAACGGGTGGAATAAGATGTAAGGTATCCGGGAATGAATCTTTTATGACAAATGATCTTAAAATTATCAATTCATATGAAGTTAAGGTCAAACAAACAAGTTATGTGGGTAAATGCATGAACGGGTCAAAATATGGAAAAAGGGTAATAAGCCGAAGGATTAAAAGTTGTAAATTTCGGTAGTCCAATTATTGGATTATCACTTCATGTGATGGAGAATTAAATTACGATCATGTAGGAAAAAGAATCGGGTAAAACGGACCAAAAACGAGGAAGTTATGCTCGTTTCCGTAAAATCCGAACGTGCTGGGAATATGCAGCAACCAGCTGCAACCATTCTGGAAAAACAGGGGCATCGCGCCACGCGACGGGGGGTCGCGCGACGCGAAGGGTATGTTTCTTCGAAAAATTGTTTTTTTCATGCGTTTGGTCCGGGAATCTTGTTAAACGTGTTTTAAGCTACGTGGGACTAATTTAACTTATGTTTTATGACCATTAGGGTAAGCACACATGTAGATAGGTATGTATGTATGTTTGTATATCTCTATACACGTATGTAGAAATGTATGAAAGCATGTATGCACCTATGTGGGTATGTTTATAAGTATGTGAGCAAGAATACGCGGATATATGAAGGTTTGTATGTGAGTAGGCGTGTATGAGTTTGGTATTTTGCAAGTAGGAATGTATGTATGTATAGATGTATAATGTCATGAGTGTACGCAGTGATGTAGGTATGTGTATATGTAGATACATATATAATGATGTAGATGTATTCATATGTAGGTATGCATGTAGATTAGTATGGGTATGCAGGTGTGTACATATGTACCTATGTGGATAATATGTATGAAGTTTAGGTATATATGTAAATCATTCAGTATGATTAAGTTTTTACGTTGTTATTCGGGTACCGGGAGTTTTAGGTGTAATGCAGGTACAGTATCGAAGACTCACCAGAGGTGAGGTACCCAGAGGGAACGATTAATGTAAAAGGAATAATGGAACGGAAATAGTCCAAGGATAAGTATCGTTTATATTGATAACATATTAATGACTTGTATGTATTTGGTGAGTGCAGGTTGTTCGAGCCAGATTATTATATTAAAGTGGAGTGATCAAAAATCGAGTCACAAGATAGATTGTATGGGAGTGTTGAGTACGTAACTGAGTGAAACTAGGTTATGTTTTCTTATTGTAAATGATTTCAATAAATGTATTTATTGAAAAAGAATTAACCTTAAAAATGAATTTTTAAGTGCGTCAAGGGGTTGTCACGAAAGAAATTTTTATGGTACGAATTTCCGCTGCGACTTTTGTCATTTACGAATTAGGGTGTAACAGTGCTGATCATCGAGAACTTAACAAGGTAACAGTTATGAACCCATTTGCCTCGACCATGTATTGACAGCCTGTCGACCAGTTGCGAGGGTCAAGCTTCCATTTGAGGATTGACTAACGGACGAACTATCATCAGATGGGAGTCCAAGGGGAGAATGTTCCCGAAACGGCATATCGAACGCAATGTGGCCACTGTGACTTTGTATTCCATGACCTTTGGGTTAATCAATACACCAGCAGCTTTATGGACCACATGAATCGACCGTGTTTATTGATGACGTTTTCAATCATTTCCAGGAGAAAGGAACATCACGGGTGGCATATGTATCTTATCTTAGAGCTCCTAGGGGAGGAGTAACTCTACGCAAAGTTTACCAAAGTGTGACTCCAGGATTCGAGAAGTACACTTTCTTGGTCACGTAGTCAACGAATTGGGAATACACATGGATCTCGCTAAGATCCATTTTATTAGAACTTGATCGGCACCAAAGAGTCCTTCGAGGATACAGTAA
Organism: Helianthus tuberosus; assembly: GCA_030545235.1. Lineage (NCBI taxonomy): Eukaryota > Viridiplantae > Streptophyta > Magnoliopsida > Asterales > Asteraceae > Helianthus > Helianthus tuberosus. Next base: position 107,231,651 of record CM060437.1, read on the forward strand.
TTTCTCAGTCACGCTAGATACTATTGCAGATTTATCAAGGGATATTCGAAGATCGCGCAACTTTAATCTCTTTAACACAACAAGGTGATGTGTATTCGTGGGAGACAAAACAGGAGGACATCTTTTCAGCTTCTGAAACCCAACTCTACAACGCACTGAACGTCGTCTTTACCCGAGGGTATGGGTGATCTAGTGGTATACCATGATGGTTCGAGTCAGAGTCCCAGTTACACGCCAATGCAACACGAAGGTGATGACATACGTGGCGGATTTACGAAGGGGAAATTGCACGAGTCACAACCTGCGGTGGAAACCGTGGTCTTTGGATTTAAGTTGGAGGCATTACTTGGACGGTACCAAATGCACTGCTTAGACCGATCACAAGGGCCTCCCGTGTACATTTGGTTCGAAGGAGCTAAACATGTAATGACACCACTGGATGTTACTCTCGAGTGATTACGACTATGGAACCTAAGCGCGAGCAAGTTTGCAGCTCACACTCGACTCTAGCCTACCCGATGAGATTCACCCTGTTCAAACTGAAGCGCTGAAGGAAGAGAATTTTCAAGTTGGGTCCATGCGGGCATGGAGGAGCAACTTTTGGCAAGGCGGAAGGTACTCGCTACTTCATGGAACACATCCTTGCTCAACAGAACACTGGATGTTGGAGGTCTGTTGTTTTTGGTCTCCATGTTCCTATGGTGCCAAGTGCTGAGGATGCATAGAAGTTCGTTCCTAAACCAACTGAAAACTATACTGAAACTGATTTTCAAAAGTTCGAACTCGATGCCAAAGCATTTAGCATCATAGCATCTGCATTACCCAATGAGATCTATGCTGGACTGTTACATTGTAACAGTGCCAAAGAGCTGTGGGATGCACTGAAGGAACAGTTTGGGGGAACAGAAGAAGTTATTGAAAACAATAGGGAAATTCTGAATCAGCAGTATGAAACATTCTGTCATATCAAGGGTGAATCATTGACTCAGCAGTTTGAGCGATTCAGTTGTCTCATTAGTGAACTAAGGCTTGTTAAAGTAACATTTCCAAATTCAACTCAAAATAGCAGGTTCCTTAGATCACTACCAGAAAAATGGGATACAATTGCTTTTGTTACTAGAAACTCTGCTGAGTTCAAAGATCTGACCCTAACCCAACTTCATGGTAGACTCCTGACCTATGAAAGGGAGTTAAACCAGAAAAAGAAGTTGCAAGAGTCTGGCAAAGTTGCTGATGATTATTCATTCGGTAGCACAGCTCTTTTTGGTCAGGAAGAATCTGGTAGCAGTAGTAAGGATCAGGGTTATGATCACTTTATTAATATAACTGCTGGTGGAAATTTTAACAACCCTGATTCTCACTCTGCAAATTATGCTTTTACTGCAAATTGTGAAAACCAGATGTCAGATAACTTGTGCTTTGAACTCAATGATTTGCAACACTTTGATCCCACTGACTTAAAAGAGATGGACATTTTGCATCACTTGGCTTTGCTTAGTGTAAGAACAAGCAAATTCTACAAAAGAAAAGGGAGAAAATTCCCAGGGTTACATGGGAATTTAAGAGTGGGGTTGGATAAGTCAAAAATCAAGTGCTATAAGTGCAATAGGCTAGGTCATTTTGCTAGGGAATGCAGGAGTCAAACCACTGGTCCAATAATAACTCATCCTAGCTCAAACCCTAGACCACAAAATCAAAGCACTGTGCACTATACCCAATATACCCTTGCATCCCATGTTAACACTGCTCACTATGCTGCAACCCCTGTGCCTGTGCATTATGTTCAAACCACTGTTCCACAAATTCAGTATGTTCAAGCCCCTGTCCCTCAGGCACAAGTGCAACCTGTTGCACCTCAACAAGCTGCTCCAATAGGGGTACAACCAGATCAACAAAGCTTTTTCACCCAAGGCTTTGTTGACTGGAGTAGCATGCCTGATAAGCTTGGTGATGAAAATTTTGCACTCTATGCTTGTAATGATTCTTCTAATGATGAATTTTGTCTGATGGCATTAGAGTCAATACCAGAAGGGATAGAAACTGAAGGTGAACAGCTAAGTGCTGAAACCGTGGATGAAGTGACTGAAGCAGTGGTTACTGCAGTTGCTGGTGAACTACTGCTGGGAGAAAATTCAGAAACCCTGATTAAACCACTGTCTGACCCCTGGTCCAAAGAAGACAAAGAAGACAACAAAGAAAAGAAAGCTGGTGAGAAAGAAGTTAGAGCTGATGATGAAGATGATCATCAATGTGATTGTACCATGATGGCTACTGCCAAGGTATCACCTCAAGTTTTTGAAAAACTGTGTTCAGACAAATGCATTATTGCATTTGCTAACATCAAAGAGGTAAATGAAAACCTTAGGGATAAAATCTTAACTGATGAAGTCAAATTTGAAAAGTCATTAAAAGAACTTAGAAACAAATTGGCTGAAAAAGATAAAGAGATCAGCAGTCTCAAAGAAGAGCAGAGCATAACCAAAACTCAACTCCAAACTATGGTAGAAAAATACCAAGTTTGTAAAAAGGAGTTGGAGTCCACCCAGATCACCTGTGAAAGATGAGTGGAATCTTGCAAAGGGTATGAGGTTATGCTTGAGAAACAGCTTGAAAGCAATGTCAAGTTTGGTATAGGATATAGAAAATATGATGATCTTGAAAACATTGCTGTCAAACAAGCTGGTTCAACTGAAATAATACCAACCAACAAGAATGGCCAAGAAGTAAAGATTACTGACAAACTTGGTAACAAAATCACTCTGGAAAGATCATCAGTGGGGTCCTCAACTTTTGAGGAAATTGAGAAATACCAATTTAAACCCACATGGTCTGATGAGTGTGATATTCTTGAAAATTTCAAGCCTATGGACTTTACAACCACTGATGGTGTCACAGCTCCAAAAGCTAAGGTCATTCCTATCAAAGATATCCCAACAGTAGTTCAAAACTCTGTTGCTAAGGAATCTGAGAAAAAGGAAGAAAAGAGAAAAGATCAAAAACCTGTTTTGTGATTTTTGTGAAAAGAGAAACCATCTAACAAAAGACTGTTTTCATCTAAAAGCATATGATCTAAACAAAACAAGTGTCATTGTACATGCTGAAAGCTGCACCATCTGTGGTAAAACAAACCACAAAACTCAAGCATGTGTGTATCTCAAAAACTTTGATGTGAAAAAGAATGAGTACACTGCTAAAACATCCTTGAGTCCATCAACATCATCTGTTAAATTCACCAAGAATCAACCACTGTTTGTGCCAGTCCAAACAGCTGTTACAAAACAGCTGAATCAAACATCTGCCCAAAGAGATGTTCAAGTGATTGATGCACCCCCTGCCAACCAATTCAGAAAAGGCAAGGGACAATCATCTTACCAAAGGATTCCACACGTTTATGAGACCTACAAAAGGCCCTCTAAACCAAGAGTGAACAAGCATCCTTTTGGTTATCAGCAGGTGATTGGTCAAAACCCACAACAGTGGTTAGAGAGAAACAGTCCTAAAGCTGTCCAAACCCCTGACCTAACCACTGCCCATGCATCTGAACTTATCCCAGACACTGTTGAGACCCCATCCAAAGCCTTATTGGCTTTGGAGACCCTAATGAACTAGTCCTTTTACTTCATGTGCAGGAAGCTTCTACATGCTTAGATAGTCTTTGGTATGTAGATAGTGGAGGCTCCAGGCACATGACAGGATGTAAAGCCCTTCTCAAAGATTTCAAAATCCATTGAGGGGGTGATATATCCTTTGGTAATAATAGTAAAGGGAAAGTTTTGGGGTCTGGTACAGTACAGTCTGGAAATGTAAAATTTGAAAATGTCAATCTGATAGACAATCTAAAATTCAACCTCCTAAGTGTTTCACAAATGAGTGATAAGGGGTATGGGTCATTCTTCACAAAGGAGTGTTGTAGGATTGTTGGACCAGAAATGGTTGAAAAGATTAAAGCAATAATAAAAACTGGAAAAACCAAACTTGTTGCTCAAAGAAGTGGCAATGTTTATGTGGTGGATATGTCAAAAGAGTGCCCCAGAACTGATGCCTGTGTGTTCTCAGCTGCATCAAACAAACAGACTGAACTATAGCACAGAAGATTGGGGCACACAAATCTCAAGACAATCACTGCCATTTCAAAACAGGGGTTAGTAAGAGGTTTACCTCAAAAACTGTTCACCTGTCCTGAGCATTGTGTTTCCTGCCTAAAAGGAAAACAACATAAAAGCTCATACAAATCCATTGATGAGTCCAAAACAACCAAATGTTTGCAAATGCTTCATATGGATTTGTTTGGCCCAGTAAAGGTCATGAGTCTTAAGAAAAAAAGGTATTGTTTGGTTATAGTTGATGACTTTTCTAGGTTTACATGGACTTACTTTTTACATTCAAAAGATGAGACTGCAGGCATTCTGCAAGACTTTGTGAAACAGGTTGAAAAGCAGTTTGACCTTCCAGTAAAAAATCTTCAGAAGTGACAATGGCACAGAGTTCAGAAACAAGGAGTTGGATGATTTCTGTGTGTCAAAAGGAATTGTGAGGCAATACAGCATTCCAAGAACACCAGAACAAAATGTGGTTCTTGAAAGAAAGAACAGAACTTTGATTGAGGCTGCCAGAACCATGCTTGCTGATTCAGGTTTACCATTAACTTTTTGGGCAGAGGCAGTAAACACTTCTTGCTATGTCCAAAACAGAGTTTTAATCAACCCAAGGCATCAAAAGACTGCCTATGAACTGCTGTATAAAATAAAGCCATTGATTTCATACTTCAAAGTTTTTGGTTGCCCATGCTTCATTTTAAACTTAAAAGATTCCATTTCTAAGTTTGCAGCCAAAATTGATTGTGGATATCATCTGGGATACTCAACCACTGCTAAGGCCTACAAAGTGTTTAACACAAGGACCAAAACAGTGGAGGAGACTTTGAATGCAAAGTTCAATGAACTTTCATCAATGAAAATCCCAGCAAATCCTGCAGATTTGTTTGATCTTGATAAATTCACTTTTGAAATACTGCTGTCAAGACTAACAGTGCAGGTCCATCAGAGGATTCAACACCAGACTATGGATATGAAATCATCATTCCTCAAAAGTCTGTCAACATGGGAAGAGCAGCAGATGTTCAAAACAGCTGTCAAAGCTCAACCACTGCTACCTCAACAGTTGTTGACCAAAGTAGCCCCTTAACCACTGCTTCCACATCATCTTGATAAAAGTCCTCAAATAGTGGATCAAAGTCAGCATGTGTCCACACCTTTGCCTCCTATTCCACCACCTTTTGAAGCCACTGCTGGATCATCAAAGTCACCAGCAGTGGTTAGCTCAGATGATACACATCTGCAGCCTTCACCAACAAATGCCATCATACCATACCAAGGAGATTTAATCTTCTTGAGATCTCATCCACCTGATCAAATCATTGGCAAAATCAATGAAGGGGTGCTCACAAGAAGCCAAACCCAAAACATTTGTCTTTTTGCTGGTTTTCTATCACTCCATCATCCAGTCAAGTACCAAGAGGCACTGAAAGACAATAGCTGGGTAGAAGCCATGCAAGAGGAACTCCAACAGTTTAAAAGACAACAAGTATGGGAGCTTGTACCACTGCCAAAAGATGTAAACCCCATCGGCACAAAGTGGGTCTTCAAAAACAAAACTGATGAAAGGGGCATTGTTATCAAGAATAAAGCCAGGCTTGTGGTTCAAGGTTACAGACAAGAAGAAGGGATTGATTATGATGAAACATTCGCCCCTGTAGCAAGATTGGAAGCTATAAGATTGTTCTTGGCCTTTGCTGTCAACCACAACATGAAGGTGTTCCAAATGGATATCAAAAGTGCTTTCCTCTATGGTACAATTCAAGAAGAGGTGTATGTTTGTCAACCTCCAGGTTTTGAGGATCCATTTTATCCAGATCATGTCTACAGGCTAAACAAAGCTTTGTATGGCCTGAAACAAGCACCTAGAGCCTGGTATGAAACTCTTTCCACCTTTCTACTCTCAAATGGTTTCAAAAGAGGTACCATTGATAAAACACTGTTTCTAAAATGGAGAGGAAAGGATTTAATGATTGTCCAAATTTATGTGGATGACATTATTTTTGGAAGCACATGTAATAAAATGTGTGAAGAGTTTAGGCAACTCATGACAGCTGAGTTTGAAATGAGTGCAATGGGTGAACTCCAGTGCTTTCTTGGTCTCCAAGTAAGGCAACTGCAAAATGGCACTTTCATCCATCAAGGCAAATATACCAAAGAACTTTTAAAGAAATTTAATATGGATGATTGTAAACCATGCAGTACACCCATTGCAACAAATAAAGTAGTCATATCTGATGAGAATGATGAATTGGTTGATCAAACTTTGTATAGAAGCATGATTGGGTCTTTATTGTACCTAACTGCATCTAGGCCAGATATCATGTTTGCAACATGTGTTTGTGCCAGATCCCAATCAGCCCCTAGAAACTCAAACCTTATTGCTGTAAAAAGGATATTCAGATACCTAAAAGGTGCTCCCACACTTGGTATCTGACATCCAGCTGATGGTAAAATTGAGCTTTCAGGTTTCTCAGATAGTGATTTTGCTGGATGTGACAAGACAAGGAAGTCCACTTCAGGAGGGTGCCAATTCCTAGGCAATTGCTTAGTGTCTTGGCAAAGCAAAAAGCAAGCAGCTGTTTCCATGTCCACTGCTGAGGCATAATATATAGCTGCTGCAAGCTGTACAGCCCAACTGCTCTGGCTTCAAAATCAGTTGCTGGATTTTGGTATCACTGCCTTGAAGACACCACTCATGTTGGACAGTCAGGCATCAGAAAATATCATCAAAAATCAAGTTTCTCTTTCAACCACCAAACACATTGACATCAGACATCACTTTGTAAGGGATTGCTATGAAAAAGGTTTGATTTCTCTGCATCATGTTCCAACTAAGGATCAGCTGGCAGATGTGCTAACCAAAGCATTAGACACATCCACCTTTGAAAGCTTGATCTCTAGGATTGGCATGCTAAACATGGAATAACATGCAAAATCCTGTTGTTCTATGACTAAAAGCATTAAAATGTTTTCAGAAAATCAAAAATCCATCCTTAAAAATAGCTAAAAACGAAGTTTTCATTAAAATCCTTAAAAGTCTGCCATAACCACTGCTTGTTCAAAAGTCTGCTCTACTTCAAAGTCTGTCCACTGCTGAAAGTCAACTCCTGTTCTCTCATTTTCCTGATAAGCACTGATGCTCAAAATCAGTGTTTTATCCTCTGATGTGCTATCTGCTGATAGTAAAAATCATCCACTGCTTCCATTTGTTACCGTTGTATGCCTTTCATCAGTAGTTTTCATAAAAGTATTGTCCTTCATTTCATCAGGGGTTGGCACGTGGACAGTACATAGTGGTCAGACCTTTTGTAACCGCTGCCACGTCAGCATTCACTTTTTCTCCATAAAACCCCTTTCAAAACCCCAAACAGGGTTTTACTGTCGAATTGAATTCATAAAAATTCTTTTCTCAAAGCAGTTTTCATCTCATTTCCACAAATTCCTTCAGAACTTTCTTCGATCGTCTTCTCCAAAATGACTAAATCGAAGTCCTCCGCAAAATCCACTTCAAAATCATATTCCAAAGAGACCTCTTGTGACACCTGGGTCACTGCGACCAGCAAACAAATACCAAATCAATGAAATATTATGTTTCATACTTGGGATTTGTATAAATGTGTGTATCTTTTGCACATATCAATTCTTGTTCGATTTCGAGCTTTAAATCGCTTTCTTGAGAGTTATACGCCAACTGGTGCGTAAACGTAATCAGTTTAATGCGACAAACACTCTGGAATAATGAAATATGCTTAAAATACCTTAAATAACTTTTACATAACTTAGAAATAAGTTTTGAAGGCTTTGGTATGGCAAAAACAAGTTAATTCGCTTACAGGGACTAAATTTGACAAACTGTGAAAGCATGCCAATTTGAACTGTAACGAACATTCCGGAACATGACCATAAGTTAAACATACCATAAATATCCTTTACATAGCTTAGAAATAGGCTTTGAGGTTTTTTGTGTGCAAAAATAAACTTTATGTTCATTCAGGGACTAAAAGCGTCAAAAAGTGCATAAGTTTGCATTTTCGCGCATATCTTACGTTCTGAATACATCCGGACATCCAAAAATTTATGTAAGCATTAAAATATTTTATTTTAGTGTTTGGCATAAGAAAAATCCATTCGTCGCTTGATTTGGATCGTTTTTGCGTCCGTTACGACTTCCGTCGTAATTAAGCGAACAACGCAACCGTACGACCAAACGAACCGAAATCCGACATATTTTTGAGCATATTTTAAGTTCCCTATACCTTAACTTTATTTTAGAGCCTTGAAATGGGGTTAACGGGGCTTAAAAGTGCAAAAAAAAAAAAAAAACAATCAAGTTTTACAAGTGCAGGGACCATTTTTGAAATTTCTGACCAGATTCAATGAACCTAGTCCATTTTGAAGTGTTGATGGTTTAACCCATGGTTTTGCAAAACCATGGGCTGGTATTCAATGAACCTAGTCCATTATTAGGGGCTCCCATGGTTTTAGAAAACCATGGGCACACATGTAAGGTCCAGATCAAAGCTCAGTTTTCGATGAACGATCTTAACGGTTCTTGAATTCCTATAAATACCCACCCTCACTTCCTCCCAAAGCACACTTGAATCTGATTTTGGCTCTCTAAGTTGAAGTTTATGCTTCATACCTGAGAGTAAATCGGATCAAGAGCTTGCGGGGACCTTCTGTAAGTATTCTTTCGTTCTTTTCATTCGTTTTTGTCGTAAAAGTCAAACTGCGTTTGACTTTCTGTTTGACCAGTTTATGGTCAACGTGAAGTTCGTTTGAACTTCATAACGTGAGTGTAATCACGATGGTTATAGTCCCTAGTGACTATACCTACTGATTACCACGTTATCTAGGCTCAGTGACGAGTCGTAGTTTCGGCCAAAATGCGTTTTCTCGCGTATTTAGTTAAGCATGTTTTAACATGCTTAGCTCGTCACTTTTAGTTTTGTGCTTGTTTAGGGTCGTAAAGGTAAGCGATCTAATCAATCGCTTATACTTTCGAACCCGACCCGTTTGGTCGATCATTAGGATCCGACCAAACATGTTAAGTGACCATAGTAGCGTAGGGAATAACCTTCCGAGGTTATACCTTATGGTCACTTTGGTTTGATTAGTCGCATGATAGGTAGTTTATATGCCTTAGGTAAATTACAAAAATGCCCTTTTTACGCCAAAATTCATTTTAAGCCTATGTAACATAATTTTTGATATCTAAACGGATTTAGCAACAATATTAGACATGTTAAGGCATATTTTACTTATCATAGGGCTAGTTAGGCATTCCGAACGCGTTTTACACGAACGACGCGTTAAAGTAGCATAAGCTACCTAAACGGGTCGTAATGGGTCGTAAGCACTTAGGTTAGGTTTCATTTTAGTATGTAGGCTTTGTTAAACCATATTACACGAGTTCCCATACTCGTTTGGTTTACGAACCCTCATTCTATCTGATCCTCTGATTTAGGTCCGTTTATTAACATAGTTACCTATATTAGGTGCCGTTTGATTTCCGTGATCTCTAGCATTGTTTGGTTGTTACACAAGGACTTCTAGGCAATCTCAAGTGAGTATATAGACCCCTCTTTACTGTTTTTCAAACTGTTTTGGGGTGAAACACATGTGCCTACGTGTTACTTTCATGCTTTCCTGTTTTCACATCATATACTTGCTATGCTCATTAGTACACTATTAGTACATGATTTACATTACATTGTTTCGCTATGTATGTTTACTTAGCATACTTAGTACATTGTTTTACTTTACATTTCTGCTATGTATGTTGACTGGGCATGCTAGCACATTGATTTACATTACATTAGTTGCATATGTTTACTCAACATATGGACACATTGTTTTACATTACATTTTGTTGCATATGCTCATCTAGCATATGAACACATTATATTACATTTTGAACCGTTTATAACTATTTGACTATGTGAACCGTTGTAACCATTTGATTATATGAACCGGTTGCAACTGCTGAACCGTGTGAACTGTATTTGACCATACATAAACATTTCTACAATTGATTAAACATTTCATCTTGGTGGCTGTTTGGGTAAGTGATTTAAGTAACGAGGCGACGTGTAATACGATAAAAACATGGTGGATACGTCGCTGGTACTTCTTATATAAGTGCTTTTATGGTATTACATATCGTAGCGTTATTTAAACCATTTCGGTTTATACATATTACATCTACAATACAATCTTCACATAAACATCGTTTTACAAATAACTTAACTTATACAAACCCATTTTACATGGTTATTCACTTAACCATACAGTATTCTTTTATATACATATCATCTGATTTATTCATTGCTTTTCAAATGATTTATGAAAGAAAACACTCAACAAGATTCATGACTACTTTTTATTAAACTGTTTCTTTAAACTTAAGTCATGAATCCTATTTTCACAAAACCTATGTATCTCACAGGCATTTTTATGCTGACGTACCTATTTTCACGTGTGTTTTCAGGAGCTGTTGCATAGGATGATCGAGACACACTTAGGCGGACCTGTGCCTTAGTGACTTAAAACGAAGCAAGAACTAGTTGAATTATGTTATGTACTCTTTGTTTCTTGTTTTCAGACAATGTAACCCTCTTATTTGATAAATAAAATGTAACTTTAATTTCCATGGTTGTGAAACAATTAATTCTGTTATAACACTCCCCGACGTTTCTGCCACGTCTTGTTGTTCTACGTGGTCGGGGTGTGACAGAAAAGTTGGTATCAGAGCCAATGGTTATAGGGAATTAGTTTATTAGTAATGCTTTGACCTAGACTATAACCTTCCTAGGACCCTAACGCAAGAAGATTTGCGTTTAGATTTTTAAAACAAAAACCGTCACCTATCCTTAGGTGATAACCGCAATGAGAACATCAATTCCGAATCCGCTTTGAAAATCAATCATCTGTTCTTGGATGATTGATTACTAGGTTTTGAACCCTCTATTGTAAGGTTTTGAACCCTCTGTTATAAGGTTTTGAACCCCTTTGAGTTTTCAAAATCTCGTCAAAGTTTTGGGTCCTAAGTGTGAACACGTGCAAACTGGAAGAGTGAATGCCTGTACCCTGGGTTTTCTGTCTAAGGCTAGAGTGTTCGTACAAATCCACGTAATCGGACCAGTCACTCTTACCTGGGAACTCTTGGGGTGAGTTTTCACTTGTAGGCGAGCATGTCTTCACGATACATTATTTTTAACCCATTTACCTTGATTAGTCACAATGTGTCGTTTGTTTGCCTTGTGGTAACAAACAAATGACCGCCATCTTTGCTTTTTTCAAATTTTGTATCACCTCATCCTTTTCATCTAATCATCTCGCTCCTTTCCTTTCATGTTTCCCTCCTTTTAAAATGCCTCCTCGACGCGACTATCAGATAGCGAATGCCGAACTGGCAGAAATCATCGCGCATGAAATGGCTGTTGCTTTCTCGAATCTTATTGCTCAACTGAACCAAGCCAACAACAACAATAATGCTCCATGCAATTTCAAGAGTTTAAATTCGGCTAAGCCACTCAAGTTTAGTGGTTCTGAAGGAGCAACTGGGCTCCTACAATGGTTCGAGAGCACTAAGAGTACATTTCGTCACGTTCAGTGTCCTGATAATCGTAAGGTCGAGTTTACTTCCAGTGTGTTTATGAAGAGGGCTCTTACATGGTGGAATGGGGTGATGAGAGACCGTGGTGCCGAGGTTGCTTTAGCACAGACTTGGGCCGAGCTTAGGGCTCTTATGATGAAGGAATTTTGTCCTCGTCATGACCTAAGGGCTCTAGAAAGGGAATTTGATGATCTTAAGCAAGATAGCGGTGAGCATCGAGCCTACACAGACCGTTATGAGGAGTTAAGTCTGTTATGCCCAAACATGGTCACGCCTTTAGATAAGGCAATCGAAAAATACATTGATGGCCTCCCTGACTCAATACAAGACATTGTGACTGGTAGCAACCCTACTACAGTTAGACAGGCCATTGAGCTAGCTGCAACCTTGACTGAATCTCAGATCAGGAAAGGTAAACTTTTTCGAAAGGGTGACAAGAAACCAATCGAGGAATCAAAGACCATGGATGAACAGACTGGATCCCCTAAGAAGTTAAAGAAGCGAAAGGCTTCTCATAACTTCACCATGGTCGCTCACAATGGTCAAGCCGTCCCCAACCAACCAGCTCAACCCCCTACTAGGAAGCCCTACAAAGGAACTGCACCCTTGTGCAAACCAATGTAGCCTACATCATCATGCTGGTGCGAAGTGCCGCACATGCCAAGTTTGTGGACTTATAGGTCATACAGCGAGGGTTTGCCCAACTACAGCTGCACCCAACCAAGTTAACAACAATCCTGCTCAAGGTCGTTTTCCACCAGGTTCTTGTTTCAACTGTGGCGAGATGGGCCATTTCCGAAGAAACTGCCCAAAGCTTGCTAATGCGAATCCGGTGCAGGGATAAGCATCTGACCGAATGGAAGACAACGCTGTTTAGAAATAATCACGTCTTATGTATTATTTTCTTTTGTTGTCAAGGTCAATGAAACAGTTATTGATGTTGTTGATAAATAAATCTTTTACTTACATTGCAATATGTTTATTGTGGTTGCATGAATAAACAACATATCCCCTACGATACCGACAATCAAGGAACCGTATTCCTTGAAGAACAGACTACCCCCAAATTTCTTCCATTGTATGATCTCTTGCGTTTTCCACGAAAATCCTAAGTAACCGTTTCCTCCAAGGAAAACGAAGTACAAGGCGCAAGTTACAACTCTGGACGAATACCCACTCCTTAATGGGGTACCTAAGGATATTTCCGTAAGTCCTTAATTGTTGTATACCTTAATCCGAATGTGGTGATTCCTTGTAAAAATAGAATTTTTAGAAGATCATCCTATCTTTTCAGATAGATGCTTGAGGACGTTGAAGTCCATCAACTGGGTTCCTGGTATGCCTTGAATACCCATGTTCAAATCAACGCCAAGTTAATAACAATCAATAACAAGATAATAACAATTAATAACCAAGAAAACAATTATGTGATTATGTGCTTATGTGTTCCCTTTTATGTTTTTGTGTGATCCAAATTAGGTTATCCAAATCCTCGTAGAATCTTCCATATCTTCGTATAAGGGATTCATAGTAGGATACCCAAAGGTACTACCTAAAATCCTTAATGGACTTCTATGTTGTAGTTAAGTCCCTTGGATTATAAAGTACTACTCCATAATTAGACCCCTTTAGTGGTCTAGTTAAACAGATTGATCCAAAAATCTGGTTAGGAATATCTTGTGATGATATAGCTGAAAGGACTCCTTGGTGGCCTAATTAAAAAGATCATCTGTCGATCTAATTAAAAGGACCCTATGGTAGTCTAGTCACCCTCATCACATGTTTGATTTTCTTCCCCTAAACAATTACGAAACAAACTGTGCGGACTGTGCAAGGAATTACGTAATTATGGATGCATACATAATTATGGAATTTAGTGCACAAGAATCACATCAAGTTCTGTCATGTATCTAGAGTTAACCCAATTCATTTCCAACTCTGATGAAGCAACCGTTGAAAATGACTCCGTCTGTTCATTTTCGTTTCTAAAGATTATCCGTTGAGGAAATGAATATCCGTTTGTCTAATCCTTCATTTCCATTTCTGATGAAGCAACCATTGAAAATGACTCCTTCAGTTCATTTTCGTTTCTGAAGATTACCCGTTGAGGAAATGAATATCCGTTTGTTTATCCTTCTCATTTCCGTTTCTGAGGAAGCAACCGTTGAAGATGACTCCGTCTGTTCATTTTCGTTTCTAAAGATTATCCGTTGAGGAAATGAATATCCGTTTGTTTAATCCTTCATTTCCAATTCTGAAGAATACCCGTTGAGGAAAATGACTCCGTTTGTTAATTTTCGTTCTGAAAAATATCCGTTGAGGGAAATGAATATCCGTATGTTAAATGCTTCATTTTTTCCATTTTCGAAGAACCCGTTGAGGAAAATGACTCCGTTCGTTCATTTTCGCTTCTGGAGAATATCCGTTGAGGAAAATAACAGGATTATTCCTTTCATATCTTTGATGATCATTTAACACAAAGTCACAGACAGACTCCTACGAATAAATTTCGGGACGAAATTTCCTAAAGTAGGGGAGACTGTGACACCTGGGTCACTGCAACCAGCAAACAAATACCAAATCAATGAAATATTGTGTTTCATACTTGGGATTTGTATAAATGTGTGTATCTTTTGCACATATCAATTCTTTTTCGATTTCAAGCTTTAAATCGCTTTCTGGAGAGTTATACGCCAACTGGTGTGTAAACGTAATCAGTTTAATGCGACAAACACTCTGGAATAGTGAGATATGCTTAACATACCTTAAATAACCTTTACATAACTTAGAAATAAGTTTTGAAGGCTTTGGTATGGCAAAAACAAGTTAATTCGCTTACAGGGACTAAATTTGACAAACTGCGAAAGCATGCCAATCTGATCTGTAACGAGCTTTCCGGAACATGACCATAAGTTAAACATACCATAAATATCCTTTACATAGCTTAGAAATAGGCTTTGAGGTGTTTTGTGCGCAAAAATAAACTTTATGTTCATTCAGGGACTAAAAGCGTCAAAAAGTGCATAAGTTTGCATTTTCGCGCATATCTTACGTTCTGAATACATCCGGACATCCAAAAATTTATGTAAGCATTAAAATATTTTATTTTAGTGTTTGGCATAAGAAAAATCCATTCGTCGCTTGATTTGGATCGGTTTTGCGTCCGTTACGACTTTCGTCGTAATTAACCGAACAACGCAACCGTACGACCAAACGAACCGACATCCGACATATTTTTGTGCATATTTTAAGTTACCTATACCTTAACTTTATTTTAGAGCCTTGAAATGGGGTTAACGGGGCTTAAAAGTGCAAAAAAAATCAAGTTTTACAAGTGCAGGGACCATTTTTGAAATTTCTGACTAGATTCAATGAACCTAGTCCATTTTGAAGTGTTGATGGTTTAACCCATGGTTTTGCAAAACCATGGGCTGGTATTCAATGAACCTAGTCCATTATTAGGGGCTCCCATGGTTTTAGAAAACCATGGGCACACATGTAAGGTCCAGATCAAAGCTCAGTTTTCGATGAACGATCTTAACGGTTCTTGAATTCCTATAAATACCCACCCTCACTTCCTCCCAAAGCACACTTGAATCTGAATTTGGCTCTCTAAGTTGAAGTTTATGCTTCATACCTAAGAGTAAATCGGATCAAGAGCTTGCGGGGACCTTCTGTAAGTATTCTTTCTTTCTTTTCATTCGTTTTTGTCGTAAAAGTCAAACTGCGTTTGACTTTCTGCTTTGACCAGTTTATGGTCAACGTGAAGTTCGTTTGAACTTCATAACGTGAGTGTAATCACGATGGTTATAGTCCCTAGTGACTATACCTACTGATTACCACGTTATCTAGGCTCAGTGACGAGTCGTAGTTTCGGCCAAAATGCGTTTTCTCGCGTATTTTGTAACCAAACTACTCTAGGATATCAAAACCGTTTGTTTTGATATCAAAACTTGTTTTCTAAATTAGTTAAGCATGTTTTAACATGCTTAGCTCGTCACTTTTAGTTTTGTGCTTGTCTAGGGTCGTAAAGGTAAGCGATCTAATCAATCGCTTATACTTTCGAACCCGACCCGTTTGGTCGATCATTAGGATCCGACCAAACATGTTAAGTGACCATAGTAGCGTAGGGAATAACCTTCCGAGGTTATACCTTATGGTCACTTTGATTTGATTAGTCGCATGATAGGTAGTTTATATGCCTTAGGTAAATTACCAAAATGCCCTTTTTACGCCAAAATTCATTTTAAGCCTATGTAACATAATTTTTGATATCTAAACTGATTTAGTAACAATATTAGACATGTTATGGCATATTTAACTTATCATAGGGCTAGTTAGGCATTCCGAACGCGTTTTACACGAACGACGCGTTAAAGTAGCATAAGCTACCTAAACGGGTCGTAATGGGTCGTAAGCACTTAGGTTAGGTTTCATTTTAGTATGTAGGCTTTGTTAAACCATATTACACGAGTTCCCATACTCGTTTGGTTTATGAACCCTCATTCTATCTGATCCTCCGATTTAGGCCCGTTTATTAACATAGTTACCTATATTAGGTGCCGTTTGATTTCCGTGATCTCTAGCATTGTTTGGTTGTTACACAAGGACTTCTAGGCAATCTCAAGTGAGTACATAGACCCCTCTTTACTGTTTTTCAAACTGTTTTGGGGTGAAACACATGTGCCTACTTGTTACTTTCGTGCTTTCCTGTTTTCACATCATATACTTGCTATGCTCATTAGTACACTATTAGTACATGATTTACATTACATTGTTTCGCTATGTATGTTTACTTAGCATACTTAGTACATTGTTTTACTTTACATTTCTGCTATGTATGTTGACTGGGCATGCTAGCACATTGATTTACATTACATTAGTTGCATATGTTTACTCAACATATGGACACATTGTTTTACATTACATTTTGTTGCATATGCTCATCTAGCATATGAACACATTATATTACATTTTGAACCGTTTATAACTACTTGACTATGTGAACCGTTGTAACCATTTGATTATATGAACCAGTTGTAACTGTTGAACCGTGTGAACTGTATTTGACCATACATAAACATTTCTACAATTGATTAAACATTTCATCTTGGTGGCTGTTTGGGTAAGTGATTTAAGTAACGAGGCTACGTGTAATACGATAAAAACATGGTGGATACGCCGCTGGTACTTCTTATATAAGTGCTTTTATGGTATTACATATCGTAGCGTTATTTAAACCATTTCAGTTTATACATATTACATCTACAATACAATCTTCACATAAACATTGTTTTACAAATAACTTAACTTATACAAACCCATTTTACATGGTTATTCACTTAACCATACAGTATTCTTTTATATACATATCATCTGATTTATTCATTGCTTTTCAAATGATTTATGAAAGAAAACACTCAACAAGATTCATGACTACTTTTTATTAAACAGTTTCTTTAAACTCAAGTCATGAATCCTATTTTCACAAAACCTATGTATCTCACAGGCATTTTTATGCTGACGTACCTATTTTCACGTGTGTTTTCAGGAGCTGTTGCATAGGATGATCGAGACACACTTAGGCGGACCTGTGCCTTAGTGACTTAAAACGAAGCAAGAACTAGTTAAATTATGTTATGTACTATTTGTTTCTTGTTTTCAGACAATGTAACCCTCTTGTTTGATAATTAAAACGTAACTTTAATTTCCATGGTTGTGAAACAATTAATTCTGTTACAACACTCCCCGACGTTTCCGCCACGTCTTGTTGTTCTACGTGGTCGGGGTGTGACACCTCTCAAAAGGCTAAACCCATCGAAATCCCACACAAACCATCTCACAACCTTCTGGGTCTTCTCATAAAACCCGGCACCACTGATGTCTTCGACTCCTTCGTTAATATCTTGTCTGCATCAAAGTATAAAACTTTGTTAACAGCAGATGCACCAATTTACTTGGCGACCCAAAGAGAGTTCTGGAAAAATGTAACCCTTGACAAACAAGGTGAGACTGTCATAGCCATTAACTCTTCTCTAAAGGGTAAAGCTGTCAAAATTACACCACAATCCATCTCGGAAGTCTTTCAACTCGATGATCAGCAAGGTGAAACTTCCTTTCCTAAAAACGAGTTAAAAATTGACTTTATTGAAAGAGGGTATGCAGATACAATGATGAAGAAGGATACCTTACAAAAAGGTTTCTTTCCTCCATCAACAAGGTTTTTATTCCATACCCTCCTAATGTGTGTTTCAAACAAAACCACTGCTTTTAATGAAATACCATTAAAGATTCAAAACATGGGGTATGCTATTCTTCAAGAAGAAAATTTTAATTATTCTCAGGTAATCTTTAATGATCTGGTTAAAAATGTTGAAACAAAGGCATTCTTACTGTTTCCAAGATTTCTAAGTTATTATTTTGAAAATAAACTTGGTAAGAATGATGCTTCTGCAATAAAACAAGGTGAATATCTTCAAATGCAGAGCTTAACTGCCGAAACTTTCACAAGAATGTCAACACCTTGCAAAACACAAGCAGAGGTGCCTAAGCAGAATTTAGCAGCTACCACTGCTCCTCAGGTATCTGTTGCTGAGCCCACTGCTCAAGGTGATCAAAGTAGCCAAACAACTGCTTTGAAACCCACACCTAAAATCACCAAAAAGCCAAAGCAAAAGAAAACTCAAAAACCCCCTAAACCCATCAAAAAGGCAACTCTGGAGGATGAGACACCAGAGCACCTACCAGTGACAACACAAAAGTCACAAGAAACCACTGCTGCTACTTCCTCACAACAGTTGGTACAAATATCTCAACCCATAACCGAAACTCCTCCTGTTTCTTCTAAAAAAGAACAGGTTGTACATATAGGGACACCACAATATGATGCTCTGGAATCACTTGCTTCCATCATCCACAGCCCAATGCCTGGGGCCAATTCTCTTTCCACACCCAACCTCACATCCACAATTCCCCCACCAACTAGACTTTTGTTGGATGCTATTGATTTGAACCAGGCACAAACCGGTCCTTCTCAATCACCTATCAATGAGAATATTTTTCAACAAACGACTGGGTCTGATGTATCAATCATAGTTAACCCACCAACAAGACCTGAGGAGGTTACACCCCTTGAGTTACAAGTAACTCTTGGTGGTAATCCAAGTGAAGCAGCCACTATAAGTGCTAAACCCACTGGTTTGCATTTGGACAGTGGTTACATCAATAAGACTTCCTTGGAGGCAATTCCTTCCATAGTACCTCTGATATCCACCAGTGAGTTTGTTTTACCCTCTGGTACAATCAAAAGGCTATCAAGTGTTGAAGGAAGAAGACCCCAGTACCAAGAAAAAGGGGCATCAGTGGTTAATGTTTGGAGTACACTCCCTACATCAACCCCTGTTACAACCACTGCTAGTGGGAAATCAGATGATCCCATTAAATTGGGTGATGGTTTAAAGTACCTGGAATTGACGGAACGTGTTGAAAAACTGGATAACTCTGTTGCAGAAATCAAAGAAATGCTGCAGCAGTTGTTGACAGTACAAAAGGTGCAAACCACTGTTGTTCCACCTCAAGCACCTGCTCCACCTCAAGCATCTGCTGCAAATGAGATATGGAACCTCTTTCGACCTTTTCTCCACCAACAAAAACAAATGGCTGATCAGCAACATGCAATACATGTACAAGAGCTGAGAAACACAATGGAGTCTAGGTTCAAGAACACACAAGCAGACATTAAGGCTATCAAGGCCCATAAAATGAAAACCATTGGCACTGCTCCTCCTACTGTTCTTTTCATTGATCAATTACCCCCAGATAATGCCAAAAAGGGGGAGAAAATTCAGGAGTGGAAGAAGAAGGGAATAGATGATGGTCTTTACATTGAACCAGAAAGGGATGCTATGACCAAGAAGATACCCTTTCCAGATGGTAGCAAAAAGGTTGATGTTACCCAAAATGCACTTGATGAAGCTATAGCAAGTGTAAAAAGGGACAGAGAGGCAAAGGATATGTCAAGATGGAATGAGGAGAAAAGAGCTTATATGGAGCTGAATGCGCAGGGTTGTTCTGAGCCAAAGGATGTTAAAAATCCTGAGCCAAAAAGAAATCCCACTAGAAAAGTGAGGGAACCCAAATCCATACCATCCAGACTCACAAAGCATACTCCAAAACCATCGTCCAAAAGCCCCCAACATCAAACTTCCACCCAAACAGTTGTTGTAACACCTGCTGTGTCAACTACTGCTGATACTTCAGTGGTTTCAACAACTGCCATCATTTTAACACACACCACTTCAACACACATCACTACCACTGCCTTACCACCAAAAATCACTTCACCTCCAAAAACAGCCACTCCACCAGCACCTCCTGCCAAAAAGCAGAAGACATCAGATGTGGTTACAACATCTGATGTAATGACAACAGTGTTTGAAACACCAATTGTTTCAACAGCTGTTAGTCAGCCACCTTCTACCACTCAAATCACCACCACTGATCCACCCAAAACATCATCTGCTTCTCCTACAATAAAAAGGAGAAGGATTTTCATACCAGATGATGATTCACCATCACCACCACCAACATCTTCACAATCACTTGCACTTATTCCAAACGCTGTTCCTCTCTCATCAGCTCTAGTGCAACAACCAATCCCTATTATCACTCCTGCAGGTGTCCAATTTCCTCTAGAACTTGAAGCAGTTAGAGAAGAGATCAAATCCTTCTACTATGAGGATGACCCTGTTAAAAGGAAGTTGCAATCAGTTGAAGGATATCCAAGGCCTAACAACATTGAAGAATATTTGAAAGTTAAGGCTAAACAGGCAGAGGATATTTCCAAAAGAAACACTCAAGGAAAAACTGACAAAGAAATTTAAAGGCATTACCAGTTTTTATTTACTCAAGTCAGATCCTTAGAGCAATTTGCAAAAAATGTTTGTCAACAAATCTCAGAAAGAGCAGATGAAAGTTTGAGAAAAGACTACATTGAAAGCATCATGGCAACCAAGAAGTACAAGGGAGAAAAGCACATGTACAAGGAGTGGACCATTCCTGAGCTTGAACAAGAAGCAGTCAGGATTCAAGAAATGATAAAGAAAAAGGTCAAACACACTCCTCCAGATTGGTCAAAGTACAAGAAGAATGTGCCTGAAAAGACACTAGAGCTAAAGAGAATGAAAGAGGAATTAGTTGCTGCTGACTATGGGTCTAAGAATCAAGTGGCAAGATGGAAAGAAGATATAGTCAGGGCCACCTACAAAAGGTTGGAGGAATTAAGGAAGAAAGATCCCACAGTTCCACAAAAACCTGACTACCCTGAAGCAGAGGTTTCAAAAGGACCACCAAAGCTGCAAATCATGAGAGCTACTGCTCCAACTGGTGCTGCCATCTATAAAAGAAAGCAACAAAAACAGTTGGTTACTGAAACAGTGGCAGAATTAATGGCAGGAGATGAACTTGTAAAGGAAGGCATTAAGCAGATGATAGCTGATACTCTTGGCCTGAATCAACCTGCAAGCACTACTCAGACAGTCATCAATAGGCCAGCATCACCAAACACCTTATCAAATAAAAATCTCCCAAGAAACCCACTAGACTCAAAGGTACTAAAGTGGAAAACTGACAAACAGACCCATGTACTGACAGTGTTCAAGTCTAGTGGAGAAGTGAAGAAAATAACAAGGGAACAAGCACTTGGCCTAAGTCTTGAAGATTTGCAGGATATCCTTGTTCTTCCACTGTGCAGGGATGATGATGACACAGATGCCTTAGCCTTTGAGTTACAACTCAAAGGGCAAATAAGGGAACTGCTGATGAGGCAATAAAGATCTACCAATAATGAAGAGTTTTGGCATTATCTGTTCCAGGGGAAGATTGTTGGGATTGAACCCTACCAAAGGAACAGATAATAAAAGCCAAAACTGGATCAGAGCAGTGGATCCAGAATAAGCAGATGTTATGTATACAAGTCTCTCCCCTTGAAAGTGGTTTCAACATCTGCTGACCTCCTATCTACTGATCATACAAACTGCTGACCTACAACTGCTGATCAAAGACTAATGAAGACTGAAAGCCCTGCTGTTCAATCTACTGCTATGAGTCAAGCACTGCTGATCATGACAAGTACTGCTGGGTTCACATCAGTGGAAGGATGCAGCAGTAGTTTAGATGTCTTTTTGTAATGTATTGTAATAACAGTAGTTAGCATAGCAGGGGTTGTATAGATCAGATGTTAGAGTTTGTTAGGAGGTTAGATGTCACTTTCATGGTGACGTCAGCTTAGATGCTCAGTGGGTTGCTCGTGCCTATAAATAGAACAGTGCCCTGTACTATTCTATTAGCTCTTTCACCATCTTCTTCCTGCACGAACAAACAAAGTGAGCTCCGGCTGAGGGGGAGTTTGTTACATACTTGCAATTGTAATTGAATCTTGTAATAAATTCAAGCATTCGGTTCAATGTTAAACTTGTATGTTAAAAGCAATTCTCTCGTTTGATTGTGAAAAGTTTGCTTCCATTATAATTCCGCTGCACTACTCATTCATCTTCATTTTAATTCAAACGTAAAACACAATCAAAACCAAACTCAGATCCTAACAATTTGATTGCACGTTTAGCACAACAGTATGGATTTATGTGTTACTTGCATGTGTTAAGTGGTTGATAGTGTGGTGTTACCTTAGACATTCATGACTCATGTTTTGAGATGTTCTTTGTTTGTTTGCTATTCGAGTATGAGGAACCATTTGACATGAGTTAGGAGGAACTGAGATGAGCATGCAAATCGCAATATTATTGTGGGTGCACACATAATAATAATGTGGGGTGCATGCGAGTCCCAGTGAGGCTTAACAAGTGAAAAAGGGGTTCCGTTCAGTTGTTTGATCAATGTGAAATGTAACAAGTCTACAGGAGTCATAGCAGTGATTGTCTCCTACTCGAATGTGACCTTTCCACCTCTCTCTGGATTCTTACGAATCTTGATGCTATCGAGTATTACCTGAACACCCATCTGAATGCCTAGCGAACTGTGTAGAATGTTAGGTGCTAGTACGAACGTCCCTGAGTTGGATGTCGCAGCGTCGAATGAATGGCTTATACCTTTCTCACTCCTCTTCGTCTGTTAGAACTCAATGTACTGACGTCTTAAGACCCCGAAGTGCGATCACTTCTGCAACACTCTGTAAATGTACCGTGTATTACTCAGTCAACATGCAAGAACGATGGACAAGAGGATGAGCGTAGTGCCTTACCAACCTTAGTATTAGAACGACCGTGATTACCGGGAACGGACACAAACAGGCTGACGTCAACCGAATCCTTAACCCTAGTCAGGGATTTATGGGAGTCAGCTCCTACGGATTAATCGGGGCATAAACGATGAAAATTGACCATGGTGCGGAAATGTGTAACGGCCAGCACAATGAGTAGCGCCTTAGTACGTAGCACGGAAATGTGACAAGATGGACTTTGTCGGTGAAAGATCGTAGGACTCCGCTTCAGGCAGTGACGTTAGAGGTAACAGTCACGGCGACATCAAGGTACTTGTAATTGTAGCCTATAGTATGGAAATGAAGGTGCCTGCGACATGGGTCGGCCGTTGTTGAAACAAGACGACAACAACTAAGGGAACGACGACAATACTGGAAATCCTCGTAACGATAACAACAACACTGGAAATGATGCTCGTGGAAGGGAATTTGGGATTGGCGTAGGCGACACCGGGCATAATAGCATCATGGTAGCTTGGATGGGTAACTATTCGCTTCATCTCTATTCTGCTTAACCCTAATGTTTCTTGAAACCGAACCTGTTGTGGAATCGGTGGATGGCAAGTCAATTGAAATTTCATATGTTTGTTGGGATGCAAACTCAACCTTGTGTGACAAGTGTTCGACATCGACCTTCTTTCTACTACCCTTGATAGTTTTGATACAGTAGTTAGTATGGATTGGTTATCCAGATATTACGCATATATACCCCGTGGGGAGAAAGTTGTCGTCTGTCCTAAGGTATCCGAGTGGTGCAGAGGTTAGCATAAATTCAGCAATGAAGGCCGGAGGTATCTACGGAAGGATTACCCCGCTATGTTAGCACCCGCCACTGACGTTAAGGCTACGGAAAAGAGAATCGAGGATCCACCAATTGTTCATGATTTCTCTCGGTGTTATACCCGAGGAACTTTCAGGTTTACTTCCACAACTGATTAGATGGAATCTTAGTTTGATCTCACGTCAGAGGCAGCCTTTACTACTCGTGCTCCTTACCACCTTGCACCAGGAGGGTTGCAAGAACTGTCAAACCAACTACAGGAACTGTTGGACAGGAGTTTTGTCGGACCTAGTTTTTTTTTCTTCGCTTTGGGGAAGCCCCAGTTATATCCGTGAGGATAAGCCTTTTTGTATGTGTGCTGATCATCGAGAACTTAACAAGGTAACAGTTATGAACCATTTGCCTCGACCATGTATTGACAGCCTGTCGACCAGTTGCGAGGGTCAAGCTTCCATTCGAGGATTGACTAACGAACGAACTATCATCAGATGGGAGTCCAAGGGGAGAATGTTCCCGAAACGGCATATCAAACGCAATGAGGCCACTGCGACTTTGTATTCCATGACCTTTGGGTTAATCAATACACCAACAGCTTTATGGACCACATGAATCGACCGTGTTTATTGATGACGTTTTCAATCATTTCCAGGAGAAAGGAACATCATGGGTGGCATATGTATCTTATCTTAGAGCTCCTAGGGGAGGAGTAACTCTATGCAAAGTTTACCAAAGTGTGACTCCAGGATTTGAGAAGTACACTTTCTTGGTCACGTAGTCAACGAATTGGGAATACACATGGATCTCGCTAAGATCCATTTTATTAGAACTTGATCAGCACCAAAGAGTCCTTCGAGGATACAGTAATTTCTCAGTCATGCTAGATACTATTGCAGATTCATCAAGGGATATTCGAAGATCGCGTAGCTTTAATCTCTTTAACACAACAAGGTGCTGTGTATTCGTGGGAGACAAAACAGGAGGACATCTTTTCAGCTTCTGAAACCCAACTCTACAACGCACTGAGCGTCGTCTTTACCCGAGGGTACGGGTGATCTAGTGGTATACCATGATGGTTCAAGTCAGAGTCCCAGTTACACGCCAATGCAACATGAAGGTGATGACATACGTGGCGGATTTACGAAGGGGAAATAGCACGAAGCATTACTTGGACGGTACCAAATGCACTGCTTAGACCGATCACAAGGGCCTCCCGTGTACCTTTGGTTCGAAGGAGCTAAACATGTAATGACACCACTGGATGTTACTCTCGAGTGATTATGACTATGGAACCTAAGCGCGAGCAAGTTTGCAGCTCACAATCGACTCTAGCCTACCCGATCAGATTCACCCTATTCAAACTGAAGCGCTGAAGGAAGAGAATTTTCAAGTTGGGTCCATGCGGGCCTAGAGGAGCAACTTTTGGCAAGGCGGACGGTACTCGCTACTTCATGGAACGAATATGGATTCCACTATACGGCAACCGTAGGGAACTTATGTTGAGCAAAGCACACCGGCCTCGATGTTCTAGTCGTCTGAGTTTTGATAGGAGTTATTGGGATTTATAAATCTTGTACTGGCGACCGGGCATGAAGGCCCACATAGCCGAGTATGTGAACGATGTTTGACTTGTGCGAAAGTCAAGGTGGAATATTAGAAACCTACTGTTTTGTGCCAGCAACCGGAAACACCCATATGGAAATGGGAACAGGCTACCATGGATTTTGTCACTGTCCTACTTGAAACCCAAAATGGAAACAATATCACCTGGATGATCGTTATTTGTCTCATGTAACCGGTACACTTTCTTGCAAACAAGGAAAGATGACAAAGTTTTCGTATCCTATGAGTAATTACCTGTGAAGGGCGGTCTCTAGGCACGGGGTGCTAACTCCTGTTACCTCTGATTTTGAACTACATCTGATTTATGACAGGCAATACGCAACACCCTCGATTCACGTCTAGACATGAGCATTGCTTATCACCGTTGGACAAACGGTCAGAGTAAACGAACCATCCTGACATTTGAAAACATGCTGCGAGCATGTGTGTGTTGGGCATAGTAAAAATTGGAAGGACACCTGACTTTGCTAGAGTTTTACTGCAACAGTTACCATTCTAGCATTCAGACAACTCTGTTTGAGGCATTGCATGGACAGTAACGCTAATCTCCTTGTTGGATCATGGTGGGTGACAACCTAATCACATGTCCAGGACTTGTACTCGAAACTCTTGGGAAGATTGCTTGGATCGGAAATCGTTTGGCGGCAACGCGTGGCTGTCAGGGAAGTTGATAAGCTTAGGAAACACTGGGAGTTCGCTGTAGGCGATCGTATCATGTTGGAAGTCTCACCCTGGGAGGGTGTGGTACGCTTTGAGAAGTGTGGCAAGCTTAATTTACGTTATGTTGGGCCATCAAAAATTCTGGAAGGAATCAGTGACATGGCCTACGGACTCGAGATTACCCAGTGAAGTGAGTATCATACACGATGTCATTTATGACCCAAACCTGAAGAAGTGTTTGTCCGGAGAAACGCTCGTAATACCCTTACTAGAGCCTAAGGATAACGACAAGTTGCAGTTTGGTGAGAAATCCATTGGAAACATGGACCGGGATGTCAAGACCCATAACCTAGTCGAATCCTGATCATGATCAGAGTAAGCTCTAGTACCCTCAGTTGTTCAGACAGTTGTATCAACTTCTGATATCATTGGAGAATTTCGGGACGAAATTCCCTTTCAAGTTGGGGATGATGTGGCACCGAGGAAAAATCCACAGTCATCCTAATCTAACACTTTGCCGCTTTGTGTTACTGATCAAATTTCGGGACGAAATATCTTTCAAGTTGGGGATGATGTGACAATCCAAACTTTTAAGGTTAGTGTTACCTAATTCCATGATCGTTTAACTAGCGTTGTTACGCTTAATCATGTGCACGTCATATTAAATTTATTAAATCATAATTGATAGTTATTATTTGTGCAAGAGTTAATTGGACGTTAGTGTTTAGTTCCTTTGTATTGTTTATTTGCCTCAGCCCAAATCTTTAGAGCCCAAATCAAAAAAAAAAAAAAAAAAAAACTCAAGTGAGTTCGGCCCACTTGTTCCGAATATACACAGGTTTGTGTATGATCCTCATACAACTCTCATAATTACATTGAAACAAAACCCTAGTGCTCTATCCTCTCCCTATTTGACGGCAACCTATCTATTCTATTCGGAGTTTCAATCCCTCGAAGCCTGTCCCTCATGTCTAACGGCAACCACATCCCGGTTAGTATGAACATGTTTATTTTAATCTGTGTTTTATTATGGTCGGCTATGTGTACATGTTTCAGGATGATCGTGATCCTGTTAATCTAGGGAATTATTGATAGGAAATTGGTTGATGATATGAATATTGATTGTGTCTATGAGCATGAATCCTATGTGACAATATGAATGATGTAAATGGTTAGGAATGCATGGTAGTGCGATTATGATGAACAGGTTATGATAATTAGTTGATTAGATTGAATGACTAGTCACATGAAACAATAAGGAATCTGACCACTTTTTGATTAAACAAAAATTGTCATGTGGAATCAGCTAGACATTAACTTTGATTGAACCGAGAATAACATTCTGACCCAAACCCACTAATTCACATTACTATTGGACCTTTCAAAATCAACACATGGGCCGAATCAAGTAACTATCTGACAACAATTAAATGATATCTTAAATAAATGATGGGCCGACAACTCTGATCTTAAACAATTTCTAATTGGGCAGCTACTGATAAAGAATGATGACTAATTAGAATTATGTTGAATGATCTAGATTCATAATAATCGAAGTTGTAACTGTTTTGATTGTTATTGTGAGAATTCATTATGTTATTGATTGTGACTATTTGATGAGTGGGGCGACGAAAGATCAGAGCTCCGACGAAAGACCCAACTCGACGAAATATAGTATTTCGTCACCCATTAAGTCGACGAAATATAGTATTTCGTCACCTTGTTGTGCCGTGCATATCATGTAATAGCATTCGACTGGTTATTCACATTAACTCAATTAACAGTAGCCACCATACTCGTTCCTATATAATGTTGTCAATCGTGCCACAAGTGTTCATGTATAACCAAACATCAAGAATCACAGACTATCCAAACTCTATGCCATGCGAACATGTCCACTGCTCACACTGTTATATTTGTCTCATCCACGACGAAGAATGTAGACAACATGGAAACTGAGTAGTTGTTACTTGTCATACGACGTTTTTACGATATATACAAACTGTGAATGTTATTGCGTGATATGCACATAAGATGGGGATGGTTGTGTCGAATGCAATCTGTGTTAGAAACGTGACTTAATTGATTGAGAAACTGATGTTACTGGTAACTTGTGTTATGAACGTGTATGAAATTTAAATGCTTGCTATGTGATAAGTGGTTTGGATACATGATTGTGAAACTGACTATTCTTGGTAACCACGGTAGGGTTTGGTTGACCAACTGGGAACGGGTAATGTATCAAAACATTCCGAGCAAATCTAAGGTGAGTTCACTGCTCTTTTTCTAAGCATGCATCCCGGGGAGGGACGTCTGGTAAATATTCCGGGGAGGAATATTGGGTAATGGGTTTGACTGGAACGTTAAACTGGAATGTTGGTTAATACACATCTATATCTATCACTCAAGTCCCTCCTACCAATTGTTGCCAGGGAGGCAACGGGGTATTAGTTAGTAGCGCTACTTAGTTTTGTCACCCTCACACCGCACCGGGGAGGTCGGTGATGAACTAATGACCCCCATCTTGACCATTGCTTTGATAGAGGCAATGGGGTTTAGGGCAAATAATCTGGAGCCATCTGCGGTAAGCGTGTGATTAACAACAATGAATCTCTAAAACGTTTTAATCTGGTAACTAAACACGTTAACAAAACTTTGAACTCACCAGCGTCGTCTGACACATTTGTCTGCATGCTTGCAAGTCTATAGGTTTATATCATTGGAACTTGCTATCTGGGATGCTGGAGTGGTCATGGGTCGAGATACTTGGAATCGCAATACAAGCCTAATGGTGTATGTACACATAGAATATGAAACACTTAACAAATGAGTTATGCTTCCGCTGTACACGATGAATGATATGTAACGTTTTGTAATACTTTATGACAATGAATAAAAGCTTTATTTAAATATATGTATGAGTTCAATGTGATTGGTGGCTAAGATCCTGGTACGTCACACGCCCGCGGTGTTTCCGCAAGTGGTATTTTGGGGGTGTGACATGATCCATATTGTAATTCATACTATTTTGGGTTGTGTTAGAGACTTGTTCATACTATCCATCGTAAGGTCTAAAAAAATTGTTTTATTTATTTATTTTTTTATTTGACACAAGTTCGAAAGAGTATTTACAATTTATATAAATATCAATCTAATATGAGAGAACAAACTTGTATGAACTGGTACGTCACTTTTATGAAGACAATTGGCAAAATAACTATAACAATTACCTTGGCGGCTCATATTGTTAAGTAAGTTAGGGTATCCATCACACACGTTTTTTTTATAATCTAACAAAAGACCTTCCTTCAAGTAATCATTAGTAAAAAAAAAATTCATTATGCACATCAATACTCTTATTAAATTATTGTAGCTTTGATTCATTTAAAATATTTAATTGATTTAATCAATTTACTACCCATATTCTATAACATTTATATTCCTTCATATGTTTTAAATATTTGTTAACAATATTACACATTATAATATAATGTTAAATACAATCATATTTAGTTTATGTTTATTTCGTGTATATACATTTCGGGTGTGTACATGATTAACTAACACATTATTAACTACCCTTGATATATGAGTGGACATATTGTGTATTAATCTTTGTAAACAATATTTAGAATTTAATTATAGGCTGTCTACTTCCAAAAAAAAGAAAAAAGTTCTCTTGAGAAGGAATCTTTAGTTATGTTTGCAAGATGTAAGTTATTGTTAGAAGCATTCTGTTGATTTTGAATGAAATAAAAAGCTTCGTTGAAATTCAGATCATAGCTTGTCTACCTTAAGATGATAATTTCTAAATAAAGTAGGAACATGTGATAAGTATATTAAATATATGATTACTAAAGTGATGAAAAGAATATGATCGGGACTCAAAAATTAATAAAAGTATATTTCTTAGTAAAAATAATTTACTTAGAATGGGCAAAAGGTTAAATAAGATGTGATAGTGTTTTTATTTGTAGTCAATAATTGTTATCCTAAATATTATTTAATTGGATTATAATTTTGAATAACATAAATTAATCCGTGCATATTTCTTTAATATAGATAATCATGTCGAATCTTGCAAAGCTTGAGTTTATGGCTTTAGACATCACTGGAAAAAAATTATTTGTCATGGGCTTTGGATGCTGAAATCCATCTACATGCTAATAACCTTGGGGAAACAATTAAAGAAGGAAATAAAACGAGTACCCAAGATAAAGCAAAGGCAATGATTTTCTTACGCCACCATATTCATGAGTCATTGAAAAATGAATATCTCACTATCCAAGATCCACTCGTCCTATGGACCAATTTAAAAGAAAGGTATGACCATCAGAAAACAGTAATACTACCAAGAGCTCGTTATGAATGGATTAATTTAAGGTTGCAAGACTTTAAGTCTATAAGTGAGTATAACTCAGCAATGTTTAGAATCACGTCACAGTTGATTCTATGTGGTGAAAATATTACTGATAAGGAGATGTTGGAAAAAACATTCTCCACCTTTCACGCCTCAAACATTGTCTTGCAACAACAATATCGTGAAAGGGGCTTCACCAAATACCGTGACTTAATATCATGTTTGCTTGTGGCTGAGCAAAATAATGAGCTACTACCGAAAAACTATGAAACTCGTCCGGTTGGTACAACCCCATTCCCAGAAGTGAATGTGGCAACATACAATGACCAAAGTGGAAGTCACGGACGTGGTCGTGGCTATCAACGTGGGCGTGGTCATGGTCGTAGTCGTGGTCGTGGTCATGGACATGGTCGTGGACGTGCATATGGTCGGGGTAATTATCATGGTGTTCAATTCAAAAACAGAAGAACCCACCAGAAGTTGCATGATAATGAAAAGAAATCCAATGATGAAAGAGGTAAAAAGAAAAGTGGAACCTCATCTAATGCATGCTATCGATGTGGTGGTAACAACCACTGGGCTGGTACATGTCATACAGCCAGACACTTAGTAGAGCTTTACCAACAATCTATAAAAGACAACAAAAAGGAATAGAGACAAATTTCACATATGAAGATGGAAATGTTGATGTCCCAAGTGGTGAAAAGGACTATACTAATGCAACTAATCTGGATTATGATGATTTCCTTATCGAGCAAGCTAATTTGGATTCTGGTGATATCGTGGCTGATACAAACCAGTTGGATGCTTGCAATTTTTCCTACGCGTGAATGATTATATTTAAAATTATGCTATTTCCTTGATGTTTTGTTTTGAAGTATTTTGGGGCACTTTATGGAATTTTTATGTTTGAACCATATTATACTTTTATTTATGAAGCTTTGTTTTGTTTTGAAGCATATGGAGTATTCAACTAAACTTCATATTGATGGTGAAGATGTATGTCTAATAGACAGTGCTACTACACATACAATCCTAAAGAAAATGGATTATTTCTCTAGTTTAACAATGAAAGAGGCAAGAGTTGGTACTATATCTGGTAAAACAAAATTAATTGAAGGCTTTGGAGAAGCATATGTAGTTCTACAAAGTGGAACTTTGCTCAAAATTAACAATGCCTTATTTCCCCCACTATCTCAAAGAAATCTGATAAGCTTTAAAGATATTCGTCTAAATGGATATCATCTTGAGACTACATGTGAAGGACATGATGAGTACCTTCAAATCACAAATATTATTTCGGGAAAAAAACACATATTAGAGAAGTTACACACATTTGCCTCTGGTTTGTATTGTACCAAAATTGGTGCAGTTGAATCAAATGCAATCATAAACCAAAAGTTTATGGATCGAGAAAATTTTATCATTTGGCATGACCGGTTAGGCCATCCCGGATAAACAACGATGCAAAAAATTATAGAAAATTCATGTGGTCATTCTTCGAAGAACCAAAAGATCCTTCATTCTAAGGATATTACATGTGTTGCATGCTCATAAGGGAAGTTAATCACTCGCCCATCACCAGTTAAGGTAGGGACATAATCCTTGAGTTTTTTAGAAAGAATACATGGGGATATATGTGGACCTATACACCCTCCCAGTGGACCATTTAGATACTTTATGGTCTTAATTGATGCATCAACTAGATGGTTACATGTGAGTTTACTATCAAGTCGTAATATGACATTTGCACGACTACTTGTTCAATTAATAAGGTTAAGAGCACATTTTCCAGATTATCCCATAAAGAAAATTCGGTTGGATAATGCTGGGGAATTTACATCCCAAACCTTCAATGATTATTGCATGTCTATTGGCATAAGTGTAGAGCATCCATTACCTCATATACATACGCAAAATGGACTTGCTGAATCGCTTATCAAGCGACTTCAAATGGTTGCAAGACCAATGATTATGAAATCAAAACTACCAGCATCTGCCTGGGGGCATGCAATTTTACATGCAGCAACACTAATTCGCATCAGGCCAACGAGTTATCACACTTCCTCCCCATTAAAGTTAGTTTTTGGTCAGGAACCAGATATTTCCCATCTAAGGATTTTTGGTTGTGCCGTATATGTTCCTATCGCTCCACCACAACGCACAAAGATGGGACCTCAAAGAAGGTTAGGAATATATGTTGGGTATGAATCACCATCGATCATTAAGTATTTAGAGCCATCAACAGGTGATTTATTTACAGCTCAATTTGGTGATTGTCATTTTGTTGAAACAACATTCCCAACATTAGGGTGAGACGAAAAGCAACTGAAAAATAATAATATAATTTGGAATGAATTATCACTATCTCATCTTGATCCTCGAACTAAAGAACATGAAAAAGAAGTTCAAAGAATAATTCATTTACAAACATTAGCAAATCAAGGACCAGACGCATTCACTGACCCAAAGAGAGTGACTAAGTCACACATACCAGCTGCTAATGCTCAAGTAAAAATAAGTATCCCAGAAGGACAACCACATGTTGGAAATGAGTCTAATGCACGCCTCAAACATGGTAGACCAATCGGTTCTAAAGATAAAAATCCTCGAAAGAAAAAAGGAGCAAATAATGGAGATGGTCCAGTCGAGGTAATGATAATGCCAAGAAAAGAGTCTCCTGAAGAGAACTAGACATGATGGTTCCAGAAGAACCTCAGGTACCTGAAAACGAAGAGATCTCAATAAATTATATCATGTCTAGAAAGGTATTGAACTGAAATGAAATCGACGTCGATGACAGTTTTTCATATAACATAGCGCTAGAAATAATGGAAAATAATGAGGATCAAGAACCAAAATCTGTTGAGGAATGTAAACAAAGAAATGATTGGCCAAATTGGAAAGACGCAATTAAGGCAGAATTAGATTCCCTCAATAAACGAGAAGTTTTTGGACAAGTAGTCCCTATACCTAAAGGTGTAAAGCCTGTCGGATATAAGTGGGTCTTTGTGCGAAAACGCAATGAGAAAAGTGAAATCGTACGATACAAGGCATGATTAGTAGCACAAGGATTTTCGCAAAGACCTGGGATTGATTATGAGGAGACATATTCTCCGGTGATGGATGCGACGACTTTTCGTTATCTTGTTAGTCTGGTAATACAAGAAGGGATTGATCCGCGCCTAATGGATGTTGTGACAGCCTACCTTTATGGCTCACTTGATACTAATATTTACATGAAACTCCCTGAAGGATTCAAATTACCAAACTCATGTACATCTAGTTCTCGAGAACATCTTTCAATTAAATTAAACAAATCATTATATGGGCTAAAACAATCTGGGTGTATGTGGTATAATCGCCTTAGTGAGTATTTGTTGAAAGAAGGTTACAACAATGATTCAATATACCTGTGTATCTTCATAAAAAGTTCAGAATCTGAATATGTTATAATTGCTGTATACGTTGATGACTTGAATATAATTGGAACTCCAAGGGAGCTCCAAAAGGCGGTTGAATGATTGGAAAGAGAATTTCAAATGAAAGATCTTGGAAAGACAAAATTTTGTCTCGGGTTACAAATCGAACACCTCAAGGGTGGAATTCTTGTACATTAACAAAACTACATAGAAAAGTTACTTAGAAGGTTTTATATGGAAAAATCACATCCATTGAGTACCCCAATGGTTGTAAGATCTATTGATGTCGAGAAAGACCCATTCCGACCTCCGAATGATGGAAAGGAAATTCTTGGTCCAGAAGTACCATATTTAAGTGCAATTGGTGCACTAATGTTTCTTGCTAGTCATACACGACCAGATATATCATTTTCTATAAATTTATTGGCAAGATATAGTTCATGCCCTACGAAGAGGCATTGGAATGGGGTAAAACAAATATTTCGATACCTTCAAGGTACAAAGGACATGGGGTTGTATTTCACTAACCAATCGACAACAAGTTTGGTTGGTTTTGCAGATGTAGGGTATTTATCTGATCCTCACACTGGACGATCTCAAACTGGATATTTATTCACAAGTGGAGGCACTGCTATTTCATGGCATTCTGTAAAGCAAACCATCACAGCCACATCATCTAACCATGCAGAAATATTGGCGATTCATGAAGCTAGTCAAGAATATGTTTGGTTAAGAAGTGTAATACAACACATTCATGGGTCTTGTGGTATTTCTATGAGAGATGAAGGACCGACAATTTTACATGAAGACAACGCAACATGCATTGCTCAACTTAAGGAAGGATACATCAAAGGTGACAGAACGAAGCGCATTTTACCAAAGTTCTTTTTCACATATGATTTGTGTGACATCTGTGCCTCTGCGACCATCAAAAAAATACCAAATCAATCAAATATTGTGTTTCATACTTGGGATTTGTATAAATGTGTGTATCATTTGCACATATCAATTCTTGTTCGATTTAGAGCTTTAAATCGCTTTCTGGAAGGTTGTACGCGAACTGATGTTTAAACGTAATCAGTTTAATGCAACAAACACTCCATAACAGTGACATAGGCTTAACATACCTTAAATAACCTTTACATAACTTAGAAATAAGTTTTGGAGGGTTTGGTCGAAATCAAGTTTATTCGCTTACAGGGACTAATTTCGACAAACTGCGAAAGTATGCCGATTCGTACTGTAACAAACATTCCAGAACTTGATCATATGTTAAATATACCCTAAATATCCTTTACATAGCTTAGAAATAGGCTTTGAGGTGTTTGGTGCGCAAAAATAAACTTCTTGATCAATAGGGACTAAAAGCGTCAAAAAGTGCACAAGTTTGCATTTTCGCGCATATCTTACGTTCCGAATATAACCGGGCATCCAAAAATTTATGTAATCATTAAAATATTTATTTTAGTGATTGGAATGATAAAATACCATTCGTCGCGCAATTTGGATCGTTTTTGTGTCCGTTACGACTTCCGTCGTAATTAACCGAATAACGCAACCGTACGACCAAACGAACCGACATCCGATATATTTCTGAGCATATTTTAAGTTCCCTATACTTTAACTTCTTTTTAGAGCCTTTAAATGGGGTTAATGGGGCTTAAACGTGTCAA
The DNA here is from genome assembly GCA_030545235.1 of Helianthus tuberosus. Classification (NCBI taxonomy): domain Eukaryota; kingdom Viridiplantae; phylum Streptophyta; class Magnoliopsida; order Asterales; family Asteraceae; genus Helianthus; species Helianthus tuberosus. The sequence continues at coordinate 107,267,157 of CM060437.1, forward strand.
AAATGCATCGAAAACCAAGTTTCTGGGTTGCAGGGACCATTTCTGACAATCTGCCAAACTATGGCTCAGGAGGGGCGTGTAAGACTTCTCTGAGTCTTACGCGAGGCGCGAGAGACCCCCAGTTCAGCATAATTGTGTTTCCAGCTTGTTCCAGCTATTCCCATGGTTTGCAAATAGTTTTAATGGATCTATGGGCTTGTTTTGGACACCCCTAGTTTTCTAAAACAATGGGCACACATGTAAGGCTCAGATTGAAGCTCGGTTTTCGAGGAACGATCCTAATAGTGGCCCGAAATCTATAAATAACCACATCCATTCATTTGCAACTCACACCTTGATCTGATTATATTCTCTAAGTTGAAGTTTCTACACTTCATACCTGAGAATTTTCAGATCAAATCTCCATTTCTTGGACCTCTTGTGTCGTTTGATTTCGTGGTTCCTCTAGCTTTGCTTGGTTGTTATTCAAGGACTTCTAAATATCCTCAAGTGAGTACATAGCCCCCTCTTTTACTATTTTTGTTGGTGCATACATCTGTTGACTTCGTCTTGTATCAAGTCTTATTTTAGAAGTGTTAGATCAGGGCGCGTTGTTCGAGAATATATGAGGTTTTAGAGTGTATTTATTGTAATTTCGCTTGAAAGAGAGAATTCCGCTTGAATGAGTCAAGTGCAGTTTCAAGCGAAATCAACTCAGTTAATTTCGCTTGAACCGGTTCTGGTCATCTTCAAGCGGAATCATGACTAGTATAAATATCTTTCAAGCGATATCAGTTGTAACAGTTCTTGAATTTCATACCGAGGTGTTGCCGGTGTGTTTTCTGATTGTACTAGCTGTTATATCAATCTATAAGGTGTTTAAAGTGAATTGCTTGCTGTCTCGAAGTCTGTTTCTTAGTTTCCGCATCTGAAACAGATAAAAACTCCTCTGGACGACTCGTTCGGGTCTCAAATCGATCCTACAATTGGTATCAGAGCTCAGGTTGAGGAGTTCTTACCGATTCAGCTAAAAATTTCTGTTTTCTACACCTTCTTTTCAAAATCAACAAGTTTTTACGGTTAAAATTGGCTAATTTTCTCACATACTGTGTAAAACTGTGTTTTAACAAACCCTTCAAAGTTTCAGAACAAAATTCAGCTTAAAAATGACTAAAATGGACCATAGTTGATATTCCGCTTGAAAGAACATCTGTGTTTCCGCTTGAGATTGCCTTATTCCGCTTGAAAAGTTTCAAGCCAAATCTGTTATTTCACTTCAAACTGCTATTCCGCTTGAAAAGCTAAGGCTATTTAAAGCGAAATATCTGATTCCGCTTCAAAATCTTATTCCGCTTGAAATTCAAGCGAAATCAGAGATTTCGTTTGAACGTGTTATCATGCTTGAAATTTTTGATCTCGCTTGAAGTTGTTTGTAGGTTATTTCGCTTGAAGGTGATATTTCGCTTGAAAGTACCTGTTTTGTGAAAACGTATTTCCGAATCATGAGTGAAGAATTTTACAACGCGTTTGCAACATCCCCGACTACTCCGGCTTCCATTGCTCAAAACATGAATTTGGAAAATGAAACTAGAACTACACAAAAACCCCCGAAGCTAATGAGCATTGAAGAGTATTACGGTTGGAAAGATCGGTTTGAAAACTGGGTACAAGCCAATCACTTGAGATCTTGGGAGTGTATTTTGAAGAAATATGTTTTACCACGTACTGATTTGCAAGTTGAGAAAGAAATTTCTGAATTCAATGACAAAGAACGTGACATGTACCGGGCTGAAAAGATGATGATTAGTCTACTTCAGCAAGCCATTAAAGAAGACATCTTTGTGTTGCTGCAACATGACAAAACTTCAAAATCAATCTGGGATGCACTTAAAATCAAGTTTGAAGGAAGTGAAAATATGATCAAGAGTAAAAAGGCATTGCTTAAGAAAGAATTTGATCTATTCACAAGCCTGCCAGGGGAAGAGACAACGAAATTGATTGAAAGATATTGCCACTTAGTGCGTTCTATGTCGTTGCTAAGTATAACTAAAGATCGAGAGGAATGGGTCGACAAACTAGCTGATGCTTTACCTCAAAAAGAATGGGGTACATTTTTGATGATCTTGAAAAAAACCGGAGTTTATGATGGTTTGACGATTTCTCAGTTCATCGAGAAGATTGAGGGTCAAGATCTTGAACAACAAAAGATTGCAAGGATGAATAATCCGAGTAATCAACAAGATGTGAAAATGTATTACAAAGGAAATGTTCAAGAGATTGAAAAGAGTCCGAAAATTCAAACTGCGTTTAGTGCTGGAAACTCATCAGAAAATGTTGAACAAAGTCCAAATAGCAGCAGTGGATTTTCTTCATATCCAAGTGTTAATCCGAAGAGTTCAACTTCGAGTTTTCATTCTCAAAGTACAAAAGGTGGTGGTTGTGTGATACAGTGCAACATTGCATTGAATCTTCCAGAGGGTCAAATCTTTTCTGAAAAAATTGCAAAAGATCACATGTCTTTACTTGCAACTGTGCTACAATCCTATGAAGGGTTTGTTGCAGGGAGAATCGGGAATCCTATGCTAACAAAAGAGGATTACGATCAGATAGACGCTAAAGAGATGGAGCTCATGGACATCAAATGGTGTCTAGCTAGTGTTTTGAGGAGAGCAGAAAAGTTTAAAATGATCACAGGGAGAAATGATTTCCTGGATGCACATGTGTCTACTTTAGGTTTTGATAAATCTAAAGTTACTTGTTTTCGATGCAGGGAGAAAGGTCATTTTAAAAGAGAGTACAAAAATCAAGAAGCTAGTGGAGCAAAGAATCCTTTTGGAAAAATGACTACTATCGGAAAGCCATATATCAACAAGTTGCTCATCAACCATATCAACAAAAGGACACACAAACTGCTCATGGAAAATTGATTGAAGATGCTAACAAGAAAGCTTATTCTAGTATCATTGATCAAGATGATGAGAAAATGGCTCCAGGTTTCAATTGGGGCAAATATATTTCAGCTGATAGTAAAGCATGTTTAATAAATCAAGATGATGAAAAATTACCTGAAGGGTTCAGCTGGGATTAGTTTGCGGATGAGAATGGGAATTTTAAAGCTTTCATTGCAAAGATAGTTCAAGAACCGGATTTGTTTACAGAGTGGATGAAAGCAATTGGTGTTCATGAGAAGAAACAAGAAGAAGAATCTGTTTCATCCGATGAAAGCTCAGAAGATACAACGGTTTTTGATCAAACATCATCTGATTCTGTTTCTTCAGATGATTGTGCTGAAATGAAAATAGATTTTGATCAAACACCTTCTGATTCTAGTTCTACAGATGATAATTCTGAGAAGGAAATAGAGTTTGATCAATCATCAACTGATGACAGTGGTGATGATGAGGAAGAAAAACATATTAATGTTGCAAAAGCTCATTTATCTCCTGAAAGTTTTCATTTTTATTTTGCAGATCGCTTGGAGAAGTTAAAGGAAAGACGAGCTGCAAAAGAACAAAAGCAAATGAAATCTGAAAGTGTTGTTCAAGAAAATGAGACTGTTCAAAATGATGAAGCTGAGAAGGTTATTGTAACTAAGAAGGTGATTGAAAGTGAAAAGGTTGTTGAAGCTGAGAAAATCAGTGAAGCAGAAAAGATTGTGGAAGTCATCAAGCCTTGTTTAAAGTGTCTAGAATCTTGTAAAGAATGTGCAGCTGAAGATGAAAAGTTGGCTGAGTTTGAAAAGATGAAGGAACAATTACTGTTCAATCTCAATTACGTGAAGGAATCTTACGATGTATTGAATAGAACAGTAACTGGTCTTCAAAAAACAAATTATGAGAGAGAAGACGCTTTGACAATGATGAATGCAACGATGATGACAAAACAAAAGGCGATAAACTATTACATTGAGGAATGTGCCAAGCTAAAACAAGAGTTGGAGAATGAGAAAATTGAGAATGAGAGAATCAGACGCTTATTACAGAGTTATTCTAGTTCTGACTATCTTATTGATCGAATTTATCCAACTGTTGCAGGTTTCGAAGCATTTCAGGATGAGAAGCCAAAGAAGAAGGATACTGGTAAGAAACCGAATGTTAGCTATAACAAGTGTCCGCCTCCAATCTGGGAAGGTTATTCTCCGAGAAAACCAAATGAGGAGCAAGTTCAAAAGGCAGTCAATATAAAACTGAAGTCTGATATAACCAATGAATTACCAGAAAACATTGACGTTACTTTCACATCGTCTGAAACTGATCATGAGTCTGAGTTAATAAAAAAGGTGGTCGATCAGGTGTTGGATACAGATGAGGAGTCTGAGTCAAAGTCTGAGTCTGGAGGTTCAAGTTCGTCAATCAACAGTCCAAAATCGTTGGTTAAAAGGGCTTATAGTAAAGAGTTTTTGTTATTAAAATCAAATTTGAATGATGAAACATTCGAAGTAGCATATACTTTGAATGATTCTGATAAATTATATTCTGACAAAGAGTTTCCAATAAGAAGTGTTAGATTTGAAAAGATCAAAAAGGTTTTCAAACTTACAGAAATCAATATTTCTGAAATAAAAGATGTAAATCTTACTGAAAAACCTAAAAAATACACTTCAAGAGTTCAACAACGTTTAAACAGGAAAAAGGGTTATTTTTCTGGTTCTGGTTTTCAAAAGAAACCAAACCATAACGGTAATTTCAAAAAGAAAGGTTTAGGTTTTATTCCACCTGAAAATTATAAAAATGAAAAATATGTCCGCGATTTTAAATCAAAAATGACATTTGTTTCAGGAGGAAGTACTGAGGAAGAACAGAAGAAACCTTTCTGGAAACAATCAAACCAGGAGTTTCTTGCTGAGAAGGAAAGGAAAGGAACTGGAGTTTTTCACCGAAAGGAGACTAGAACTTGTTACAAGTGCAATGAAGTTGGTCACATTGCATGGAATTGTTCTCAAGCTACTAAAACAAAACAGGGAGTCTCTAAGAAACTTAAAGAAAAAGTTGTTGATGTTGAACCACCAACTGAAAAGTTCAAAGTTTTTGAAAATTCAACTTATGAAGTTGGTGAATGCTCAAAGAAAAATTTTTACAAGAAGAGAGCCAAAGACAACCAAACATTGTGTTAAGAAATTTTCTGAGAAAGTCGGCAACGAATCTGGTTCCACAAAGCCAGAAGAGCCACAAGTTGAGATGAAAGAAAAAAAATCAGTGCCTTCAGTGAATGATGATAATTTTCCATCATTGAAGGATAAAAGATTTAAGCAAAAAATTGGTAAGGTTGAGATCTCAAATCAATTTTATTCTATGAATGAAGAATTTGATGTTGAGAAAGCGTTCAATGGGAATGTTAAGAAAATTTTTGGAAAAATGGTCGAGGGAAAGGCCAAAGGGGTTAAAGATTTTTATGCTACAAAGAAGGCAACTTATAACCCTACTGAAAAAGAGTTAAAATCACCCAAGGTTGGTCAGACTTGGGTGGAAATTGTTTTCCCTTAAAAATCTGACTTGCCGGAGATCCCAAGTTTGTAATCGTGGATCAGGAATCGGCATCCTTCTTGATAATTGATTTTGTGAATGAATCTTATAATGATTAAATTTTTACAGGATAAGTGTGACTTGCCGGAGCTTCCAGGATGGTAAGTGAGAAGCAGGAATCGGCATCTTTATTGGTAAAATGATTTTGTGTAGATGTGGTATTCCTACAAGTGGTAAATCAGGGACATTAAGTTGTACTTGATTTTCTTACATGTGGTACAGAGGTTTGTTCTGACATAGTGATTACTCAAGGTCATTAATTTGAACTTGATGTAATCCTTATACAAGTGGTAAAATTGGGGTTCATCATTGTAAAATATGAGCAAAGTGAGGAAGTTTCCCCTAACCTCCAAGTGATAAAATCAACAAAACTTATTTTCCGGAAAAATCATTTTGGTTAAAACAAACTTAAGTGTTTTGAAATCATAATGAGAAAATAGTTTTGTGTAAGGGGGAGTTCTGATTATTTATGCCAAGTGGATAGCGAATTGAAGCGATTTGATATTAGTTGTCAATTTTATTGTATAGTTTGTTTTCAAATTTCCTGAAATGTGTTTGCATTTTAGGGGGAGTAAGAATTTTTAGAAAATCCAAAAACATTAGAAAATTTGAAAAAGACAAAAACATGATAAAAATCAAAAATGAGTTTTGTTGTCAGAAAAGAGGAAATGATAGTACATCAGTAGACAGTTACAGTATGCTAAAGAAATGTAATGTTTAAATAGCATTAAACAGTCTCACTGATGATATGCCGATAGGTTTTTACACATTTAGTAAACTTTTTCGGGATATAAACTTAAATTCAAACTTTCTTATTTTGTGGGGAACACTACTTGGATATATAGGTAACCCCTGAAATCTTGTTTGAAAGGTCCCTCTTTCTGAGATACTAGGTCTTTATGTTCAGTGATATCTGGGGTATTATCCCGGGACTTCTGATTTTGCGAAAGCAATGGCCTAGTCCCCGAAGAATACTTTACTGCTTGCTTGAAATATAAGCGCCGCCCTCAGCAAAAATGATGAAACAATAAAATTGATAATCATTTCTGTTGTAAAAAAGATCCTCTAAAGGGGACACACCAAAAGTCGAGTCGTGATCTCTCTGCTGAACGGTAGTTCTGACCTGAGCTCTCACGGTTCTTCATAATTTATAACCCCTTACAGATATCATCTGTGGTATATTCACCTGTAAGACTGAATATTGGGATCTGGATACGGGAGTATATTCAAGAGGTGGGACACATGAATGAGTTTAAGTTCTTAAAACACCTAATTCATATCCTGAATCAGTTGAAATTTGTGTGAGAATTAAAGTGGATCAGTATATCGGCAATCTAAGTGAATTGTTTAATTATTAATGTGTAACTAAACTCAACGGTACTTGTGACTTGTCAAAAACTGATATGATTCTCTTGCACAAACTCACAAAAATATTGTCTGTAAATATTTCTTTACTGCATTTCTTTGTTCTAAAAATCCAAAAATATTTTCAGTGTGTTTTAGCATAAACTTTGAAAAATTCAAAAAGATTTTAGACAACTAATGTTGGAAAGCTGATTTTCAAAATTCCAAGTGCTAAACATGACGAACAGGTTTGGGAAAGTGTGTTTGAAAAGAACAAGTTTAAGCATTTTGAGAAGGGGAGTAAATGTTTAAATGAGAAAAGTTTTTTTTTAAGTTGATATTCCTGGAAGTGGTTCATCAGAGATTATAAATGATATATCATTCTAAGATTACTTTATAAGTGGTTATCAGAAAATTTATGTTTTGGGTAGAGAATATGCAGGTATTCCAGATTTTATTCCTGAGCAAGAATTGAGCCAGGTCTCGATTCTGGAACTGCTGATGCTGATGAATTTAAGGAATCAAGAGATCTGATAAAGAGAATTAGAAAGCTCGAGAGCCAGTCTCAGATCCTGAAGATTATCAACATTCAAGGGGGTGTTTAGTTGAAAAAGATTTTGATTTGAAGCAAGAGCCAGGTGGAGATCCTGGAAGGAAGAATTAGAGTGAAAGAAGCCCGAAGACTGATAAAGACTGAAGATGCGAAGACTCGACAATTTAGACTCGTCAACATCTGAGGGGGAGTCTGTTGGTGCATACATCTGTTGACTTCGTCTTGTATCAAGTCTTATTTTAGAACTGTTAGATCAGGGCGCGTTGTTCGAGAATATATGAGGTTTTAGAGTGTATTTGTTGTAATTTCGCTTGAAAGAGAGAATTCCGCTTGAATGAGTCAAGTGCAGTTTCAAGCGAAATCAACTCACTTAATTTCGCTTGAACCGGTTCTGGTCATCTTCAAGCGGAATCATGACTAGTATAAATATCTTTCAAGCGAATCAGTTGTAACAGTTCTTGAATTTCATACCGAGGTGCTGCCGGTGTGTTTTCTGATTGTACTAGCTGTTATATCAATCTATAAGGTGTTTAAAGTGAATTGCTTGCTGTCTCGAAGTCTGTTTCTTAGTTTCCGCATCTGAAACAGATAAAAACTCCTCTGAACGACTCGTTCGGGTCTCAAATCGATCCTTCAATTTTCAATGTTTTAGGGTGGAACACATGTGCCTACTTGTTACTTTCATGCTTTTCATGCTTTCATAATATGTACTTGCTATGGTCATTAGTACACTTATAGTACATGATTTCATTATGTTTTTGCTATGTATGTTCACTTAGCATGCTAGCACATTGATTTTCATATATTATATCTTGTTGCATATGCTCATCCAGCATATGGACACATTGTTTTACAATACATCTTGTTGCATATGCTCATCCAGCATATGGACACATTGTTTTACGTTACATTTTTGTTGCATATGTTCATCCATCATATCGACACTTTGTTTTACATTTTGAACTGTTGGAACTGTTTGATTCATGTGAACCGTTTAGAACTGATTGATTGATGTGAACCGTTTGGAACTGTTTGAACCGTTGGGTTAGGGAAGTGATTAGATAACGGGGCGGGTGTAATGTGTTAAAAGCATGGTGGATATGCCGCTGGTACTTCCTATATATAAGTGCTTTTAACACATTATATATCGTTGCGTTATCTAGATCACTTGGGCTAGTGTTTTAAAATAAAAGTTATATTACAAAGTTTTTCTAACAATATAAACCATTCGAGTTTTATTACAAAAACGATTTACAAATCTGGGTTACATAAACAAATGTTTTTGAGTTAAGATTCATGGCATCGAGGTTTTATAAATTATAACAAATCTGTTTTGACTTGGTTATTTCAATTTACAATAGAAACATTTTACAAAACCTGGTTTTCTAATATCATTTAACAAAGTTGTTCAAGTTATTTCAAAAAGGAAACAAGCCATGAATCTGACACTCACATAAAACCTATGTACTTGCCGGCATTTTTATGCTGACGTATTTTCACATGTGTTTCAGGTATCATAGTTGGTGATGATTGATGATGATATTGATTCATGCTCACATAGGAATGGACGAGGCCTTAGTGACTTAATAACAATGATAGTTAATTGTTCATGTTTTGTTTCAAATTTCGAATACAATGTAATACATTTAAATAAAAAAAACAGAACTTCAATCCATGTGTTATGAAACAATGATTCTGTTACGACACTCCCCGACGTTTCTGCCACGGTTTGTTGTTTTAACGCAGTCGGGGTGTGACAATTTGCAAAAGAATGGAGATATTACTGTCCAACAAGTTCACTCTAGCGATAATTTGGAAGACTTGTTTACTAAATCACTTCCTACCTCTACATTCAAGATACTGGTTCATGGGATCGGGATGCGTCAACTCAAGGAGCTTAAATCATCAGGGGGAGAATAATACGCGCTGCACTCTTTTTCCCTTAGCTATGGTTTTATCCCACTGGGTTTTCCTAGCAAGGTTTTTAACGAGGCAGCATCACCAAGCTTATTATAAGAATAATATATTGTTTTGTCACGTGGATAGTCAAGGGGGAGTGTTATGAATTATTATATATTTATTGTGTGACTATCCATATACTTAAACTCGCATCTTGTAAGCCAATAAATAGAGGCATATGTAGACATCAATAATATATCTATTTTTCCTCAATCTCTCTTTCTTATCTCTATAATGTTAATAGGCTAGTTGTTTCAAACCTAATCTTGGTTCTTAAAGAAATCAACCATGTTTTTAGAGGTTAAACAAGTGTAGAAACACATGTGTAACAAGAAAAATCCAAGAAGAAGCATTTTTAGAAAATGTGATTATAAGTTGTAAAGATCTATATTCTTCAAAAATGACGTTTTTAAAGAATCAAGCACACTTTAAAAATGATTGTGTTGATTTACAAAAGAAAATGATATGCCTTCAAGGTATGGAAACCTCCATTTTTAGGGGAAACTATGACAAAATCTTTTTAAAAATTAAACACTTAGAAAAATATTTTTAAACAAATATTTACAAGTATACTTCAAACCATGCAATTTTACATAAAGTTTGCCATAATCTTTGTTACAAAAATTATAAATATTGGAGGTTGGTTTTTATAAATAAAAGTGACTAAATATGTATTTAGGAAAATATATATTTAGATGTCACCATGTGTGTGATTATTTGTATATTATGTGTATTAGTTATATTATTTTAGGACTTGAAATAATATAACTCATCAAAATACCAAAAAATTACAATCCAAAGTATTACCAAAATTCCAAGAAATAAATATACACAGAATACCCACAATATTGGAGAAACCGAACAATGGAATATAACTTACAAAATATTCTGGAAAATTTATTCACAAGTATAGTTTGGTAAATAATATTTTGGACACCAAGTGAATGAAAATGTGATTTTCACCATTATTACAAATTTCTATCATAATTTTTTTGACAGTAAGAAAATATATTATTTTTGGTGAATAAAAATATATTTTCTTGGGATTATTAGAAGATTTATCATTTTTGAGAAGAAATATATATTTTCTCAAACAAACATCAAATACATTATTTTTGGGTGGAAATGTATTTTCTCAAATAAACATGAAATACAATATTTTTCAGTGAAAAATAAGTTTATATATATTTTCCAAGTTAGACTTGAAAATATATTATTTTTGGGACTTATATGAAAATACAAATATTTTTACCAAAGGAAAATTATAAATAATTTTTCTAAGTAATATTTCTAAAAATATATATGTTGGAAATATATATTGATGTATTTTTTTATTAAAAATAATATTCAGGAAAAGTTAAGTGTAAGAATACATAATGAACACAATAAAAATACGTATTTTCGTACGTATAAATACACACCGGAATACGACACCAATACATGGAAAAATATACAAGTGTAAGAATACGAATACAAATACACCCATCCTTGGGAAGGATATACATGTATAAATACTAAAAAGTATCAAGTTAAAACATATTATTTTAACTATTATTCCAAAAATTTAATAAATATAATTTAAGTTAAAATATTTATTATTTTAACAAATAATTATACAACTTGGAATAATATCGAAGACACAAAGAGCATAACTCAAAGACACTGATTTATACGAAGTCAAGGCACGACCCGCTCATCTAATAAACCGTAGTATGTTGTAGGTAGTCGTGTACATCCGAAGGAGCTTTGAGTTAATGTGATTACGAAGAACGCAAGACTGTGAGTACATGTCCCCCTTTTCTTTTAACTGTTTTTGGTTTTATAACTTCGGGTGTGAAGTACATGTTACAAACTGTTTACATACGATTACAAATGGTATGGTTATTCAAGAAATGAACTGTTAGATCATGTGAATGGGTAGGTGTTAACCTGAGATCATTAATCCTTGTTAAGGACCGAGGGGCATAAGTGATAGATTTATTTGGGTGTTGCAAGCCCCACCCATGGGTCCGCGAGTTGACCGCATGTGGTGACTATGTAGTTCCAGCCGGGAGGCCCGGTACGAAATACGCAAAGGATTGAGCCTTCCTACACCGTTACACACACATTAATGACCTTGCAAATCATTAATCGATCTGTTTATATTCTCTTTCATACCAGGATTACAAAACATACATACTTATAATGATTACAAAGGTTTATTCGTGCACACATCCAAAACACATGAACTCGCTCAACTTTTGTTGATGTTTTCAAACTACATGTATTTCAGGAAACTAAGTATGGATCTGTCGGGCGTTGGAAGTTATCAAGGGTTCTTTGGAATAAAAGATGTCATCCAGCGTCTGAGGGTTCGGGGTTGTGTACCTTATCCCGGATAAGATGCATAGTCCTAAACCTAGTTTTTAGTAGTATCTTTTGCCGAGTCCTTCTGGAACTCTAAAACAATTTGAATGGTTTGTATTATGGATTTGAAGTCTTTGTTGGATTTCTAAACAATGTTGTGGTTATGTTTTAAAAACATAATTTAATGGATAGAAGTCTTTAGTTTTATCATATAGATGTTTGTTACGGTTGAATGTAATGATATTAAGCAAGTCACACATAATCACGCTTCCGCAAAAGTCAGGGTGTGACAAGGGATGATCAAGAGAAGAAAAGAAGTGGATAAAAGCAAATGGTGAAGGTCCTTTAACTTCCGAAAGCTCCAAGCTTCCTTATATGTCTTATAGCACCTTTGAGTATATGTCGAATGTATGGAAGATGAATGATGAATGGTGGTGGTGCTTGTGGTTGTTCTCGGCCGAACTCAAAGAAGAAAGGAAGGAGAAGAGTGGTGTGTTGGTGATGAATGAGAAATGAAGGTTAGGAACTATAAGGTTATATTTATAATCCATCACATAGCTTTATCTCATGGTTTAAGAGTTCAAAAAGAGCCAACATGATCTAATATTTTAAAATAATAAAATCCAATGTGGGGCCCTTGTTTGGGCCGATTACTAGGTGGGGGGGGGGGGGTATAGGCTAGGTTTCAACTAAATGGTTAGTTCATGGTTAGAAATCAAGTATTAGTTAGGTTGTATGGTTACTAGTTGTTATATGATGTGTTATGATGTTCGGGGACCATAACTAGCTTGGTAATGTTAAACCAATGCTTCTGGTGAAAATTTGGTGTTTCGGGTAGTGTCCGGTTGTTCGGTTGGTTACCGGTTCGTTAAGGTGCTAAACTATGCAGTTTAGTGTGCTTTATGTTACCCTTTTATGACAGTTTTGATTCCCGACACTTAGGAAAGCATTCAGGACCATTTAACCATATTTTTGCATAATATTAGAGTGTTTAAATGCTGATTTTGCTGATTTTCTACAGAATTCTGCAGTTTATGTGAGTTTTAGGCACTTTTCGGCACTTAAACTATCACTAGGAATGCAGTTTTGTGATCCTTACTTTCCTACACACTATACTAGTGTAATACTTGGTTTCTGTCTCATTCTGTGTCTCAATACAATGTCTGTCTATTTACTGAACTCCGTCAGCTTTTTCTGATAACTGTGCTGCCGGTGTTTCGTGCATTATTCGAATCAACAAAGTTTGCATGCAGTAATGATATGTCATTTGCAATATATGATGCACATGTATATATATGGTAATAGTTAGAAAGCAATTCAAATAATTAATTGTAATTCAACATGGTCATTAAGCACTAATCATTATTTAATAATTGTACGGATACCCGAAATTTTGACAGTTGTCACATTCTCCCCGTGTTAAGAAAATTTCATCCTCAAAATTTAAACTACATTAACTCTTTAGGGTTACGTTATGCGTGTATGGATATTGCCCTCATCAAACCAGGTATCCGTACAATTAATTAATATTAATAAGTGCTTACTGACTCTGCTGAATTACTTAACTGCTTTCTGATTACTGCGTCATACTTACATTTGCATCACATATTACATAATGTCACCTCATTATCACATACAAACTACATTGACATACTTGATGCACAAAGCACAGTTAGTACAATTAACGGATAGAACGAGAATATGCTGACAAGGTTCAGTAAATAGACAGACAGTGTTTTGAGACCCAGTATAGGCCAGGGACAAGGTACTACACTAGCATGGTGTGTAGGGAAGTAAGGACCATTAAACTGCGTCACTAGGTGATAGTTTGAGTGCCGGGAAGTGCCTAAAACTTACTTTAAGTGCAGAATTCTGCATTTTTCAGCAAAATTCAGCATTTTAACATACTAGTTTTATGCAGAAAATTGACTAAATGGTCCTGAATGCTTTCCTAAGTGTTGGGAATTAAAAGTGTCACAAAAAGTTACATAAAAGACACTATACGGAATAGCTTGACACTTTAACGAACCTGTATCTAACCGAACAACCGGACATTACCCGGAACACCAAAATTTTACCAGTAACATTGTTTTATTATTTCTTGACTAGTTATGGTCCCCGAATACCCCAACACACTATATAATGTGCCATACACATGAAACACTAGATTGTTACATTTAACCTCCTAACCATTTACCTACTTACCATCAAAGTTACAATTACCCCCCCCCCCCTAATGATTTACGGCCCCAAAGGAGGACCCCACCACTAGATTTCATTTCTATATTTTATTATGATCTTGCTTGATTTACTTGCTATGATATTGTAAGAGAGATCTTATAAGTATGGCCATAGATTACAAGTGATCATTCCATATCATTTCACTTCATCAACTTCACTCCACATCCCTCAAACTCTCTCTCTCCCTCTCGGCCCTTGTTTGTGCCGCCACCACCACCACCTTGTCACCACCATATTAATCCATCAATCATCCAATTTCAAGTACATTTCAAGTGCAAGATGGTGATTCATGGAGCTTGGTGTTTGAAGAACTTGAAGAACCTTCATCCATAGCTTTCATCCACCATTTTCTTTGTCTTTTTCTCTAGTGATCTTCTCTAGCCTTTGAGCTAGTTGAAAGCTTCTTGTTACTAGTTTTTATTTCTTATTTTGTTGGTTAAAAAGATGTACATTATACCTATATCTTAAATCACAAAGTCGGTGAAACAGTGCACTGACGTATTCACAAAAATGCCCTGCGTCTTCACTCTTCACGCACAACGGTTGTCTTCTCCCTGTCTAGGGTTAGACAACGACTACCATGGAGGGCTAGGATCTAAACCTGTTTCTCTTCTTCTGCACTAAACCCTAAATGTACCCTAATAGGCTTTTCTTCACGTACGTTCCTTTATCATTGCACCAGCCTCTACAAATCAGGAACGGCGAAAAATTCAGTCTTAGGTTTGTAAAAATCAGCATCGGAAGCGCGACGAAGTGAGAAAGCAGTAACGACAACCAAAACAACCCGAAACGGCAGTCATTTGGGGATTCGGATTTTGCGGCAAGAGCAGCCACGGCGGTGACTCAGATTCTTCTTTCTTTCGATTTCAGGTTACCTCAAATCGATAACAGTCGAACACCTCTGCACGAACTCTCAGACCATGGATTGATTGAACAGAGGTAAGAGTTAGGCACTTAGTTTGTTTGTTCGTTGAATTGAGTGGTTAATTAGTGTGTAAAATGAAAGTTGTAACTGATTTCAATTTTAAAGGTGCTGTTTGTTTGTCGGTTGGAGAAGGGGCGTTTGTGGAGAACCACCCGAGCGAAAGGGTTTTGGTGGAATAAAGGTACACAAGATTCCATTGTGGTTTTAACTTTTAATTGTTGTACTTTATACATTGCTCTATTATGCTCCATTTTCTTTATTTTGTCCCACTAGCTTCTCATATCTAATATAGTTTGGTAATTTGGTGTTAGAATTACCACTCATATAGTGCTAAGAATTGTAAATACTCATGTTCGAAAGAAGGTGAAGGAGAGTATGAGAGGGACAATAGAGGTGGTTGCTGCGTCGGCCATGGCAGTCGCCGAAAAAAAAAATAATCACTGGAAAATGAGATTGCGAGATGAGAGGAGGAGGATCGTCCATATGGTTGATACCATGTGAATAAAATAAACTGTTGAATTGATTTTCTCAATATTATGTTTACATGCATATATCCACAAAGGATTTCTTGTGATTAAGTCTAACGTAATATCAAAGATTTAGACTATAATCTAATTACATAAGTTTATTCACGAGATTCTATCACCGATCTCACTGATTTTTTTCAAACTCCACCACTGATTGTCATTACATAATTTGAAAACAAACATAGAATATGATATCATTTATATATTAAGATAATTTGTGTTGTATCTTTTTTTCTGTTGCCATGTTAAGCATACTCTAGCATCTCACAGCAAACCACCCCATCCACTTGAAGGGGCACCCTTCTCTTTCCTTTGCTATTTAATTTTGTGGATCATTTATCAACTAGAAAGTCTTTTTCCTCCTGGAGCTCAAACAAAATGCAATAGATTAATTAAATTAGTTGTGTTGAGAAAAAAATACACCTTTCGTTTTTGTGGCCTACTTCCGTGCAAAATCTATTTGATTAATGTGGTTTTAAAAAATCTGTTATATGAATGGTGGCCTACTTTCGTACGTATGTTTGATTTTCATATCTTCAAGTTGTTTTTTTGTGTTGCAGAATCAATTGCGTTCAGGTTCTCTATTGTTTTTGCGGGTCGTTACAGGTACTATACATGTTTTCCGTTCGATTTCTGCAATGTGCCCGCGCCGCAACGCGCGCGGGTATGTTTACTAGTTGTTATGAATCACAAGAACACTAAAAGACTTAAACAAGAATCATGAACATGAAGCTTAAAAATGATGAAATCTTGTTAAAATAATGTTGTTAAGTACATGCATGACACTTGATTGTTATTTACTTGAGATTATGATGTTGATCATCATAAGGAGCTTGCTAGATTGTGATTAAACACATGATCTAGCAAGTTAAAGGATGATTATGTGTTAACATAAGATGATCATCCTCTTGTAGGAACATGAACTTGAAATCAAAATGATTTTTGAAAAATAGTAAATAAAGTGAGCTAGTAATTTTGTGAATCTAAGATTTAAAAATAATTTTCCAAGAAAAACCAAGTTCAAAATATGATTTTTTTAGTAAGAACTTGATTCTTACATAAATGTACATTGTTTTTGGTGGTAAAATAAGTGTAGGGGCACTTTATTTACAAGAAGAGTTCAAAAGAATAATTTTTGTAGAATATGTTTACAAGTTGTAAACATCTAAAATTTTCAAGAAGGAAGTTTATTAAGAAATAAACACACTTTAAGGGGTAACTAAGTCTACTAAACATGTTACCAAGTCACTACGAGTTTTTGTGAAAGTTCATGTTCATGTTGTTATATACATTGTATAATTTTTGCACTTGGGAAGTGTAGTTTGATTATTGATTGTTGGGATGAATTTTTGAAAAGAAAATGATATGCTTTAATAGCACGGACACCTCCATTTTTAGGGGAAACTATGACAAAATTTTCTAAAAATATAAATACTTAGAAAAATATTTTCTAACAAGTATTTACAAGTATATTTTGATCATAAGTCTTCCATATAAACTTTGCCATAGTTTTTGTAACAAAAATACAAATATTTGAGGTGGGTTTTTGTAAATAAAAAATGGATAAATATATATTTAGAATATATATTTCATATTAAGACACTTGTGTGATTATTTGTATACTCGGTGAAATGGGAATATTATAACTTAACAAGTACCGTGAAATTTACTATCCAAAACAATATCGTTACAAAAATATTTTTGGTAAATATTATTGTGAATGCAAACAGAAGGAAAGTATGATTTTATTTATTATTACAAGTTATATCATACTTTGACAAAAGAGAAAATATTAGTTTTGGGAAGTTAGAATATATTTTCTTGTAACATTTAGAAGATATATATGATTTTGGGAAAAATATATATTTTCTGGACACTATACTATTTTTGGGAATAAAATACGTTATTACATATTTTCTAAAGTGAGACTTAGAAATATATTATTTTGAGAATTACAAATACATGTATAAGATACCCCATCATTGGGAAGGAAATACAAAGTTAAATACTTCAGAAGTATTAATATAAAAATATTGATTAAACAATTATTCCAAAACTAAATATAATTTAAGTTGAAATATTTTGACAAATAATTATAACTCGGAATAATATAAGAAACGCAACTCAAAACGCAAATACTAAGCAAAGACACGGCCCGTTTGTCTAATAGATGTTAGTACACTGTAGGTAGTTGTGTTTGCTGACAGAGTTTGGGTTATGAGCTGAGGACGCAATGCTGTGAGTTCATGTCCCCTTTTTTCTCTTAACTGTTTTCAGTTTTATACTTCGGGGGTGAAATACGTGTTACAATTATTACAAACATTTTATACCTGGTATGATTAGATTAAGGAGGGTTTACTACTAGATCATGTGAAGGGTGGGTACAACACTTAAGGCCATTAATCCTCGTCGTAGGACCGAGGGACATGAGTGATAGATCTATTTGGGTGTAGTGAGCCCACACCCATGAGGCCAGGGAGGCCCATAGTGGTGAGTATGTCTTCCAGCCGGAAGCCCGATACAAATTTGCTAGGTTTGAGTTTTCCTGCACCATTTCACACATACCATTGGCTTTGCAACCCATTGGTGATCTCTTTTTCCTTATTGCTACATACCAGGGACATTTATACATACAAGACATACTTTAAAGGTTTATTCATACACTCACACATGAACTCGCTCAACTTTTTGTTGATATTTTTAAACTACATGTATTTCAGGGAACTAGTGGATCTGGCAAGGGTATGCATGTGTCTTCAAGCTGCGCTTAAATAAAAGATGTTATCCATGGTTGTTGAGTTTAGGGGTGTATCCTATTCCTGGATGGGATACATGTTTCCAAACTCAGGTTTTATTTAAAGTCGTATGTCGAGTCTTTATGAACTCAGTTAGACAAGTCATGGTTTGTAAGGAAATTTGGTATTGATGTTTTCAAGACAAGTTGTTGTGGTATTTTCTAAATTAAATTAATGGATTAATGTCTTTTAGTTTTATCATTTAGCATTGTTATGATTGAATGCTATGGTATTAAGAAGTCACACCAAATAACCACGCTTCCGCAAAAGTCTGGGTGTGACAGCTTGGTATCAGAGCTTTGATCGTAGCGAACTAGGATTCTTTCTCGAGTCTAGACTACGATCATCAGGGCTCTCACGAAAATGTTTTCAAACATGTTTACATTGCATACATAAAAATGTCCAGATCCAGGAAACAAACATTTTTACAAACAAAAGGCACAAGTAAACATTTCAAAAAGGCTATGTTTATAGTTCAGTTTTAGAGACTGAGGGAGTTCAGTCTTAGACACTGGGAAAATTGAGTCTTAGAGACTGGGAAAAATTGAGTCTTAGAGACTGGGTAGTCAGTTTAAGAAACTGGGAAGGTTTTAGTCTGAGAGACTAGGTAGTCAGTCTGAGAGGCTGGGTGGGATAGTCTTGGAAAGACTAGGATTGCATACGTGCTTACCTTGTTATTACTTACATGCTTACTTAACAATTGTTGATATATGTGCATACTTGTGATTGATTTGTTACAGAAACCATGTCCTCTTCAGAGAGCGGAGCATCCGACACCATTGATCCCATGGCTATAGTTTCCGATGACGAGATGGCCAACGATCCAGAGATGCTTTCAGATGATACTGACGATTTTCAGCCTTTCGCCTTGCCGGATTTCAGAGACGACATACCAATAGCTGATGGTCTTCCTGGCGAGGATCTACCTCTTGTACAGATCCCTGCCCCTCTTCCACTTGCTGCAGTTCCATTTGAGGAACAGCCTCTTGACGCTATGGCCGACGATGACATTGATCATTTGATTGAGGGTCCCCCTGAGGATGCCCAGGATGGTGGGGCTCCAGTCGAGGATGCCGTTGTCATTCCACTTATCGAGGCTCCAGTTGATGATGATGTTGTTATTCCACTTGTTGATATTCCCGTTGGTGATGACGTTGCTATTCCACGTGAGGAGACTTCCGTTGTCGAGGCTCCTTCTGACCATTCAGGTCCTGATTCATACGAGTCAGTGTCTTCCAGTACCTTACACGCATTGGGTTTACAGCGGTATCCCACAGATACCGATTCTAACACAGCCATGTCGGTTGCACCCGATATTCCACATGACGATGATCATGATTTTGATTTTTATGATGAGACGGATCTTGTCTTTCCTCACGATTTCGACCCTGATCATGAGGTCGAGTTTGTCCCTGAGGAGCAGCCTTTTGAGGCACCGGTTGATCTTGATTTCGATCCTGAGCAGGTGATTGATTTTATTCCTGCCGAGCAGCCCATTGATGCACCCGTCATTCCTGACAAGCAGCTCCTTGATATACCTGCTGATCATGAGCTTGCTCCGGCTGACCCTGAGCCCTTGATTGCACTAGAGCCCATACTTGCTCTCGATCCTTTACCCAAGCATGACCTTGCACTTGCCAAGGCACCAGTTGTTCCACCTTTGCCTGACCCTGCTCCTTTTGCAGCCCAGGTTGACCCACGTTATGCATTCACCCACAATAGGTGGATAGAGGACGACGACGACTATCCTCCTTTTGTCAGACCAGTTACTCCCCCTGCTGCATCTGTACATGCACCCGCTGACTTTGCTCCAGTTCACCCACACGTATCTGATGTGCACCGCGTAGATTTACCCATCACATTTCTTCAGGATATCCCTCCTCCCCGTCCCGGGGAAGGACCGTCGAGTTAGCCTTCTGGTCACATACCTTTTGTGTCAGCAACTTATCAGTTCATGCCACAGTTTCCACACACGGCTTCTTCTTCTGCACCCACGGGCGAGCCATTTATGTGGTCTTCGCCCAACGTGATGCCTATATCTGACCCATACCATCCCTTTCACAGTGGATACACGACGGATGATATACTTGTGTCGCTGCAGTTACAGCAGGATATGTTGAGTCGTCGAGTCACTGAGCTAGAGACGATCCCGCATCCTCCACCCGGTACTGGTCCATCACAGTTTGCTGCTCCACTATTTCCTTACCCAGATTTCGATATCCGTTTTCTCACGATGAAGCAACAGATTGGTTGTTTGTTGCAGCTTGTTCACACTCTAGAGGAGGAGCTAGCGCGTATGCGCCGTCTACTTTCCATTCCTCCACCTCCTCCTCCCCTACCATCAGCTTAGAGGTTTTTGGTCTCCTGCAGATAAGCTACTTTTGGTGAGAATACAGCTATTGAGCCATGATTGTGAAGACTTTTGAAGATCACACTTTTGACTTTTGATTATTGTAGTTGGTAGATGTTTTGGACAGGGGAGATGTGACCCTATAGTCCCATTTTGATGTATGATACAATTGTAAAACTATACTTGTGGTCTTGATATATGAAAAGCTCAATCGCAGCCTTCTCATTACATGCATTGTTGATTTACTTGTTTGTGTTATGACATGGGATGTTATGTATTTACTTGTGTTAATGGCTGTTATTACATAAGCGTACTACATACTTATATGCATACGACCCAACCTATACAATCTTCTTATAGAAGATGCCTCCACGAAGGGAAACCCGATTACCCACTACTGAGGCCGAACTCCAGGAAAGGATCTCCCGAGCAATAGCAGAGCATGAGGCCTCACGCGCCGAAACTAGTGGGGGTTCCTTAAGGAACAACCCACCCCATGGTAATGTTTAAGTCGCTTGAGACACATTACGTTACAATGGGATATTCCATGTGCGGTTGCTAATGCTTTCTGTGAATGACGTTACTTGTACAGGCTGTACCTTTAAGCAGTTTTTAGACTGTAAACCGCTGAACTTTGACGGCACCGGGGGTGCTGTGGGTTTTGTTCGATGGGCAGAGAAGACCGATTCGGTGTTAAGAATGAGCAAATGCGCACCAGCTCAGCAAGTTACCTACATCTCCAGACTATTCGTAGACGGAGCGCTTTCGTGGTGGAATCTCCAAGTCCAAACTCTGGGAGAGGCAGCAGCATACGCTTTGACTTGGAATGAGTTAAAGGAACTCATGCGTAAAAAGTATTGCTCCAGAGCCGAAATTAAGAAATTGGAAACATAATTTTGGAACCTTAAGATGGACGGCCCAAAGATCGTCGAATATGTGCAAAGATTCCACGATCTATCTCATGTGGTACCATACATGGTTACACCAGAATTTAAGCGCGTTGAGCGTTTCATCTGGGGGTTGGCGCCTCAGATTATGAGCATGGTAATGATGTCAAAGCCGCCGACAATTACTGAGGCAATCGATCTGAGCGTGTCACTGACTGAGGAAGCCATCCGGTTAAACAAGTTTTCAATCTCTGACCCGAAAAAGAAGGAGACACACGTCGAATCATCGAGTGAGAATAAGAGGAAGTTCTCAAACTTCAAAAAGGGTACCAACAGTGTCAGCAAGAAAGAAAAGGGAAACGCACCAGCCATGGCCAAAACTGGTGCCGAAAACAAAGGAAGAGGGTACATGGGCGCTGTGCCCAAATGTGATGTATGCCAATATCATCACTGTTGGGATTGAACCCTATCAGAGGAACAGATAATTAAAGCCAAAACTGGATCAGAGCAGTGGATCCAGAATAAGTAGAAGTTTACAATTGGTTCATGCAAATCTCTCCCCTTGATAGTGGTTTCATACCTGCTGACCTCCTATCTGCTGATCTTGTTAAGTACTGACCTACAACTGCTGCCTTGCATTTACTGCTCAAAGTCAAAGACTGATGGAAGACCAAAGCTCTGCTTACTCAATCTACTGCCTTGAGTCAAGTACTGCTGATCCGGACAAGCACTGCTGGGTTCACAGCAGTGGAAGGATGCAGCAGCTGTTTAAGTGTCTTTTATGTAAAGAAATGTAATAGCAGTAGTTTAGTACATCAGTGTTTATAGATTAGTAGTTAGAGTTTGTTAGGAGGTTAGATGTCACTTTCATGGTGACGTCAGCTAAGATGCTCAGTGGTTTGCAAGTGCCTATAAATAGTTCAGTACTTTGTACTGTTCTATTAGCTCTTTCACCACATCGTCTTCTTTGCACGAACAAACTACTGAGCTCTGGCTGAGGGGGAGTTTGCATTCATTCATCAATCATTGTAATCGGTGTTGAAACAAATTCAATCTTTCGACTCATTGTGTAAAGATGTTTGATAAAAGTATTACTCTCGTTTGATTGTATGCAAAGTTTGTTTTCATTATAATTCCGCTGCACAACTCTTTCATTTCATCTTAATTTCAAACGAAAATACAATAAAAAAGAAACTCAGATCCAACAATTGGTATCAGAGCTTGGACAGTCAAATTTGATTTAACAATCATTTTGACGTAAATAGTTCAACTCATAACAGTTGATACTGATCGTTTGTTCGTCCGTTGAAAAATAGAGCAAGGATTAATCACCATTAAAGTTGATTTCTCAGTGTCTGTAAAACAACAAGAATGACGTCACAATCTCAGGATGATAAAAACAACATCGGCTCACTTTTTAAACCACCTATGCTAAAAAGAAATGAGTACAACATCTGGCAGAGAAGAATGGGTCACATCCTTGCTCAACAAAGCACAAGTTGTTGGAGGTCTATCATTTATGGTCCCCATGTTCCTTCAGTGCCAAGCGCTGAAGATGCTAAAAAGTTCGTTCCAAAACCAGTTGAAAATTATACCGAAACCGACTTTCAAAAGATCGAACTAGATGCTAAAGCTTTTAGCATCATAGCATCAGCGCTGCCCAATGAGATATATGCTGGACTGTTACACTGTAACAGTGCCAAAGAGTTATGGGACGCACTTAAGGAACAGTTTGGGGGAACTGAAGAAGTCATAGAAAACAATAGAGAAATCCTGAACCAACAGTATGAAACATTTTGCTATGTTAAAGGCGAATCACTAACGCAACAATTTGAGCGTTTCAGTTGTCTCATCAGTGAACTGAGGCTTGTTAACACCACTTTTACAAACTCAACTCAAAATAGCAGGTTCCTCAGGTCACTGCCAGAAAAATGGGACACCATAGCTTTTGTCACCCGAAACTCACCTGAATTCAAGGATCTGACCTTGACCCAACTCCACGGTCGACTCTTGACCTATGAAAGGGAGTTGAACCAGAAAAGGAGGTTACAAGAGTCAGGAAAAGTTGCCGATGATTACACTTTCGGTAATACTGCTCTTCTGGGTCAAGAAGAATCAGGGAGCAGTGGTAAGGATCAGGGTTTTGATCACTTCATTGACATAACTACTGGTGCAAATTTTAACAACCCTGATCCTCACTCTGCTAGTTATGCATTCACTGCAAATGAAAACCAGATGTCAGACAATTTAAGTTTTGAACTAAATGATTTGCAACATTTTGATCCCACTGATTTAGAGGAAATGGACATCCTGCACCAACTAGCTTTGCTAAGTGTCAGAACTAGCAAGTTCTACAAAAGAACAGGGCGAAAATTCCCAGGTTTGCATGGGAATCTAAGGGTTGGGTTGGATAAATAGAAAATCAAGTGCTATAAGTGTAATAGGTTGGGACATTTCGCTAGGGAATGTAGGAGTCAAACTACTGGTCCCATAATTACTCATCCTAGCTCAAATCCTAGACCTCAAAACCAAAACACTGTGCACTATGCCCAATATGCCCCAACAGCTCAAGTGAACACTGCTCACTATGCTGCTGCCCCTGTGCCAGTACATTATGTCCAAACTACTGTTCCACAAATCCAATATGTTCAAACCCCTGCTCCACAGGTACAAGTTGACGGGTGGTCCGTTGGACAACCTTTAAATGGTTTAAAAAGATTAAAATTCCATGCTTTACTTGGGTATTTGCTTGAACTTGGTAACTACGAGTGTTTGTGTGTTTTGTAGGTAAATCGCTTAATTCGGTTAAATTGGAACCCGTAGGCTACGGTTGATGATACGTGTTACCAGCGCAAGTGTTTTGGTGAGAAGGATTTATTATTTTTAATAGTCATCACATCATGACTATATAAACATGAGTCAATCAAGTGAAAGGAAGGAACAAAAGTCAACATCATCAGCAACTTTGAGGTTTTGGTTTTTGATGAAGAAACAAACATCATCATCACTTCATTATTTTGGCGGCAGACAGAGAAAAAAAAGAGGAGGAATTAATTGAAAAGCAATCAACAAAAACAAGGGCATCTTCACGTGAATATTGAGCTGCCATCTTGAAGGTTTTGGGAAACAACATTAATTAAGTGGGATTTTGGGTTTCAACAAACATCATCATCACGTGCACATTCTGATTGAGAGGAGAACAACAATTCACTCACTTGAGACTTGGAGGCAAAGTGAAGATGGGCCGACATTTTCACATGGGCTTGGCATATGGAATTGGGCGGCACACTTGGGCCGCATATCATCATAATACACACGTTGACTTGGAGCAGTCTATGACATCATTATCATCGATCATTCAGGAGATTAGTGGCAGCCGCATACATCTCAATCATCAACATGGGCCGCACATGATTGGTCTTTAGTGGGCGGCACATATATGACACACACATGTGGGTTGGACATTTTGGATTTTGTTTTTTACTTTGGATTGGGCCAACACATCAAGAGGGGCGGCACATCTTGAGTCTACAACAACATCACGTGACCAAAGAATCAACATATATACACATTAATTAAAGTTGGCGGTTGGGCTTTTGTTTTGGATCAAGCATGTGGATTGTATTTGCAGACTTGTGGGCTCTCTTTTCAACAACATAAAAATCATCATCACCATTAGTATCGATTTGAGGGAGAGCAGCCATCACGCATGCACATGGGCGACAGACATCGAGGGGGTGCACATGACTATTGGCGGCAGTATTGGTGAGGAACAAAGAGCAAAACATTCAAGTCACAACCGTAAATTACGGTCTCACCGTAATTTACGGTGGACCTGATGTTGACCTGAAGCTCACCGTAAATCAGAAGATATGCACCGTAACAATATTATGTCCACCGTAATTTACGGTGGAGCCGTAAATTACGGTGGTGTCTGCGGATTTTTTGTAACTGCCTCATTAAGTTGGTTTTATGGTGGCTTTTCACTTGTTTTTCGGTTATTAATCATTGGGAACGAATTGGGGAGCTCTCTGGGGAGACTTTTTGGCAACAACAACACTTCTCAATCATTAGTTTTTATTGTTTTTGATTTTGATGAACATGGAAACTTTTGTTAAGATGTTGTTTGAAGCTATGCGTGGCTAAACACTCTATGATCATCTTAGGTTGAAGGTTTGTTTAAGACGGTTGTGTTTTGATTCCATATTTCTAGAATGATAAACTTTATCTATATCTTGTTTATCATGGTGTGTGATTGCTTAGTTGTAAATTGTTAATTCTTATGATTTTTTCTAGTTTGAAACCATACGTTCTTGGTGTCGTTGGGAATCGAGATATCATGGGTAAAATTAGGATTGGGTAAGGGTTGATTGGTCATCGGGTAACAACCTCCCGTTCTCGGAATCTGAGTACTTCGTTCCCTTTTATCACAATAAGTAATTACACACGAACTATGTCTATGTAGTTCTTTCTAGTGGATGATAACACAATTGTTGAAACAAACCGGAAATCTAGGATGGTCATTTGTCTCTAATTTGCTCACAACCAAACTTTTCTCTTGCAATTTACTTAGTTTAATTTAGTCTAAAACCAATCTAATAAAACAATCCAACTCTTTGAATTTACTTTTTATTGCAATTAGTTTAATCTTAGTTAACTTAGATACACTTCTAAATAACACACATTCCACAAACTCCCTGTGTTCGATACCCTATTACCGCTATCTATATAGTTGTTATTGGGACAAAATTTGCGTGACCCACGACAATCACGTCAAATTTTGGCGCCGTTGCCGGGGAGTAGTGCGCAACGTGTGTTATCTTGTGTATTAGTTTGAAAAAATAAAAAAAATTAAAAAAAAAAAAACCAAAAAGATTTCTTTTATGTTCGTGATTTACACTTGGTAGTTGAGTTGTGTTGTGCAGGATGACAGGGCATTACACAAATTTCAGCTTATTTACGTGTAGATTGTGCAAAGGCCCACTTCATCCGAGTATATGTTGTGGGGAGGCCCAACATAAGCGTAGAGAAGAACAGATGAGAATGGACGAGCGGAATGTCCATTATGATGAGTTTCACCCACATGATTCATACTATGATTCACCTTACAAGTCGAACATGGATTATTATGATGAATATTCCCAACTTTCATATGAAGGCCCTCAGATGTACGATCAAGACTATTATCATGCTCAGTATACATTTGATCAGTATGGTTATGAATGTGTAACTCAACAACCTACTTTGCACTATCAGTCACATAAATCTGAAAGTCTTGACGAGATGATGAGAAAGAGACACATGGTTCATGTTGAAAAAGAATTAACAAAACCTCATTTGTCAATGGAAGAACGAGTAGAACTTTTGGAATGGAAATATGATTTGTTACCAAAAGAGGTGAAAGAGATGAGGCCAGGGACGTCGATATTGGAAAAACGTCAAGCAAAACAACACTGGATATATGTGCAGATTGAACAAATGACACCTATGGGTGATGTAGAAGAAAAGGTTGTGAGTCCTCCCGAACTTGAAACTGAATTATTAGGGCCAAATGAGGAATATACAATTGAAATTATTGTGGAGGAACCACCTATGGAGAGCAAAGTTGAGGGTCTTTTACTTGATGAAGCAATCAAAGTTGATTACAACTCTCCGGCTGTGGTGGTTATGGAAACCAAGAGTGTTAAGGATGCATGTTTAGAAACTAGGAAGGTGGCACTTCATGATGTGGGAGATTTCATTCATAAGTTATGTTTATGGGAGAGTTTGGATTTGTTGGGCACAGAAAACGAAGTAGTAAAGTGGAGAGTAAACTACCGAGCATTTGTTGGAAATTCGGTAGGAAAATGTGGATTTAAAGAATTTTGAAAAGAAAGATGGGACGTGACAAAGCACACACACAATAGAAGAATCAAACACCGTGCTTACATCAGCAACGAAAAAGGTAAATGTGCATTGAGACCACCTTGAGACATATCAGGTACGGTCGGGCTGAAGACCTAAACTTTAGCGCTGCTTGGGAGGCAACCCAAGGTGTTTTTAGATAAGTGTGGGGAAGATGTGCAGAGAGTTGTGTGAAGGTGATGATAGGAAGTCGGATTTTTTACAACTTCTGTTGTGTCAAGCTTCACCAGGTCAATGTACTCTTTCCTTAGTCTTGTTATGTTTTTTTTTTGAATTAAAATATTGGTATTAGTTGTTAAAAAAGAAAAAAAAAAGAAAAAGAAATTTGGGGTTTGAGAGTATAAGCAATTGTCGATGTTCTTGGTTAAAGCGATCTTTTCCTCAAAACCATACATTGGGACAATGTATCCCAAGTGTGGGGATGGGGGAATTTTTGAGAATTTTAAAATTTTTGTAAATTCAAGCGAAAAGTGTAAAAATTTGAAAGCTTGATATTGTGCCATTTGACACACCGACACCCATTCCTAGTCTTTTCTTGGTGAGGATTTGAGCCACACATGATTGTTATTGATATTTCATTGTTTGAGTGGCGGTGTGTGTTGTTGTGTTAATAGAACTTGTGTGTGAATACTTGTTAAATCCTAGAATTAGCATGCTTTTGAAAATGATATGGGGACTTTTAGGAAGCCTCGTCTAGATGTGTGAGAGTGAGGGATTGGTGGGTTGGACCTCATACGTTACATATATGAGCTTGGTATTGTGAGGGGTGGGGGTTTGGTCTTTAGAAGCCATGTTTGAGCCTTATACCATTCGGTTGTGACCCAAACCTACTTCCTACAAAATTTTACCTATTGAAATGACCCGGTTTAGGAGATTTAGTTGTAGTATTGATGTTCTTGTATATATTGTTGAGTTTGATGTGTTATGAAAAAAAAAATGAAAAAAAAAATGATAAAAAGAAAAAAAGAAAAAAAAAGAGAAAGAGAAAAATATGAAAAAAAAATATTTAGTTGTAATCGTAGTTGAGAATGTTGAAGAAGTTGTGTATATATTTGATGGTTGCTTTGTTTAGTGGTAGAAATAAAAACCGGGTCAAATCAATTAGCTCTCGCATATATATTCCTCCATTTTCCTACCTTTGCACCTAGCCCCGTTACAACCCATAAGTCCCTTTGATTCTAAAGCATGTTAGATATTTGTTAGGAGGAAACTTGATTTGTATACAAGCTTATTGTCGCACACATACACACACGCATTGAGTGGTTTAGCATTATGTGCTAATATTTCTTGTCACCGAGAGTTTTTGTGAGGGGTGTGTCTTGTGGTATGATTGAAAGTTAGTAAAAGGACGATACATTTTAGCTTGGTTTGCATGTTGATCGCTTGTGGTTTTCAAATAGTTTTTGAATCGGTTGCTTGGGACAAGCAACGGGTAAGTGTGGGGATGTGACGGGTGGTCCGTTGGACAACCTTTAAATGGTTTAAAAAGATTAAAATTCCATGCTTTACTTGGGTATTTGCTTGAACTTGGTAACTACGAGTGTTTGTGTGTTTTGCAGGTAAATCGCTTAATTCGGTTAAATTGGAACCCGTAGGCTACGGTTGATGATACGTGTTACCAGCGCAAGTGTTTTGGTGAGAAGGATTTATTATTTTTAATAGTCATCACATCATGACTATATAAACATGAGTCAATCAAGTGAAAGGAAGGAACAAAAGTCAACATCATCAGCAACTTTGAGGTTTTGGTTTTTGATGAAGAAACAAACATCATCATCACTTCATTATTTTGGCGGCAGACAGAGAAAAAAAAGAGGAGGAATTAATTGAAAAGCAATCAACAAAAACAAGGGCATCTTCACGTGAATATTGAGCTGC
The DNA here is from genome assembly GCA_030545235.1 of Helianthus tuberosus. NCBI lineage: Eukaryota > Viridiplantae > Streptophyta > Magnoliopsida > Asterales > Asteraceae > Helianthus > Helianthus tuberosus. The sequence goes on from CM060437.1 coordinate 107,296,367, forward strand.
CATCTTGAAGGTTTTGGGAAACAACATTAATTAAGTGGGATTTTGGGTTTCAACAAACATCATCATCACGTGCACATTCTGATTGAGAGGAGAACAACAATTCACTCACTTGAGACTTGGAGGCAAAGTGAAGATGGGCCGACATTTTCACATGGGCTTGGCATATGGAATTGGGCGGCACACTTGGGCCGCATATCATCATAATACACACGTTGACTTGGAGCAGTCTATGACATCATTATCATCGATCATTCAGGAGATTAGTGGCAGCCGCATACATCTCAATCATCAACATGGGCCGCACATGATTGGTCTTTAGTGGGCGGCACATATATGACACACACATGTGGGTTGGACATTTTGGATTTTGTTTTTTACTTTGGATTGGGCCAACACATCAAGAGGGGCGGCACATCTTGAGTCTACAACAACATCACGTGACCAAAGAATCAACATATATACACATTAATTAAAGTTGGCGGTTGGGCTTTTGTTTTGGATCAAGCATGTGGATTGTATTTGCAGACTTGTGGGCTCTCTTTTCAACAACATAAAAATCATCATCACCATTAGTATCGATTTGAGGGAGAGCAGCCATCACACATGCACATGGGCGACAGACATCGAGGGGGTGCACGTGACTATTGGCGGCAGCATTGGTGAGGAACAAAGAGCAAAACATTCAAGTCACAACCGTAAATTACGGTCTCACCGTAATTTACGGTGGACCTGATGTTGACCTGAAGCTCATCGTAAATCAGAAGATATGCACCGTAACAATATTATGTCCACCGTAATTTACGGTGGAGCCGTAAATTACGGTGGTGTCTGCGGATTTTTTGTAACTGCCTCATTAAGTTGGTTTTATGGTGGCTTTTCACTTGTTTTTCGGTTATTAATCATTGGGAACGAATTGGGGAGCTCTCTGGGGAGACTTTTTGGCAACAACAACACTTCTCAATCATTAGTTTTTATTGTTTTTGATTTTGATGAACATGGAAACTTTTGTTAAGATGTTGTTTGAAGCTATGCGTGGCTAAACACTCTATGATCATCTTAGGTTGAAGGTTTGTTTAAGAAGGTTGTGTTTTGATTCCATATTTCTAGAATGATAAACTTTATCTATATCTTGTTTATCATGGTGTGTGATTGCTTAGTTGTAAATTGTTAATTCTTATGATTTTTTCTAGTTTGAAACCATACGTTCTTGGTGCCGTTGGCAATCGAGATATCATGGGTAAAATTAGGATTGGGTAAGGGTTGATTGGTCATCGGGTAACAACCTCACGTTCTCGGAATCTGAGTACTTCGTTCCCTTTTATCACAATAAGTAATTACACACGAACTATGTCTATGTAGTTCTTTCTAGTGGATGATAACACAATTGTTGAAACAAACCGGAAATCTAGGATGGTCATTTGTCTCTAATTTGCTCACAACCAAACTTTTCTCTTGCAATTTACTTAGTTTAATTTAGTCTAAAACCAATCTAATAAAACAATCCAACTCTTTGAATTTACTTTTTATTGCAATTAGTTTAATCTTAGTTAACTTAGATACACTTCTAAATAACACACATTCCACAAACTCCCTGTGTTCGATACCCTATTACCGCTATCTATATAGTTGTTATTGGGATTAAATTTGCGTGACCCACGACAATCACGTCACAAGTGCAACCTGTTGCACCTCAAACCACTGCTCCAGCAGCAGCACAACCAGATCAACAAAGTTTCTTCACTCAAGGGTTTGTTGACTGGAGCAGTATGCCTGAAGACCTTAATGATGAAAATTTTGCACTCTATGCTTCTAATGATTCTTCTTATGATGAGTTTTGTTTGATGGCATTAGAGTTAATACAGGAGGGGGTTGAAACTGAGGAGGAACAGCAGAGCTTAGAAACAGTGGAAGTGGTGACTGAAGCAGTGGTTACTGCTGTGGCTGGTGAAATACTGTTGGGAGAAAGTTCAGGTACCCTGATTGAACCAATGACAGATCCATGGTCCATAGAGGACAAAGAAGAAGAGAAAGAAGAAAAGGCTGGTGAAAAGAAGGTAAAAGCTGATGATGATGAAGATCATAAATGTGATTGTGCAATGATGGCAGCTGCCAAGGTATCTCCTCAAGTTCTTGAAAAACTGTGTTCTGACAATTGCATAATTGCTTTTGCAAACATTAAAGAGGTGAATGAAAACCTTCGGGATAAAATCTTGTCTGATGAGGTCAAATTTGAAAGCTCTTTAAAAGAACTTAAAAACAAATTGACTGAAAAAGAAAAAGAAATCAGCTGTCTAAAAGAAGAGCAAAGCATCACCAAAACCCAACTTCAAACTATGGTAGAAAAATACCAAAGTTGCAAAAAGGAGTTGGAATCCACCCAGATTACTTGTGAAAGATGGGTGGAATCCTGCAGAGGATATGAGGTGATGCTTGCTAAACAGATTGAAAGTAATGTGAAATTTGGGGTTGGGTATAGAAAATATGATGATGAACACATTGCTTGTGAAAAATCTGGTCAAAACACTGATGTAACCACTGAGTTCATCCCCACAAACAAGAATGGCCAAGAAGTGAAAATCACTGACAAACTTGGTAACAAAATCACACTTGGCAGAACAAGGAGTTCCTCAACTTTTGAAGAACTTGAAAAATATCAGTTTAAACCTACCTGGTCTGACGAGTGTGATATTCTTGAAAATTTCAAGCCAATGGACTTTACATCAACTGATGGTGTTAAAGCTCCAAAAGCTAAAGTCATACCTCTCAAGGACATCCCAGCAGTGGTTAAAACCTCTGCTGCAAAGGAGTCTGAAAAGAGAAAGAAGAAAGAAAAAATTGATAACTTGTTTTGTGAATTCTGTGAAAAAAGGAATCATCTAACAAAAGATTGTTTCCACTTGAAAGCTTATGATTTAAACAAAACAAGTGTCATTGTTTCAGCAGAAAGCTGCATTGTTTGTGGTAAGACAAACCACAAAACTCAAGCATGTGTGTACCTCAAAAACTTTGATGTGAAAAAGAATGAGTACATGGCTAAAACATCCTTGAGTCCACCATCATCATCAACATCTGTCAAATTTACCAAGAAACAACCACTGTTTGTGCCAGTTCAAACAGCTGTTACAAAACAGCTGAACCAAACATCTGTCAAAAGAGATGTTCAGGTTACTGATGCACCCCCTGCCAATCAGTTCAGAAAAGGCAGAGAAAAACAGTCCTACCAAAGGATTCCTCACGTTTATGAGGCCTACAAAAGGCCCTCTAAACCCAAAGTGAACAAGCATCCTTTTGGTTACCACCAGATGATTGGTCAGGACCCACAACAGTGGTTAGAGAAACACTGTCCTAAAACAGTTCAAACCCCTGACCTAACCACTGTCCATCATCTTGCATTCATCCCAGACACTGTTGAGACCCCATCCAAAGCCTTGTTGGCTTTGGAGACCTTAATGAACTAATCCTTTTACTTCATGTGCAGGGAGCTTCTGCATGCTTTGATAGTCTTTGGTATGTAGATAGTGGAGGCTCCAGGCACATGACAGGATGTAAAGCCCTCCTCAAAGACTTTAAAATCCATGGAGGGGGTGATATATCCTTTGGGAATAATAGTAAAGGGAAGGTTCTGGGGTCTGGTACAGTGCAATCTGGAAATGTAAAATTTGAAAATGTCAATCTAATAGACAATCTAAAATTCAACCTTCTGAGTGTGTCCCAAATGAGTGACAAGGGATTTGGGTCATTCTTCACAAAAGACTGTTGTAGGATTGTTGGACCAGAAATGGTCAAAAAGATTGAAGCAATAATTAAAACTGGTCAAACTAAACTTGTTGCTCAAAGAAGTGGCAATGTTTATGTTGTTGACATGTCAAAAGAGTGTCCCAGAGCTGATGCCTGTCTGTTCTCAGCTGCCTCTAACAAAGAGACAGAACTTTGGCACAGAAGGCTGGGGCACACAAATCTTAAGACAATCACAGAAATTTCAAAAAATGGTTTGGTGAGAGGCCTACCACAAAAATTGTTTTCTTGTCCTGAACATTGCATTTCCTGTTTAAAAGGAAAACAGCATAAAAGTTCATACAAGTCCATTGAAGAGTCCAAAACAACCCAGTGTTTGCAAATGCTACACATGGATTTGTTTGGCCCAGTTCAAGTCATGAGCCTCAAAAAGAAAAGATATTGTTTGGTTATTGTTGATGACTTTTCTAGGTTCACATGGACTTTCTTTTTGCACTCAAAAGATGAAACTGCAAGCATTTTGCAAGACTTTGTAATACAGGTTGAAAAGCAATTTGACCTTCCAGTGAAAAGCTTCAGGAGTGACAATGGCACAGAATTCAAAAATAGGGAGTTGGATGCCTTCTGTGTGAAGAAAGGGATTGTAAGGCAGTACAGCATCCCAAGAACACCAGAGTAGAATGGGGTAGTGGAAAGGAAGAATAGAACTCTGATTGAGGCTGCCAGAACCATGCTTGCAGATTCAGGTTTGCCATTAACTTTCTGGGCAGAGGCAGTAAACACTGCTTGCTATGTTCAGAACAGAGTTTTAATAAACCCCAGGCACAAAAAGACTGCCTATGAAATTCTGTATAAAATTAAACCACTGATCTCATATTTCAAAGTGTTTGGCTGCCCATGCTTTATTTTGAACTTAAAAGATTCCATTTCAAAATTTGCAGCCAAAATTGATCGTGGTTACCATTTGGGATACTCAACCACTGCCAAGGCCTACAAAGTGTTCAATACACGGACCAAGGCAGTGGAGGAGACTTTGAATGTAAAGTTCAATGAGCTTTCATCAATGAAAATCCCAGCAAACCCTGCAGATCTATTTGATCTTGAAAAATTCACTTTTGAAAATACTGCTGTCAAGACTAACAGTGCAGGTCCATCAGAGGATACAACACCAGACTATGGGTATGAAATCATCATCCCTCAAAGGTCTGCCACAAAGGGAAAAGCACCAGCTGTTCAGAACAGTTGTCAAAGCTCAACCACTGCTACCTCAACAGTTGTTGACCAACGTAGCCCATCAACCACTGCTTCCACATCCTCAAACACTGCTGACAAAAGTCCTCAAACAGTGGATAAAAGTCAGCAGTTGTCCACTTCATTACCTCCTATACCACCACCTTTTGAAACCACTGCTGGATCATCAAAGTCCCCAGCAGTGGTTAGCTCAGATGATACACATTTGCAGCCTTCACCAACCAATGCCATCATACCATACCAAGGAGATTTAATCTTCTTGAGATCTCATCCACCTGATCAAATCATTGGCAACATAAATGAAGGGGTGCTCACAAGAAGCCAAACCCAAAACATTTGTCTTTTTGCTGGTTTTCTATCACTCCATCAGCCAGTCAAGTACCAAGAGGCACTGAAAGACAACAGCTGGGTAGAAGCCATGCAAGAGGAGCTCCAACAGTTTAAAAGACAACAAGTATGGGAGCTTGTACCACTGCCAGAAGAGGTTAGTCCCATTGGCACAAAGTGGGTCTTCAAGAACAAAACTGATGAAAGGGGTATTGTTGTCAAGAATAAAGCCAGGCTTGTGGTTCAAGGTTACAGACAGGAAGAGGGGATTGATTATGATGAAACATTTGCCCTTGTTGCAAGATTGGAAGCCATTAGACTGTTCCTTGCCTTTGCTGTCAACCACAATATGAAGGTGTTTCAAATGGATATCAAAAGTGCTTTCCTCTATGGTACAATTCAAGAAGAGGTGTATGTTTGTCAACCTCCAGGTTTTGAGGATCCATTTTATCCAGATCATGTCTACAGGCTAAACAAAGCCTTGTATGGCTTGAAACAAGCACCAAGGGCCTGGTATGAAACTCTTTCCAACTTCCTACTCTCAAATGGTTTCAAAAGAGGTACCATTGATAAAACACTGTTTTTAAAATGGAGAGGGAAGGATCTAATGATTGTCCAGATTTATGTGGATGACATTATTTTTGGAAGCACATGTAACTCAATGTGTGAAGAGTTTAGAGAACTCATGACAGCTGAGTTTGAAATGAGTGCTATGGGTGAGCTGCAATGCTTTCTTGGTCTCCAAGTACAGCAATTGCAAAATGGAACTTTCATTCATCAAAGCAAATATGCTAAAGAACTTTTAACCAAATTTGATATGAATGATTGTAAACCATGCAGCACACCCATGGCAACAAATAAGCTGGTCATGTCTGATGAAAAGGATGAGCTGATTGACCAAACACTTTATAGAAGCATGATTGGGCCTTTATTGTACCTAACTGCATCTAGACCAGACATCATGTTTGCAACATGTGTCTGTGCAAGAAGTCAATCAGCTCCCAGAAAATCAAATCTCATTGCTGTAAAAAGGATCTTCAGATACATAAAAGGTGCTCCCACACTTGGTATGTGGTATCCAGCTAATGGGAACATCAAGCTTTCAGGTTTCTCAGACAGTGACTTTGCTGGATGTCACACCACAAGGAAGTCCACATCAGGAGGGTGCCAGTTTCTAGGTGATTGCTTAGTTTCATGGCAAAGCAAAAAGCAAGCAGCTGTTTCAACATCCACTGCTGAAGCTAAATACATTGCTGCTGCAAGCTGTACAGCCCAACTCCTATGGCTTCAAAATCAGTTGCTGGATTTTGGTTTCACTGCCTTAAAGACACCACTCATGTTGGATAGTCAGGCAGCAGAAAATATCATCAAAAATCCAGTTTCCCATTCAACCACCAAACACATCGACATCAGACATCACTTTGTGAGGGATTGCTATGAAAAAGGTTTGATTTCTCTGCATCATGTCCCAACTAAAGACCAGCTGGCAGATGTGCTCACAAAAGCACTTGATATAGCCACTTTTGAAAGCTTGGTCTCTAGGATTGGGATGCTGAACATGGAATAACAAGCAACATCTTGTTTTTCTATGAATAAAAGCAACAAAATGTTTTCAGAAAATCAAAACTCCATCCTTAAAAATAGTTAAAAATGAATTTTTTCATTAAGTCCTTAAAAGTCTGCCATTAACCACTGATTGTTCAAAAGTCTGCTCTACTTCAAAAGTCTGTCCACTGCTGAAAGTCAACCACTGCACTCTCATTTGATAAACTCTGTTGTTCAAAAGCAGTGTCTTATCCACTGACAGTGAAAACATCCACTGCTTTCATACCACTGCCTTCATCTGTCCCTATCACACAAGTATTGTCCTTCACTTTCAACAGGGGTTGTCACGTGGACAGTACATATTGGTCAGACCTTTTGTAACGGCTGCCACCTCAGCATTCACTTTCTTCCCTATAAAATCCCCCACTCACCAAACAGGGTTTTACTGTCGAATTGAATTCTTAAAAATTCTCTTCTCAAAGCAGTTTTTCATCTCATTTCTTCACAAATTTCTTAGATCAATCATCCTCAAAATGACAAAAGCAAAGAAATCTTCAAAACCCTCATCCAAATCATCATCGAAAACAGCCTCCCAAAAGGCAATCTCCACTGAAATTCCACATAAACCATCTCACAATCTCCTGGGTCTTCTCACAAAACCAGGAACCACCAAAGTTTTCGATTCCATCATTGATCTCATGGCAAAATCAAAGTACAAAACTTTGTTCACTGCCGATGCACCAATCTATTTGGCGACCCAAAGGGAGTTCTGGAAAAATGCAACCCTTGAAAAACAAGGCGACACTTCAACCACCATAAACTCTTCTATAAAGGGTAAAGCTGTCCAAATCACGCCACAATCCATTTCAGAGGTCTTTCAACTCGGTGATCAGGAAGGTAAAATTTCTTTCACTAAAAACGAGTTACAAATTGACTTCATTGAGAGAGGGTATGAAGCCACAATGATGAAGAAAATTACATTAGAAAAAGGTTATTTTCCTTCTGCAACCAGATTTTTATTTCATACCCTCCTACTATGTGTTTCAAACAAAACCACTTCTTTCAATGAAATCCCTTTAAAGATTCAAAATCTGGGATATGCAATTCTTCAAGGAGAAAATTTTAATTATTCTCGGGAAATTTTTAAAGATTTGGTTAACAATGTTGGAACAAAATCATTCTTACTATTTCCAAGGTTTTTAAGTTACTATTTTTCAAAGAAATTCAGTAAGGATGATTTAGCTGTAATAAACCAAGGTGATTCTACTCAAATAAACAGTTTAACAACTGAAACCTTTTCAAGAATGTTAGCACCTTGTAAAACACAAGCAGAGGTGCCTGAGCAGATTTTAGCAGTTACAACTGCTCCTCAGGTATCTGCTGCTGAGCCCACTACTCAAGGTGATCAAAGCAGCAGCACAACTGCTTTGAAACCCACACCTAAAATCACCAAAAAGCCAACAAAAAGAAAAACACAAAAACCCCCCAAAACCATCAAAAAGGCATCTCTGGAGGATGAGATACCAGAGCTCCTGCCAGTGACAACACAAAAGTCACAAGAAACCACTGCTGCTACTTCCTCACAGCAGTTGGTACAAATATCTCAACCCATAGCTGAAACTCCTCCTGTTTCTTCACAAAAAGAACAGGTTGTACAAATAGGGCCTCCACATCATGATGCTCTGGAAACACTCGTTTCTATCATCCACAGTCCAATGCCCGGGACACATCCTATTTCTACACCACTCATCACATCCAAAATTCCTTCACCAATAAAACCACTGTTGGATGCAATTGATTTGAACCAGGCATTATCCAGTCCTTCTCAATCACCTATTAATGAGAATATACCTCAACAACTGACTGGGTCTGATGTATCAATCTTTGCTAACCCACCAACACAACCTGAGGAGGTTACACCCCTTGAGTTACAAGTAACTCTTGGTGGTAATCCAAGTGAAGCAGCCACTACAACTGTTACACCCACTGAGTTACATTTGGACAGTGGTTACATTCATAAGACTTCCTTGGAGGCAATTCCTTTTATAGCACCTCTGTCAACCACCAGTGGATTTATTTATCCTACTGGCAACATCAAAAGGTTGTCAAGTGCTGAAGGAAGAAGACCCCAGTACCAAGAAAAAGGGGCATCAGTGGTTAATGTTTGGAGTATATTCCCTACATCTACCACTGATAAAACCACTGCTAGTGGGAAATCAGATGATCCCATTAACTTGGGTGATGGTTTAAAGTACCAGAAATTGACGGATCGTATTGCAAAGCTTGATAACTCTGTTGCAGAACTCAAATATATGCTTCAACAGGTGTTACAAGTTCAGAAGGTACAATCAACTGCTGTTCCACCTCAAGCACTTGCTCCACAAAGGGCACCTACTACAAATGAGCTCTGGAATCTATTTCAATCTTTTCTCCAACAACAAGCACAAGTATCAGATCAGCAACATGAAAAACATGTACAACAGCTGAGAAATGTAATGGAGTCAAGGTTCAAGAACACTCAGGCTGATTTAAAGGCTCTCAAAACTCAGATCTTGCAAACCACTGGCACTGCTCCTCCAAAAGTCCGCTTCATTTATCAACTCCCAGAAGATAATGCCAAAAAGGGGGAGAAAATTAAGGAGTGGAAAAGGAAGGGTATAGAGGATGGTCTCTATCTTGAACCAGAAAATTCAAACATGACCAAAAAGATCCCTTTGCCAGATGGTAGCAAGAAAATTGATGTGACAACAAATGCACTAGCAGAAGCAGCTGCAAGTGTAAAAAGGGATAGAGAGGCCAAAAGGAAAGCCAGTGTGGAAAGAATGGATCATCCAGATCAGGGTACTTCTGGGTCAAAGGATCATGAAAATCCTGTTGAGGAAAAGAAGAAGCCTACTAGAAAAGTGAGGCAACCCAAATCCATTCCAACCAGACGTTCAAAGTCTGCTCAAAAACCACCATACAAAACAGCTGATGCAACAGTAGTTACAAAAACTACTGCTTGCCAAACAGCTGTTCCGTCAACACACACCACTTCAACACACACAACATCCACTGCTTTACCATCATCACCACCAAAAACAACACCTGCTGACATACAGCAGAAGACAGCAGATGTTATAACATTTGTTGTAATGACAACAGTGGTTGAAACACCAGTTGTTTCAACAGCTGTTAGTCAATCACAATCCACTGCCACTACATCTACCACCACTGTTCCATTCAAAACATCATCAGTCTCTCCTAAACCAAAAAGGAGAAGGCTAATTTTAAAAGATGATGACAAATCTCCATCACCAACATCTTCAAAATCCCTATCACTTGTCACTATTCCAAAACCCATACCTCTCTCTTCAGCTCAAATTGTAAAATCACTACCTCCTGCTAGTGTCTCATTTCCTCTGGAACTCATTGCAGTCAGAGAAGAAATCAAATCCTTTTATTATGAAGATGACCCAGCCAAAAGGAGTTTACCATCAATTGCAAATTATCCCAGGCCTAACAATATTGAAGAATACTTGAAACTTAAGGCCAAACAAGCAGAGGATATTGCAATAAAAAATAGAAAAGGGAAATCTGATAGAGAATTTCAACAAAACTATCAGTTTTTACTCTCACAGGTCAATTCTATGGAGCGTTTTGCTAAAAATGTATGTCAGAAAATTTCAGAAAGGGCAGATGAGTCCTTAAGGAAAGACTACATTGAAAACATCATGACCTACAAGAAATACAAGGGGGAGAAACATATGTACAAGAGCTGGACCATTCCTGAGCTTGAAAAAGAAGCAGCCAGGATTCAAGATATGATCAAAAATAAGGTCAAGCAGACTCCTCCTGAAAAGTTTAAACAATTTGAAGCTGAGAAGATGATAGAGCTAAGAAGAATGAAAGAGGAGCTGATTGCAGCTGATTATGGGTCAAAGAACTCTGTGACAAAATGGGGAGAAGATAGAGTCAGAGCAACCTATAAACGCTTAGAGGAACTTAGAAAGAAAGATCCAAGAGTTCCACAAAAGCCTGACTATTCCAAAGCAGAGGTCTCAAAAAGACCACCAAAGCTGCAAATCAAAAGAACCACTGCTCCAACTGGTGCTGCCATCTACAAAAGAAGGAGCAAAAACCAGTTTAGCATGCAAACAATTCAAGATCTATTAGCTGGAGATGCCATTGTAAAAGCAGGCACGGAAGTAATGATAAAAGAAGATCTTGAATTGGAACAATCTGCAAGTGCTGCTCAGCCAGCTATGAACAGGCCAGCCTCTCCAAATACTTCTGCAAATAAACATCTCCCAAGAAACCCACCAGGCTCAAAAATACAAAAGTGGGAAACTGACAAACAGACCTGCGTATTGACTTTGCTCAGGTCTGGTGGAGTAGTGGAGAAAATATCAAGGGAACAAGCTCTTGGCCTGAGTCTTGAAGATTTGCAGGATCTCCTTGATCTTCCACTTAGCAGGGATGATGAAGATACAGATGCCCTAGACTTTGAATTACAATTTAAAGGTCAGATAAGGGAGCTGTTGATGAGGCAATAAAGAATTCCACAAATAATGAAGAGTTTTGGCATTATCTGTTCCAGGGGGAGATTGTTGGGATTGAACCCTATCAGAGGAACAGATAATTAAAGCCAAAACTGGATCAGAGCAGTGGATCCAGAATAAGCAGACGTTTACAGTTGGTTCATGCAAATCTCTCCCCTTGAAAGTGGTTTCATACCTGCTGACCTCCTATCTGCTGATCTTGTTAAGTACTGACCTACAACTGCTGCCTTGCATTTACTGCTCAAAGTCAAAGACTGATGGAAGACCAAAGCTCTGCTTACTCAATCTACTGCCTTGAGTCAAGTACTGCTGATCCGGACAAGCACTGCTGGGTTCACAGCAGTGGAAGGATGCAGCAGCTGTTTAAGTGTCTTTTATGTAAAGAAATGTAATAGCAGTAGTTTAGTACATCAGTGTTTATAGATCAGTAGTTAGAGTTTGTTAGGAGGTTAGATGCCACTTTCATGGTGACGTCAGCTAAGATGCTCAGTGGTTTGCAAGTGCCTATAAATAGTTCAGTACTTTGTACTGTTCTATTAGCTCTTTCACCACATCGTCTTCTTTGCACGAACAAACTACTGAGCTCTGGCTGAGGGGGAGTTTGCATTCATTCATCAATCATTGTAATCGGTGTTGAAACAAATTCAATCTTTCGATTCATTGTGTAAAGATGTTTGATAAAAGTATTACTCTTGTTTGATTGTATGCAAAGTTTGTTTTCATTATAATTCCGCTGCACAACTCTTTCATTTCATCTTAATTTCAAACGAAAATACAATAAAAAAGAAACTCAGATCCAACAATCACCCCGGCCAGTGTAGATTCAGGAAGTGTGAGTCATGTGGGAAGGTTGGCCATTCAAAGGAAACATGTTGGGTTGGTACTGGGCGTGGTAACAGTGGTCAAAGAGGTTTTGGTAACAACAACCGCGGAGGTAATGGGAATGGAAACCGTTCGCAAGGAAATAATGGAGGTAACGGAAATCATGGTAATTTTGCCAATCAAGCTGGGGGTGGAAACCGCAACCAAAACAACACTCAAGGTGGTAACGGGAATGGTAATGGTCGAGGACCAGGATGTTTCAATTGTGGAGACGTGGGGCATTTCAAGAGGGAGTGCCCAAAGCTGAATCAAGCACATGGAAGAGTCTTTAACATCGGTGCGAGGGAAGCACGCCAGGATCCCAATGTAGTTACTGGTACGTTCCCTATAAACCAACGCTTTGCATCTGTATTATTTGATACCGGAGCCGATTATAGTTTTGTATCGCTAGAATTTAAGAATATACTTGGGTTGGTAGCCCGTAAGTTAGATATTCCATATTTGACAGAACTAGCTAACCGGGAAGCTAGTAGAAACAAATGAGGTTATCAGAGGTTGCGTGATAGAGTTGGGAGAGCACGAGTTTACACTTGATCTACTGCCAGTCGAGTTGGGAAGCTTCGACGTGGTAGTGGGGATGGATTGGTTGTCAAGCAACCGAGCAGAGATTGTATGTCACGAAAAGGTCATTCGCATTCCGATGGCGAATGGAGAAACGATTGTAGTGCATGTAGAGAAGCGTGATACACCCCTAAGAATCATCAGTTGCTTGAAGGCTCGAAAGTGTTTGCAGAAAGGATGTGTCGCCTTCTTGGCACACATTTTGGATAAAGAGGCCGCTGAGCCAAAGATAGAAGACATTCCAGTCGTGAAGGAATATCCTGAAGTCTTTCCTGAAGACTTGCCAGGATTGCCGCCGCAGCGACAAGTCGAGTTCCACATTGACTTAGTTCCAGGTGCTGCGCCTGTGGCTAAGGCACCTTATCGACTTGCGCCCTCCGAGATGCAAGAACTGTCAACGCAACTTCAAGAGCTATTGGATAAAGGATTTATCAGGCCAAGCTTCTCGCCTTGGGGAGCTCCAGTGCTGTTTGTCAAGAAGAAGTATGGTAGTTTTCGCATGTGCATCGACTACCGCGAGCTGAACAAGTTGACTATCAAGAATAGATATCCTTTGCCAAGGATAGATGACCTGTTCGATCAACTACAAGGTTCGAGTTGTTACTCTAAGATCGATCTTCGATCCGGTTATCACCAGTTGAGGATACAAGAAGAAAGCATACCAAAGACTTCCTTCAGAACTCGATATGGATATTACGAGTTCCTGGTTATGCCGTTTGGTTTGACAAACGCGCCAGCTGTATTCATGGATTTGATGAACATAGTGTGTAAGCCGTATCTCGATAAGTTTGTGATTGTGTTTATTGATGATATTTTAATCTACTCGAAGACGAAGGAAGAACATGAGCAACATCTAAGAGCCATCTTAGAGCTGCTTAAGAAAGAAAAGTTGTACGCGAAGTTCTCGAAGTGCGAATTCTGGTTACGCGAAGTTCAGTTCCTTGGTCATGTAGTAAATGGAAATGGAATCCATGTGGATCCTACAAAGATTGAAGCGATCAAGAATTGGGAGACTCCAAAGACGCCAACCGAGATTCGACAATTCCTAGGTTTGGCAGGATACTACCGCAGATTCATTAAGGATTTCTCGAAAATCGCTCAACCTTTGACCTCCCTCACACAGAAAGACAAGAAGTACGAATGGGGAGACAAGCAAGAAGAAGCATTTCAGCTGTTGAAAAACAAGTTTTGCGACGCACCCATCTTATCCCTAACCGAAGGTACTGACGACTTCGTGGTATATTGAGACGCCTCGCGTCAAGGTTTAGGCTGCGTGCTGATGCAGCGACAAAAAATTATAGCCTATGCTTCGCGCCAACTGAAGGTTCACGAGAAAAACTACACCACACATGACTTGGAGTTAGGCGCAGTGGTGTTTGCATTAAAGATCTGGCGACATTACTTGTACGGCACGCGATGCACCATCTTTACTGATCACAAGAGCCTGCAACATATATTTGATCAGAAAGAGCTTAACATGAGACCGAGACGATGGGTAGAGTTGTTGAACGACTATGATTGTGAGATCAAGTATCACCCAGGGAAGGCGAATGTAGTCGCCGATGCCTTGAGTCGGAAGGAAAGAATCAAGCCCATAAGGGTTAGGGCTTTGGAAATGATTGTTCAGACAGACCTCACGTTGCGCATTCGTGCTGCGCAGAGGGAAGCTCTTAAAAGGGAGAATCTTGAGAATGAATATCTCTGTGGGATGGAGAAACAATTGGTACCAAAGGAGGATGGAACATTGTGTTTCTTGGGAAGAATTTGGGTTCCTTTCTTTGGTGGTCTGAGAGACGTTATTTTTGATGAGGCTCACAAGTCACGGTACTCGATCCATCCAGGATCGGATAAAATGTACCAGGATTTAAAGGATTTCTATTGGTGGCCGAGATTGAAGGGTGATGTGCAACATATGTTGGCAAATGTTTAACTTGCGCCAAGGTAAAGGCCGAATATCAGAAGCCTTCAGGTCTTCTACAACAACCAGAAATACCCATGTGGAAATGGGAGCAGATTTCAATGGACTTTATAATGAAATTACCAAGGACACCCAGAGGTCACGATTCGATATGGGTAATCGTAGACCGTCTGACCAAATCTGCACACTTTTTGCCATTCAAGGAGAAAGACAACACAAGCAAGCTTGCTGAGCTATACCTGAGAGAGATTGTTGCACGACATGGCGTGCCTCTCTCAATTATTTCTGATAGAGATGGAAGATTCGTGTCAAGGATTTGGCAGTCCTTCCAAGAAGCCTTTGGTTCTCAGTTGAATCTGAGTACTGCATTCCATCCGCAGACAGATGGCCAGAGCGAGCGAACGATTCAAACGTTGGAAGATATGTTATGAGCTTGCGTGATGGATTTGGGTGGTAGTTGGGATGCTTACTTACCCTTGGTAGAATTCTCATACAACAACAGCTACCATGCGAGTATCCAAGCTGCACCATTCGAAGCTCTCTATGGACACAAGTGTCGATCACCGTTATGCTGGACAGACGCGGGGGATAGACAGCTTGTTGGTCCGGAATTGGTTCAAGAGACTACTGATAAGATTACACAGATCCGAGAACGCATAAGGGCGGCTAGTGATCGACAAAAGATTTACGCGGACCGAAGAAGGAAACCTCTGGAGTTTGAGGTAGGAGATATGGCTTTGTTAAAGGTTTCACCCTGGAAGGGTGTAGCACGCTTCGGGAAGCGTGGGAAGCTGAATCTGAGATACATCGGACCATTCAAAATCCTGGAAAGGATTGGTCTTGTAGCTTACAAGTTGGATTTACCCACAGAACTGAATGGCGTCCATGATACATTTCATGTATCTAACCTGAAAAAGAGTCCAACTCAAGAAACAGTTGTCATACCTGCCGAAGAAGTCCACATTGACGACACACTCCACTTCATTGAAGAACCTGTTGAGGTTACTGATTGGAAGGTTAACAAGATGCGACGGAGTAGTGTCAAACTCGTCAAGGTTTGTTGGAACGCGTGACACGGCCCAGAGTTCACTTGGGAGCGTGAGGATCGCATGAAGGAAAAATACCCACATTTGTTCCCTAAGACCCCTGCAACTAGAAGCAGAACTTAAATTTTGGGACGAAATTTTCTTAACGGGGGGAGAATGTGACAACCCTCATCAAACCAGGTATCCGTAGAGTTAATTAATATTAATTAAGTGCTTACTGACTGTGCTGAATTACTTAACTGCTTTCTGATTACTGCGTCATACTTACATGTGCATCACATATTACATAATGTCACCTCATTATCACAAACAAACTACATTGACATACTTGATGCACAAAGCACAGTTAGTTCAATTAACGGATAGAACGGGAATATGCTGACAGGGTTCAGTAAATAGACAGACAGAGTTTTGAGACCCAGTATGGGCCAGGGACAAGGTACTACACTAGCATGGTGTGTAGGGAAGTAAGGACCATAAAACTGCGTCACTAGGTGATAGTTTGAGTGCCGGAAAGTGCCTAAAACTTACTTTACGTGCAGAATTATGCATTTTTCCACAAAATTCAGCATTTTAACATACTAGTTTTATGCAGAAAATTGACTAAATGGTCCTGAATGCTTTCCTAAGTGGTGGGAATTAAAAGTGTCACAAAAAGTTACATAAAAGACACTATACGGAATAGCTTGACACTTTAACGAACCGGTATCTAACCGAACAACCGGACATTACCGGGAACACCAAAATTTTACCAGAAACATTGTTTTATTATTTATTGACTAGTTATGGTCCCTGAATACCTCAACACACTATATAATGTGCCATACACATGAAACACTAGATTGTTACATTTAACCTCCTAACCATTTACCTACTTACCATCAAAGTTACAATTACCCCCCCCCCCCCCCTTAATGATTTACGGCCCCAAAGGAGGACCCCACCACTAGATTTCATTTCTATATTTTATTGTGATCTTGCTTGATTTACTTGCTATGATATTGTAAGAGAGATCTTATAAGTATGGCCATAGATTACAAGAGATCATTCCATATCATTTCACTTCATCAACTTCACTCCGCATCCCTCAAACTCTCTCTCTCCCTCTCGGCCCTTGTTTGTGCCGCCACCACTACCACCTTGTAACCACCATATTCATCCATCAATCATCCAATTTCAAGTTCATTTCAAGTGCAAGAAGGTGATTCATGGAGCTTGGTGTTTGAAGAACTTGAAGAACCTTCATCCATAACTTTCATCCTCCATTTTCTTCATCTTTTTCTCTAGTGATCTTCCCTAGCCTTTGAGCTAGTTGTAAGCTTCTTGTTACTAGTTTTTATTTCTTATTTTTTTGGTTAAAAAGATGTACATTGTTATGAATCACAAGAACACTAAAAGACTTAAACAAGAATCATGAACATGAAGCTTAAAAATGATGAAATCTTGTTAAAATAATGTTGTTAAGTACATGCATGACACTTGATTGTTATTTACTTGAGATTATGATGTTGATCATCATAAGGAGCTTGCTAGATTGTGATTAAACACATGATCTAGCAAGTTAAAGGATGATTATGTGTTAACATAAGATGATCATCCTCTTGTAGGAACATGAACTTGAAATCAAAATGATTTTTGAAAAATAGTAAATAAAGTGAGCTAGTAATTTTGTGAATCTAAGATTTACAAATAATTTTCCAAGAAAAATCAAGTTCAAAATATGATTTTTTAGTAAGAACTTGATTCTCACATAAATGTACATTGTTTTTGGTGGTAAAATAAGTGTAGGGGCACTTTATTTACAAGAAGAGTTCAAAAGAATAATTTTTATAGAATATGTTTACAAGTTGTAAACATCTAAAATTTTCAAGAAGGAAGTTTATTAAGAAATAAACACACTTTAAAGGGTAACTAAGTCTACTAAACATGTTACCAAGTCACTACGAGTTTTTGTGAAAGTTCATGTTCATGTTGTTATATACATTGTATAATTTTTGCACTTGGGAAGTGTAGTTTGATTATTGATTGTTGGGATGAATTTTTAAAAAGAAAATGATATGCTTTAATAGCATGGACACCTCCATTTTTAGGGGAAACTATGGCAAAATTTTCTAAAAATATAAACACTTAGAAAAATATTTTCTAACAAGTGTTTACAAGTATATTTTGATCATAAGTCTTCCATATAAACTTTGCCATAATTTTTGTAACAAAAATACAAATATTTGAGGTGGGTTTTTGTAAATAAAAAATGGATAAATATATATTTAGAATATATATTTTATATTAAGACACTTGTGTGATTATTTGTATACTCGGTGAAATGGGTATATTATAACTTAACAAGTACAGTGAAATTTACTATCTAAAAAAATATCGTTACAAAAATATATTTGGTAAATATTATTGTGAATGCAAACGGAAGGAAAGTATGATTTTATTTATTATTACAAGTTATATACAAAAGAGAAAATATTAGTTTTGGGAAGTTAGAATATATTTACTTGTAACATTTAGAAGATATATGATTTTGGGAAAAATATATATTTTCTGGACACTATATTATTTTTGGGAATAAAATACGTTATTACATATTTTCTAAAGTGAGACTTAGAAATATATTATTTTGAGAATTACAAATACATGTATAAGATACCCCATCCTTGGGAAGGAAATACAAAGTTAAATACTTGAGAAGTATTAATACAAAAATATTGATTAAACATTTATTCCAAAACTAAATATAATTTAAGTTGAAATATTAATTATTTTGACAAATAATTATAACTCGGAATAATATAAGAAACGCAACTCAAAATGCAAATACTAAGCAAAGGCACGGCCCGTTTGTCTAATAGACGTTAGTACACTGTAGGTAGTCGTGTTTGCTGACAAAGTTTGGGTTACGAGCTGAGGACGCAATACTGTGAGTTCATGTCCCCTTTTTTCTCTTAACTGTTTTCAGTTTTATACTTCGGGGGTGAAATACATGTTACAATTATTACAGACATTTTATATATGGTATGATTAGCTTAAGGAGGGTTTACTACTAGATCATGTGAAGGGTGGGTACAACACTTAAGGCCATTAATCCTCGTCGTAGGACCAACGGACATGAGTGATAGATCTATTTGGGTGTAGCGAGCCCACACCATGAGGCCAGGGAGGCCCATAGTGGTGACTATGTCTTCCAGCTAGAAGCCCAGTACAAATTTGCTAGGTTTGAGTTTTCATGCACCATTTCACACATACCATTGGCTTTGCAACCCATTGGTGATCTCTTTTTCCTTATTGCTACATACCAGGGATATTTATACATACAAGACATACTTTAAAGGTTTATTCATACACTCACACATGAACTCACTCAACTTTTTGTTGATATTTTTAAACTACATGTATTTCAGGGAACTAGTGGATCTGGCAGGGGTATGCATGTGTCTTCAAGCTGCGCTTAAATAAAATATGTTATCCATGGTTGTTGAGTTTAGGGGTGTATCCTATTCCTGGACGGGATACATGTTTCCAAACTCAGGTTTTATTTAAAGTCGTATGTCGAGTCTTTATGAACTCAGTTAGACAAGTCATGGTTTGTAACGAAATTTAGTATCGATGTTTTCAAGACAAGTTGTTGTGGTATTTTCTAAATGAAATTAATGGATGAATGTGTTTTAGTTTTATCATTTAGCATTGTTATGATTGAATGCTATGGTATTAAGAAGTCACACCAAATAATCACGCTTCCGCAAAAGTCTGGGTGTGACAGATATGAATAATACCAAAGTAAATAACCATGAAACCGAATCAAAACTTAATCGAATCAGACGAATCAAAGGACATATTACAACAATAAGAACCCAACGGTTAAAAAGGTATATGTTTTCTGAATTTGATGTCGAAGGATACGAGACGTATAGACGTATAATCTAGTGTAACTCAGTTAACAGGGGTTCAACAAAAAGAGGAGCTTCGACCAATAGAATCCCAAGGGATCGTTTACAATATGCAAATGAGTTCTAGAAATAATAACATCCGCTAGATGAACTCAGAATCAGCAAGCTCAAAGGTAATTGTAACGTGAAAGTGATATGTCAACTTTCGAACAAATAAATGAATAAAATTAGTGTGTTGACATTATTGAATTGCGAGAATACACCGAAATGAAATACAATCGGATCTGGTGTATCATTGTCTTAATTTGTAGTTGCATTAAGAATGTTTAAATGACAAGTCAAACAAAAGTATGTGTAATTTTGTGTGAAACGGTTGACCATGATTAGCACAAGCTACAAGTTTGTACCGATACCACAAGGTGTCGTAATTGACATAATTCAATAATAGCGGTGACCGAACAAGTTCACCGTGTTTGAAATCAAATGAAAGTATAATGAGGCAAACCTGAAAATTTGATTCAAATGGCATCGTAGGATTTTTCAATTGGATATAGAACACCAAAGGACTACTGTTTTTTACTGAAGATGAAAAAAACAATAAATACTGCAAATCATTCGATCGATAATGAAAGAACCGTTAGAAGGTACATTAGAATGTAAAATGAATTTATGTACCATTGTCTTAACACACGATTGTGTTAAGACTGCTTTAATCATGATGAAACAGAGCGGATTTAGAGCAAGCCAATGGATAAATAGTTAAATCCATGCATGAGAGGCGCAAACGAGATTAGCGCAAGCTCCAATTTAGTGAAAACATCACCACAAGGTGTCGAAATCAACGAACGATTTATTGGAGTCGTGGACCAAACAAGTCTACTATGACTCGGAAAAAAAGAAACATTTGCAAAGATGAATTTGAATATGATGGTCTCAATACATCATATGGTGTCCTGAATTGAATATGCGAATGGACAAGTCTAAGCAATTGAACTTGGTTTCAGCGCAATCCGATAATAACTACATGTATCGACCAAGAAGTTTCGGTAATGTTACAAAGTTGAACCATGTATGTAACTCGAAGGAAAAGAAATTCCAAGAAGGTTTTGTTGACTTGATCTCAAGGAGTTGATATTTACAATAATGTAGAATATTCGAGGCACAAGGCAATAACTGAATATAGCAAAATGAAATTGGTAACTTTGATGAAAAAGATCATTAGAAGGGAAGCCACATGTGTAACAAACGATGCATGTGTATCATATGAAATGATCAAGTATCGAGACAAAGGATTGTTTGCTTTAATGAAGAAAATGGTCGTGATGCAACTACCATTAAGAGGAGTAGAGATGCAAAAATCTACTCGCTAGAAGCAAAAGTGGATATTTCAATAACAGAATTTCGAGTACTTCACCTGTTCGGTTAACTAAAATAGCATATACGACAGAATAATGGTGTTTGCCCGAGTTAATGGATGCGGTTCCTAAGTGACAACCTTTAATGAGCTTTGACCTAAGTTCCCGAAGGTCCTAAGTACATGTCTCCTAGATTCTACAAGCTTTGTATTTTGTGTCTAACTGTTTGTGTACCAAGCATAAAACACAACGCTAGCGTATGTCTAAAATTAAATTGCTGACTCACTGCTTTTAGGTATACTCTCTTCTTGAATTTGCAGCTGGTGATAACCTGATCGGAGATCAATCTGGGAGTAGTTGGATCCTTGTAGTTGGTCGAATAAATCATTAACCCGCGGCAAGGGATACCGATTCTTGATGGTTAGCTTGATCAGCTCCCGGTAGTTGATACACAATCGAAAAACTACCGCCCTTCTTCTTGACGAACGGAACTGAAGTTCCCCATGGCGAGAAGCTTGGGGCCTTAATAAATCCCTTATCTAGCAACTCCTGAAGCTGCACTAACAACTCTTGCATCTCTGAAGGCGTAAGTCGATAAGGTGCCTTGGCTATAGGCGCGACGCCTGGAACCAAGCCAATGTGGAATTCGACTTGTCGTTGAGGAGATAATCCTGGCAAGTCTTCGGGAAAGACTTCAAGATATTCCCTTACCACATGGATATCTTTGAGCTTCTGTTCTTCGGCTTCTGTTCTTCGGCTTCTTTGTCCACAACATGAGCTATGATGGCAACACATCCTTTACGAAAAAACTTCCGAGCCTTCAAACAACTAACAATTCGTAGAGGCGTATCCGACTTCTCCCCATGAATCACGATCGTCTCTTCATTCGTCATCGGGATGCAGATAATCTTCTCATGGCATACTATCTCAGCACGATCACTTGACAACCAATCCATCCTTACTGCCACGTCAAAGCTTCCCAAATCAACTGGTAGAAAATCTATCGAAAACTCACGCTCTCCAAGCTCTATAACATAGCCTCTAATTACTTCGTTGGCTTCTACTAACTTCCCATTAGCTAGTTCTATCGAGTACGGGATATCTACTTACTTGCTAATATACCAAGTATATTCTTAAACTCTAGAGATACGAAGCTATAGTCAGCACCGGTATTAAATAGCACAGATGCAAATTGTTGATTAATAGGGAACGTACCAGTGACTACGTTCGGATTCTGGTGTGCTTCCCTAGCTCCAACGTTGAACATTCTTTCGCTTGCCTGTTCGTTGTTAGGGCAATACTTCCTGAAATGCCCACATCATTGGAGTTAAAACACCCTGGATCACGTCCTTGATCATCACCATTTCCGCCTTGATAGTTGTTGTTGTTGTTGTTTCCTTCACGATTTCTGCTACCATCTTGACCTTCATTTCCATGCCCAGCACCGTACCAACACGTCTCCTTGGCTTGCCCCACTTTGCCACAGTTATCACATTTTCCATACCTGCATGGCCCGGTATGATGACGTCGACAATTGTCGCACTTGGGTAGTTTACCCATGTACCTTTTTCCCTTTTTAGCCTTATTGCGTGTATTTGCCTGAGTACCTTTTTGGAAATCAGTGAGCTTCCTTTTATTCTTTCCAAATGACTCCACATGAGTCTCCTTCTTCTCGTCAGGGGTTGAAAGTTTTTCCAATCTAATTACTTCTTTAGTGAGTACCACACTTAAGCTACTCGCATCGATAGTTGATGGAGGCGTTGTTGCCATCATCAATCTCAGAATGTGAGGCGCCAGTCCCCAGATGAATCGTCTTATCCTCTTATACTCTGGTTCCACCAGATATGGAACAACTTGCGACAAATCGTGAAGTATCTGCACATATTCCACCACCTTTGGACCTTCCATCTTCAAGTTCCAGAATTCAATTTCAAGCTTCTGGATTTCTGTCTGAGAACAATATTCCCTACGCATCAACTCTTTCAGCTCATTCCATGTCAAAGCATAGGCAGCAACCTCGCCCAACCTGGAGGTTCCACCATGACAGAGCCCCATCTTGAAACAGTCCGGAAATATACGTGACTTGTTGCTCTAGAGTACATTTGCTCATTCGCAAAACAGAATTTGTATTCTCGACCCATCTCACAAAAGCTACGGCACCTCCAGTGCCATCAAAGTTCAGAGGCTTGCAGTCCAAAAACTGCTTGTAAGTACAACCTGTACAAGCAACATCATTCACAGAAGGCATTAATCGAAGCACACACTCGGAAATGTCCAAACGTATTGTAATGTGTCTTAGGTGAGTTAAACATTACCGTCAGGTGGGTTATTCCCTGAGGTACCTCCGCGGTGTCTGTAGCGAAGCACCTCATACCGTGCAATGGCCTGTGTGATGTGCGCTTGTAATTCTGCCTCGGACATGGGCAGCCGAATGATCACTTGAGGAGGCATCTTTTAAGAAGGAGGTCAGATTGGTCAGGTCTTATTTGCTAATAAATGTATATAGTTGTCTAGAGGTCGTATGTACATACACATAATCGATCACCTTATCAAGCAATCAAGCAACAACACAATCATAACATAACAAATAATCCAACAATGTGTTTAGTGAGAACATGACGATTGAGCTTTCATTAATTATTTACCACAGTTACATTGTTTACATGCTTCACAAAGTGTATCATATCAAAAGGAACACAGGGTCACACTACCCTTGTCCAACAAGTCTACCAATCTACAAAAGTCATACAATCAAAAGTGATCTACAAAAGGCTTTACAAGCTCAGCTCAATAGTGGTGCTCTCATCAAAGGTAATGCATCTGCATAAGACCAAAAACCTACTGTACTGATGGCGGAGGAGGAGGAGGGAGGAAAATCAAACTGAGAACATGTGTGAGCTCCCCCTCGAGCTTGCTCACATGACGAAGCAAGTAACGGACCTGCTGCTCGACGGTGAGGAATCGAGCGTCAAAATCTGGGAAAGGAGTAAGAGGTACAGGTGGATGAGCAAAAGGAGACAGTGATGAATGTGGGGGAACATAAGTAGGCTGACAAAAACACGGTATGGGACGCGGTGTCGACTCAAGCTCCAAGACTCTGCGACTCATAACTTCAAATCAAAGCTGAAGCGAATAAAGTAACTCATCCTGTGTATAACCAACAAAATGTGAGGGATAGTAGGGGTCTGAGGTCGGAATGGAATACGGTGGGGACCATCGGAATGACTCATCAAGTGGTGAAGAAGTAAATGGAGCAAATGGTGTAGACTGAGGGATCTGTGGAAAAGCTGCTGAAACAAAAGGATCGTCATGCGGGTGCTGACCAGAAATACCTTCCCCTGGACGGGGTGTGGGTATGTCCTGAAGGAAGATGGTAGGCAAATCAGTGCGGTGGACGTCAGACTCCACGGGAGGAAAAGGAGCAACATCAGCGAGTGCTGGTGCAGGAACAAATGGCTTAACAATAGGAGGGTCAACAGGTGTAAGAACTTGGTCCAGTTGCAATGTCTGGTAAACCAAAAGGTACAGGGTCAGGGTTAGGTATCGGCTCAGGATCAGCAGGTGCAACATCTGGCTGATCAAGAGGAACAAAATCTAGCTCATGATCAAGCTCGGGACCATGTGGAGGAGATGGTGCAGCTGACATGGCCGTATCATCATCATCAGAATCAGTGGCATAGCACTGTAATCCAACTGCCTGCAAAGCTGAAGATGTCACAGACTCAAAGGAATCTGAGACAGAGTGCAAACTAGAATCAGAAGATAACTCGATAACAGGAATCTTAAGAAGTGGAATAGCAACAACGTCCGCGTCTATCTCTCCATCACCATGGGCATCATCAGGAGGACCATCAACAAAAACATCAACATCATCATCAAACAGATCATCAAAAGGCCAATCCTCAGGAGGGACGACCATGAGAGGAACGAGAGTGAGGATCGGTGCCACAATATGCTCACCATCAGGATGACCAATGATGAGATGATCATGGACAAGAATGGGAACAACAAAAGGATCCTCGTCTGGAATGCCATCAGCAGTCGGTAAATCATCCCCAAAGTCAGGCATCGCGAACGGCTGAAAGTCATCCTCGTCATCGAGCATCATGTCTGGGTCACTCTCAGTATCGGATGTAAGTATCCCGGGCTCAGGTACACTCTCACTATCAAAGACAAAGGCCCTAGGGTCATCAACATCTGGTAATCCGCTCTCTGAAGAAGGCATAATACCTGCGACATAACAATCTTAGCATATGCACATATATTAACCACTACTACTTAGCATACAATCAAAGACAATGTATCATGAAATTATGTATCCTTGTTATTCCTCATGAAACCTTTCTATCCTCCCTAGTCTCCCAGACTAAACCACCTAGTCTCCCAGACTAAACCACAAAGGTAAACCTTGCAATCGTGTTTCTTGTCTTTCTGTTTATAAAAATGTTTATTTCCCTAGATCTGGGCGTTACGTGTATGCAATGAAAACTTGTTGTAAAAATATTTCATGAGAGCCCTAATGATTGTAGTCTAGACTTGAGAAAGAATCCTAGTTCGCTACAATCGAAGCTCTGATACTAAACTGTCACACCCTTGATGGGATTTTCACATGTTTATCAAAGCAATTTCATCCATATGAAATAAAAATGCAGCGGAAATAATATTTAAAACATGTTACTTTTATAAGATATAAAACCATTTATATGCAAAATCCCAAAACCCGGATCCATATATGAAAATGCATACTATCAAACACAACCATAGGGTGTTTAGAATACTACCTTCTTGGAGTAATAGGATGATGAAACGGATGATGTTTCTTGAACGGTTGCCTTCAAGAGTAGAAGGCCTCAAGCTTGTATACCCCAAGCTTCCAATAAACACCACGAGATTAGCTAGGATTTTAACACCAAAGATAAAAAACCGAACACTTGAAAAAACACCCCTTATGACCGAAAATTGAGAGCAAGATTACTAGCTCATCCAAGTCTTGCAAGTTCTTGCATTTGTCATCTAAGTATTTATAGAACCATGAGAGAGAATTGCCACCCACCTTGACCAATCATGTGCCAACTTACACATGCAAGTGCATGAAACCCCATTGGACCAAAATGGTCTTGGTTAGACCACCCAATCAAATCTTCTCTAGCTTAAATAACAAAATAAAATATTCTCTCAAAATAAATTATCCATATAATTTATTGGTTTCTCAAGTGTAATTATTTAGAAAACCAATTTCTAAATATTGTAAGTGTTAATATTTATTTGTTTGATCATATCACAAATAAATAATATAAGTGTTTGTCTAGCTTGTTATTGGGTATGACTCGACTTGGATCATAGCGTACTAGCCACATCAATTTAATATGTGTCTTGGGCATACAGAGTCCAACAGTCTCCCACTTGCACAAGATACATAGAAGATTGATGCAAGTAGTAAATGACGCCTAACTATGGTTTACTACCCCCAATACATATGACTATATTTTCCATTCAATAACATCATCCCTTTCAAGTCCCTTACTTGAACATGATTTAGGTGAATCTATCATTTATCCTTTCGTTACAGATGTCATGTTAAATCCAGAGACATAGAGTGATCACTCTTTGTTGATTTAACTTTATCAGGCCTTAGACATCTTACTCTCAACGAATAAGAGGAACAAATCCCTTCTTGACTACATACGTCTCTCACAATCACCTTGTACCACACCTGAGTTTAGCCTTGTGTACTGCCTTATTACAGACAGCTAAGAACTAGGTCAAGGCATAATACTTGGTGAATATCAAGACCCAATATGTATCTCAAGTCAGAGGATACTATGATATTCGCCTTTACTCAAAATTTACTTATGATCAATCACAAATGATTCCATGCAGTAATATTTGAGAGCGAGTCAGTCCAATATTTGTATCCCACAATCTATGAACTTTGGTAGCAACACTTTGCTCTATATTCATTCTAAATGAATACCCACCAATCCAAGTTCATAATAGTCTTACATTCATATTTGTTCCCACAATTATGATCGACTATGGACATTTAGAATAATTAACTTATTCACTGATTTAAACATGCTAATATGAAACATAACTCAAAATACCATAAAAGAGTTAAAATAACAATTGTTTCAATATCCAAATACAAAATAGATCAAATCCAATCACTAGAATATCAAAGTCCTAAGGAACATGTATGACCCTCATGTTTTGCCCTGTCAAGGAGCTTCATGAGTCGATCCGCAATGTTTTGATCGGTGTGAACTTGGCGGATACATATCTTTCCTTTTTCAACTTCATCCCTTATGTAGTTGAATCTCCGCTCGATATGTCTAGTCTTTTGGTGCGCACGAGGTTCCTTGATTTGTGCAATCGCACCCTCGTTATCACAAAAGATCTCTAGGGGGTCTTGAATGGTAGGAACCACCCCTAGGTCTGCTATGAATTTCTTCAACCATGCAGCTTCTTGGGCTGCCAATGAAGCGGCAATGTATTCTGATTCTGTAGTGGACAGTGCTACTACGTCTTGTTTTGACCTTTTCCAGGAGACTACTCCACCATTTAAAATGAAGACATACCCCTATTGTGATCGAGAATCACTTCGATCGTTTTGGAAACTCGCGTCCGTGTAACCCTTTACAACGAGTTCCTCCTCACCAGATCCATATATTAAGAACATATCCTTAGTCCTCCTAAGATATTTCAATATGCTTTTAACAGCCATCCAATGACTGTTACCTGGATTTTGCTGGTATCTACTCGTCACGCTCAAGGTGTATGACACGTCCGGTCTAGTGCATATCATTGCAAACATGATGGATTCTATAGCTGACGCATATGGGATTCTTTTCATTTTCTCTTACTCATCCTTTGAGCTTGGACATTGGGATACATTCAATATTGTCCCCTTTTGAATAGGTACAAAACCTCTCTTAGAGTTCTCCATTTGGAACCTATTCAAGACTTTGTCAATATATGCACTTTGGTTTAAACCTATCAAGCGCCTTGATCTATCCCTATAGACCTTTATTCCCAAAATGTAGGCTACTTCACCAAGATCCTTAATGGAAAAACAACTTCCAAGCCAAGCTTTTACACCTTCCATGGTTGGAATGTCATTCCCAAATAGTAGAATGTCATCGACATACAGTACTAAGAAACTGATGATGCTCCCACTAGCTTTTTTATACACACAAGCTTCATCACCGTTCTTGATGAATCCAAAATTCTTAATTTCCTCATCAAAACGGTGATTCCAACTTCTAGATGCTTGTTTCAATCCATAGATTGATTTCTTTAACTTGCATACTTTGTCAGGATGTTTTGGATCGACAAAACCTTCAGGCTGAACCATATAGACATCTTCATCAAGATATCCATTAAGAAAAGCCGTTTTGACATCCAATTGCTAGATCTCATAGTTATAATATGCAGCTATGGCAAATAATATCCTGATTGACTTTAGCATCACGACAGGCGAGAAGGTCTCATCATAATCAATCCCTTGAGTTTGAGTGAAACCTTTTGCTACAAGTCTTGCTTTGTAAGTATCCAAGTTACCATGCATATCTGTTTTCTTCTTGAAAACCCACTTACTTCCAACTACTTTGGAGTTGAGTGGTGGCACAACCAATTCCCAAACTTGGTTGTCATACATGGATTGCATCTCCATGTTCATGGCTTCAAGCCATTTGTCCGCAATCGGATTTTGAAATTGCATCATGGTATGTGGTTGGTTCATCTGAATCTACCACGTAGCATCCATCCATGAAAAATCCATATCTTTCAGGTGGATTACTAATTCTACCAGATCTGCGAACATTTTGTGTGTTTTGATCAACCACTTGATCATTTTCAACAACCTCTTGTTGAGTGCTAGTATCAACCAAACTTGTATCGTCTTGTGGTTCTTGATCCTCCTCAAGTTCCACTGTTCTATCACTAGTTCCTTCCATAAGGAACTTAGCTTCTAAGAACTTACCCTTTCGAGCAACAAATACCTTTTGCACGGTTGGGTCGTAGAAATAATATCCTATATCATCTTTAGGATATCCTATAAAGATACACTTAGTGGATCGGACTTCCAATTTATTTGGGGTGTATTGCTTAACGTAAGCTTCACAACCCCAAACCCTTAAGAATGATAATGATGGAGGGTTTCCATGCCATATTTCAAAAGGTGTCTTTTCCACTTTCTTGGTTGGGGCCATATTTAGTATACGAACCGCGGAGAGCAAAGCGTAACCCCAAAATGATAGAGGTAATGTGCTTCTAGCCATCATAGATCAAACCATATCTAATAGAGTTCGATTTCTCCTTTCGGACACACCATTGTGTTGTGGTATTCCAGGTGGAGTAAGTTGTGAGATGATTCCACAACTTCTAAGATGATCTTGAAAAGCACCACTAAGGTATTCACCTCCTCTATCGGTGCGAAGGACTTTGATTGTCTTCTTGAGTTGATTTTCTACTTCACTTTTGAAGTCTTTGAACATTTCAAATGCTTCATCCTTGTGTTTCAGTAAATACACATAACCATAACAACTATAGTCGTCGGTAAAGGTAATGAAGTATCTTTCACCATTCCTAGTCATCGGCTTAAAAGGACCACATACATCTGAATGTATGATACCTAGTAAGTCTTTAGCCCTTTCAAAAGTTCCACTAAAGGGTGTCTTGGTCATTTTGCCTTGTAAACAAGATTCGCATACATCAAATGAATTTTCTTCATTTGTTTTCAAAAGACCATTTTTCTGAAGTGTATGCATGCGATTCTTGCTTATATGTCCAAGGCGACAATGCCAAAGATAGGAATCACTCAAATCCCTTTTGAGTTTCTTGTTGGTTACTTGGTAAATTGAGCTATCATATGATGTGTTATCATGATCTAATTCATAAATACCATTTAAAGACATAGCTTTAAAATAAAACACATCATGCATAGAAACATAAATGTCTTGGTTAACAAATTCAAAATTAAAACCACATTGTCTTAAAAGGGAAACATAAATTATGTTCCTAGTTAAACTAGGGGCATACAAAACATTCTTCAAAATAACTTCCAAACCACTTGGAAGCTCTAAAACGTAGTCTCCTTGAGCTTCGACATCAACCTTTGCTCCGTTGCCCATGAAGAGACTAGCGTCTCCCTTCTTGTAATGTCTATTTCTTTTGAACCCCTGCAACGAATTGCAAATATGAGTTCCACATACGGTATCTAGTACCCATGTGCTAGAAGAAATAACATTAATATCAACATGTATCATAAAGATAGTACCTGAGGTTTGCCCTGCATCCCTCTTGTTTTTCAACTCTTTGAGATAGGTCGGACAATTTCTCTTCCAATGTCCTATCTCACCACATTCAAAACATGGGTCATTCGTAGCAACCTTTTGCTTCTTCTCCTTCGGTTTGGTGGGTTCTGCTTTAGCTTTTCCCTTTCCCTTTCCTTTGACGTGTCCCTTTCTTTTAGCAGAGTTTGCTTTAGAGTTGGGGTAGGGCCTCTTCTTGTTGCCTCCTTCATTGTTCGCTAGGACGGGTAAAGCCTTTTTGCCCATACTTGCTTCGGCCGTCTTGAGCATTGCATGAAGTTCACCAATGCTCTTGTCCCATCCATTCATGTTGTAATTCATTACAAAGCTTTCAAATTTCTTTGTTAAAGAGTTGAGGATCAAATCCGCAGCCAACTCTTTAGAGACGGGACAATTTAACCTTTCAAGGCGATCTATGTGGATTTTCATCTTAAGGACATAAGATGATACCGATTGGGTTTCCTCCATTCGACATGCATGAAGCGCCCGAACAGTTTCGAAGTGTTCTACCCTTGCTTGTTGTAGGAACATTTCCTTTAACTGGGTAATCATGTTGTATGCCCCGTGATGTTCAAAATCCTTTTGAATTTCGGGAATCATAGTTCCCAACATGAGGCATAAGGCTTGCATGGAGTCCTCGGTATACTTAACCCAATCGTTGTAGGCTTCCACATCTTCCATGTTAGGTTCATCGGGAATAGGATCGTCCAACACATAGGATATCTTCTCTTGATTGAGAACGATTCTCAAGTTTCGAAACCAATCCATGAAGTTGTTATGGTTGAGACGATCCTTTTCAAGGATGGTTCTTAGTGATAGGTTTCGGACGATTTGGTTAGTCGGGTTTGCATTGTTAGCGGCCATCTACAAAATTTAACAAGTTCAATTTTAGTATTTTCGAAATTATCATATTTTAATCATTAATACCATTTTGTGTCTTAAAGACAATTAATAATTAAAATCTAGAATCCAACGTTACATTTAAATATTGGTTAGGTGACCTTTATCCCTCTATTTAAATTAACAAGGTAGTCAACGTTTGACGATTGCAACTCTTTGCAATTTCTAGCCATATGGGATCGGTTAAACATCTTTATGTTTAGTTGGCATGTTTAATCCCATCAACACCTTTGTTCCCCATGCTTTGGTGACCCTAATTCATGGTTTCCAAATCAAGTCGTCCAACTTATACACACGTGTGAGTTTATGCACATAAGTGGTTAGGTGACCTTTATCCCACAAACATGGTACACCCACCTCGAACATACAAGTTCCCTCAAATGTGGTTAGGTGACCTTTATCCCACAATAAGAGTTCCCAAGTGTTTCGAGTGTTGTATAAAAGGATGGTGTTTGACTTGTTTTATAAAAGGGTTTTTAATATTTCAAAATTCTAGTTTAGAAAATATTATGTACCATACATTTGCATGCATTCAAATCAATGGTACTTTAGTGAAAACTAATTTTCAAGGTTCTTTTTAATAAAACCCATCTTATTATAAAATCATTAATTTATAATAAAACCTTTATTAAACATTTTAATGATTTTGTCAAGAACCAATTTTACGCTTGTTGTTGATTATTAGTTTGTTAAGTCATGCATATCTACATATCATCTAAAACAACAAAATAAGCAACCAAACAAGCATATCAAACATAACAATAGGTGCATAACCATAGCCAACTATTTTGAAAACACTTGTTAGCCGAAACAAGTGTGCCAAAAGGTCCTTCCTAAAGGGTGAAAATTGACACAAGTGATGTGTCGTTGAACTCCCACTTGATCCCGCATCCAAATGCTTCAAGTCTCCTTCTTGTGTTGTGATTTCTCCACCTTCTTTGAGCTTCCAAAAGTCTTTTATTTTCAGCTCCAAACTCCTTTGGACCTCAAATATGTGTTTTGGTTTTCGGGTTAAAATCCCGTTGATAACCATGAAGTTATTTGGACCGGAAATAATGGTCCAAACCAAAACGGCATTTTTGTGTGCATCTTCTTTTACAAAATATATCCTAATACATTTTTCTAGTAAAATAAAATGCACCTAATCTATTTATTTTACATGCCAAATGAAAATAAATAAATTACATATCTTACAAATGGAAGAACAAAATAATAATTATTACAACCCATTGAATAATTAATAAAATAAATCACAACACAATCATTCAACACAAGGTCATGGCTAGGTCATATGCACCAAAATATATATCCAAATATATACATGTATATTAATTTCAAGAAGCATAAAATGGTTCCCTTTTACTAACCATTTTCGGCTATGTCAAAAAAACCGAAAAGGTAAGTTTTGTCCAAACAAACAAATCATCCATATGAAATAATTTTTCAAGATTCTCTTATGCATGTAAGAAAATAATCTTGAAAAACCAAGGGATAACCATGTTAAAATTTTCGGCCATAGGGTTTTATTCAAACCCGAAACCCGAAATTTTTAATCTATTGAAGCATGCATTCATATAAGCGGCTTTGATACCAATGATGGGATTTTCACATGTTTATCAAAGCAATTTCATCCATATGAAATAAAAACGCAGCGGAAATAATATTTAAAACATGTTACTTTTATAAGATATAAAACCATTTATATGCAAAATCCCAAAACCCGGATCCATATATGAAAATGCATACTATCAAACACAACCATAGGGTGTTTAGAATACTACCTTCTTGGAGTAATAGGATGATGAAACGAATGATGTTTCTTGAACGGTTGCCTTCAAGAGTAGAAGGCCTCAAGCTTGTATACCCCAAGCTTCCAACAAACACCACGAGATTAGCTAGGATTTTAACACCAAAGATCAAAAACCAAACACTTGAAAAAACACCCCTTATGACCGAAAATTGAGAGCAAGATTACTAGCTCATCCAAGTCTTGCAAGTTCTTGCATTTGTCATCTAAGTATTTATAGAACCATGAGAGAGAATTGCCACCCACCTTGACCAATCATGTGCAAACTTACACATGCAAGTGCATGAAACCCCATTGGACCAAAATGGTCTTGGTTAGACCACCCAATCAAATCTTCTCTAGCTTATGACAATTGCATGTCATATCATTGGACAACCATTTTGTGAGTTCCCATGGGGGGGGGGGGCTAGCTTTATATATATAAAAAATTCTTTTATAAAGTTTATGTCTTGGTTTATATATTTATAACTTTTATAAATATAATACTTCATAAATGCAAGACTTTATACAACCTTTTAAAATGTTATTTAACCCATTAAATAACAAAATAAAATATTCTCTCAAAATAAATTATCCATATAATTTATTGGTTTCTCAAGTGTAATTATTTAGAAAACCAATTTCTAAATATTGTAAGTGTTAATATTTATTTGTTTGATCATATCACAAATAAATAATATAAGTGTTTGTCTAGCTTGTTATTGGGTATGACTCGACTTGGATCATAGCGTACTAGCCACATCAATTTAATATGTGTCTTGGGCATACAGAGTCCAACAACCCTGACTTTTGCGGAAACGTGATTATGTGTGACTTGCTTAATATCATTGCGTTCAACTATAACAAACAACTATATGATAAAACCAAGATGTTCATCCATAAATAAGTTTTAAAAACATTACATGCAACATTGTTTAAAATCCCAAAACACAGACTTCGCGTTCAGAATACACAAGTTTTAAGTTCCATAAGGGCTTCACTGTAACATCCCGTGTTTCGGAAGTCAAAGTCAAAGTCAAGATTGAAGTCAAAGGAGGAAAAGATTGCTAATTGCGATCTGCCTCTCCTTGCTCAATTCCTGTTTTTACTTCTTTGACTTGTAATTTGTCTATTTATTTATCGTTTTGGTTGTATTATGTGGAGTATATATTAATAATCGAATAGTAATCGCATGATTTATCGCTTTATCGCTATCGCAATCGCTCTCGCAACTCGAATTACGCATTTTGGTTATTGTTATACGTGTGTGTGTGCCTTATGTGTTACTTGTGCATGTTTATTTAAGTTATGTGTGGTAATCAATCGAATCGCAATCGAACTCAATCGCAATCACTCAACGAATATGAAATATAGATGCTTATATGTTGATATAGTAGTTGGGATTAAAAGTAATTTGACTAGGACACTCTAACGAATCGAAACGCTCGCAATCGCAATCGAAACAGCAAAACTCGTCGCACCGAACACTCGAACCAAGCGACTGATCGATCAGGGGGCCAGCCGATAGACCAGCCTTTCGATCGACCAACCGCTCGATCGGACAGCTGTTCGACCGGGCTGGCATCCGATCGACCAGCCCCTTTCCACTTTGGGTAACCCTATAAATACCCCTTGTCACCGTCAAACTTTCCACTTTTGGCAACTGACGTCCGACCAGTGCTCTAACCTTTCTTTTTCTTCGATTTCTCTCAATTCTGGTAAGATTTCGTCCTAAATCCTGTACTTCCTTAATCTACACGCACTCCTACACCTTTCTATCTATTGAATCTTAACTTTTAACCGTGAAATCATCAAGATTCAAGGTGTTCTAGGATGACGCCATCATGTGTTCTTAAGAACTTCATGTTTTGGCCTCAATCCACCAAAAACAACTTAGATCTAACAGATTTTCACATAAACAGACGAAGATCTTTCATAGATCTAAACATATTCACAATGAAAAGAATTGAAATATGGTTTTCCAACGTCATCATGTGTTCTTGAGAACTTCATGTTTTGTGCCGACTTACTACTCATTCTTGTGGTGGTGTTGGTTTGAGATCCGTATTCTATCCACGAGATCATTGATTCCGGGTTAACTAAGAACAATCGTCTTAAACCGGTGGACTGACTGAACTTGGGTGGTTCCTGTTCAATCGGGTCACTAGAGCTTAGGATGGGGTTCTGTTGGTTATCACAATATCAACACATCTCGATAAAACGACAAACTATCAACACAACCAAGTGTAAGACGAACTAAACGACCAGGACGGAATGCCGTCCGAACGGACTACCGTCCGATCGGACTGGCATCCGAACGGGCTGTCACCCGAATGACTTGCACCTTGGCCCACCTTAGTTTTCAAATCAACTCTCAAGGGTTTTGGAACACTGAATGGATTGTTGTTCGATCGAGTTACCACTCGATCGACCGACCATCCGACTATGTGATGTTTCGATACTTCAACACCTAAACAATTTTCAACATGTTCCATGCACAAGGGATGCCACCCAAACGAACAACTGTCCGAACGGGTGACAACCTGCTGTGAACTTGTTCTCGCTGAAGTGCCCAACTTATCGGATTGTCGCCCGATTGAACGGTCGCTCGCTCGATCGACCTGAAAGGTAAAGGTACTTCAATGTTTTCAAAATGCTGCAACGAAAACTTCAAAAGTTAAACCATCATACACAAACACATCCTTCCCAAAGGAAGAAACAAGCCACACAAACAGTCATCCGACCGGACGACCGTCCGAACGGACTACCACTCGCACGACCGGCTGTCCGATCGGACTACCATCCGATCGAACTGCTGTCCGAACCAGTTGTACTTTGTATCATTTTGCGCGTCACTTATCGTTATGATATTGTTCTGATCAGGCTAACCTTACTCTCTAGCGCTCCCTTCAATCCATCAATCGCTGTGAGTATACTCGACCCCTTTTTGCTTTACGCACTTTTGGGTGTTACATACGTTACTTATATAAAATCACATCAAACACACTACACAATACTTTAAACGCTAACCGTTACCGCATGTTATACGTGACTTAATGAATGCTTGTTTGTTATGTTTACACATGGAATGTTGTCTACCTGCCTTAGCAATGATAGTACTATTAGTTTGGACTCAGCACCCGTTCACTCGGGGGTTGTTAAGGACAATTACCTACATGGCTCACAGTGGTGAGTATGTATCGCGAACTGCCTCGGGCAGTCAACCCGCAGTCATTGGTATCGATAGGTTCATGTCGATAACTAACATGCCTCATTTCACTATGTGTACGTTCTGGTTATGCGTAACGATTTCGAACTCTATATGCTATTATCAAACTTGTATGCTCACCTTTACACTATGTGTATTGACTTTTACTTTAACGTATGTGACAGGTGCTTAGGATGCTTATTTGCTTACTTTGCTGTGAAATCGAGGCTAGGAAAGACCTAGGTCAACAATAAACAATTGTCAGTAATAAAAAATCTCAGTTGTCGGAACAGAACAATTTGACTAGATCTTTTCTGTAATAATTGTATTACCATCTATGACATGGTATGGGACGTGTTGCTTTAAATATTTGGTAAATATAGTTGTTATGGAAACTTCTGGACAATCTGTTTCGCTCAGTGCCATGCCCTGATGTTTCCGCCATCGGTTGGGGTGTGACAGATTGGTATCAGAGCCATAACTATAAGGAATTAGGCAAGACTCGACCTAGTCAGGGTCGATGTCTTAGAGACCTAGTCTATAGTTAGGAACCAACAGACCAACTCAAGCATGTCCAGTAGAGATTGTGTGTGAGCGTACCTGCTATTTCTCGATATTCTCGCCTACGCTACACTATCACTGCACTTGAATTTTCAATTGTGAATGAGCGATTAAGTCGAGATTAGGTGTGAAAACCGCAAACTCTAGACTAAATTGATTGTTCGACCCGCATTTTATCCATAAACACGAGAAATTGCGTTGAAATATGAGTGAAATCCATACTTTGACACATAATTCTCCTTTATTTTAACAAAACAGGAACGAAGTTGTTAAGCCAGGGGTGAAACCCTAACCTTGACGACTTGTTCCAACCTTTACTTGGTTTTACAAAACTCTCACCAAAGTCTCGACGAACTCCAACGACTTGAAGTCACGGTATGACTAAAGGGATGCGTGCCGAACGCCCAAGAATCGAGGCAAAAGCACAGTCCTGAAGGTCAAAGAGTGTACAACAAGTCCTTGAGAATAGTCGAATCACTTTGGATAGTCAATGTCTAATAGCCGCAGACGATCTATTTCTCGATTTTTATGTGTTTCGATTCTGAGCCCGCAACTGCTGACTCTGATGATTCGTTGATTTTATGTGTTTATATGTGTATTTACCTGCTTATGTGTTTTATTTTTTGGAGACTTATTCGATTTTCGCTTTCACTTTGATCAACACGAACGACCCGCATTGCATATCTACCTCAAAACGCTGATAAATCGCTAAATTGTGGACGACCTTATGCTATGTCATACGCTTATACTATACTACTCCCTATACTATGCGCGAACGCTCTTCTCGAACGATCACGAACTTTGAATGATAGGTTTCTGTATTCTGACCGCCTCTGTGTGCATCTAGATAAGCTACATGCTTATGTGCTTCTGTGTTTTGTACCCTATGTGCTTATGTGCTTCTGTGTTTCTGTGCCTTGCGTGCTTGCGTGCTTACGTGCTTCTGTGCTTGTGTGAATCTGTGATTATATGCTTACATGACTATACGTCTTCCTGAGCTTTAGTAGTATTAGGCGTATGAGGTGAGATTCGAATATGTTGTGTTGAGTCCTGTGGCGATGTCTGATGCAGACAATGTCGTCATCTGGATCTCGCGCTACCCGAGATGCTCGCCGAAAGCAAGCAGACAAACGCCTTGCTTCCATGATTACTAAGAAAATGGCAAAGGTTGTACCCCAAGTTGTCAGTGAACTATATGAGAACATGAGCAAATCATCTGAGGAATCCCGAACTGAGACTCCCAAAGCTGCTTTCAGCTTCAAACAGTTCAAGGCATGCGGACCAAAAGAGTTCACCGGTGAAGAAGGCCCTACGACTTTGTTTCAATGGTTTGACTCGATTGAAGTTACCCTGCGACAGAGTGGTTGTCCTGATAATCTCCGCACCCTGAATCCTACCGGTGTTTTCCAGTCCCGCACTCTAGAATGGTGGACGATCGAAAGGAACAAGCGCGGAAATGATGCAGCCTATGGTCTGTCATGGGACGAGTTAAAGAACATCATGCTCGAAGAGCTCTGCCCTCCCCATGAGCTCCAAAAGCTAGAGGATGAGTTCTGGCACATTAAGCAGAAAGAAGGTGACAACGCTGCCCTGACTGCTCGCTTCAAGCAGCTCAGTATCATATGTCCCGATCAAGTGAAGACGCCCGACATGACAATCAAGAAGTACATTCGAGCTCTACCCGACTGTGTTGCAGATTTTGTTCATGCCGCAAAGCCAGCAACAATCGAAGAAACTTACTTGCTTGCCGCTGAAATCAACGACAAGCGAGTAAAAGCTGGTGTTTGGGATAAAACTCCGAAGAACCTGCATCAAGTCACCACCGCACCAACTGCCGAAACCGCCGCCGCTCAATCATCAAAGTCCTCACGCCGCAAGAAGAAGAACAACGACAGCAGCTCCAGCAACAAGAACTGTGCTGTCACTACCACTACTGCTCCACTTCAAGCCGTACCAACTCAGCAGCAGCCCCATCACCGACCAGCACCAGTTATCTATGCACCGCCTGCAAAGCGCGCATACACAGGCCTTACCCGGCTTGCCCAACATGCTCTTATCATCACCCGGTGGGTCTCGCCTGCCGTTTCTGCGCTCACTGCAATATGTACGGCCACTTCACTGCTAACTGCCATACTGGTCCCCGTCAAGTCCCAGCTCAAGCCATTGCTCATCAAGCTCTGCTCCCAGCCCCACAAGGCCAACAAGTGGCTCAGGCACCCGTGGTCAACGCCCGAGTCTGCTTCGCATGTGGTGATCCCAACCACTTTGCCAACATGTGCCCAAATAGGGTTGTGACGCAAGAGCCTCAGCAACACCAGCAGTAACAGCCTCAGCAGCAGCAGCAAGCCGCCCACGCCAGAACCTTCAACATCAACGTGCCCCAAGCCCAGGCTGACAATAACGTGGTCAATGGTACGTTCCTTGTGAATGGTATTTATGCTTCATGTTTGTTTGATACTGGAGCCGATAACTGCTTTGTGTCGTTTGAATTCGAGAAGCTTCTTATTCGTAAGCGCTCCCATCTCCCCTCGACGTTCGATGTTGAAGTCGCCACCTAAAGAACTGTCGCTGTTAATTCTGTTCTTCGTGATTGTACTCTTGAGCTCAACATTCACATCTTCCCAATCGACCTTATTCCGATGCAACTCGGAAGTTTAGACATCATAGTAGGCATGGACTTTCTTCACGAAAACCATGCTGAAGTTGTGTGCTTCGATAAGATGATTCGATTCTCGCTCGCGAATGGTGATTTATTATGTGTCTATGATGAAACTGCTTCGAAAGGTCTCAAACTCATGTCGTGTGTCCAAGCAAGCAAGTATCTCCGCAAGGAATACAGAGCTTTCTTGGCTAACATTATAGTAGCGGAGAAGGAAAAGAAAGGAAAGAGAGAAGTGAAAGACGTTCCTGTGGTTCGTGAATTTCCTAATGTGTTCCCTAACGATCTTCCCGGACTCCCGCCAAGTCGTGATATCGACTTCCGTATCGACCTCATTCCTGGAGCCAACCCTGTTGCCAAAGCTCCTTACCGACTCGCTCCATCTGAAATGCGTGAACTCTCAAACCAACTCCAGGAATTACTTGAGAAAGGCTTCATTCGCCCGAGCACCTCTCCTTGGGGCGCGCCAGTCCTTTTCGTTAAAAAGAAGGATGGGTCGTTCAGGATGTGCATCGACTATCGGGAACTGAATAAGTTGACTATCAAGAATCGCTATCCCCTGCCTCACATTAATGATATGTTTGATCAACTACAAGGTGCTACGTGTTTCTCGAAGATCGATCTACGCTCAGGCTATCACCAGCTACGCATTCAAGAAGAGGATATACCCAAAACCGCGTTTCGCACCCGTTATGGCCATTATGAATTCGTTGTTATGCCTTTTGGTTTAACCAACGCACCCGCGGTTTTCATGGATCTGATGAAATGCGTGTGTAAACCATATCTAGACCGTTTCGTCATCGTGTTCATTGACGATGTCTTGATCTATTCCAAGTCGAAGGCCGAACACGCG
This sequence comes from Helianthus tuberosus, assembly GCA_030545235.1. NCBI lineage: Eukaryota > Viridiplantae > Streptophyta > Magnoliopsida > Asterales > Asteraceae > Helianthus > Helianthus tuberosus. The sequence continues at coordinate 107,336,699 of CM060437.1, forward strand.
CAACATCTACGTTTGGTTCTCGAGCTACTCCAAGGGAATCGACTCTATGCCAAGTTCTCCAAGTGTGAATTCTGGCTGGAGGAGGTTCAATTCCTCGGTCACAATGTCAATAGTCAAGGTATTCACGTTGATCCTGCGAAGATTGAAGCAGTTAAGAGTTGGATTTCACCTAAGAACCCGTTTGAAGTCCGTTCTTTCCTCGGACTAGCAGGCTATTATCGACGGTTTATCGAAGGATTCTCGAAGATCGATGTGCCGCTTACCGCTCTTACACATAAAGACAAGCCTTTTGTTTGGGGAACTGAACAAGAGTCTGCTTTCCAAACCCTCAAGCGAATGCTTTGCATTGCTCCTATTCTCACATTGCCCGACGGAAACGAAGACTTTATTGTCTATTGCGATGCCTCGAACCTTGGTCTTGGCTACGTTCTCATGCAATGGGACAAGGTCATTGCCTACGCATCTCATCAGCTCAAAATCCACGAAAAGAACTATACAACCCATGATCTCGAGCTAGGCGCGGTTGTTTTTGCATTAAAGATTTGGCGACACTATCTATATGGTACCAAGTGTACGATCTTCACCGATCATAGGAGCCTACAACATATCTTTGACCAGAAGGAACTTAATATGCGTCAACGCCGATGGGTAGAACTTCTCAACGATTATGACTGCGAGATTCGTTATCACCCTGGCAAAGTAAATGTCGTTGCCGATGCTCTCAGTAGACGGAGTTATTTGCTCAGCATTCGTAATGTCCAAGCCCAATACGACCTCGAAACCCTCATCGGCGAAGCCTAGCATGCATGTTTTAATGAACACACTCTAAAGAAGGAGATCCAAATCTGGTCCAGATAATGGAATATCCCATTCGGCTTATTCACAAGAAGGAAAGAATCTATCACGATGGAGCTCATCTTGTGAATAAGCCGAATGAGATATTCCATTATCTGGACCGGATTTGGATCCCTAAACGGACCGATTTGCGACAAATTTTGATGGACGAAGCCCACAAATCCGGGTATTCTATTCATCCCGGTGCCGATAAAATGTACCAGGACCTTCGCTACAAGTACTGGTGGTCGGGCATGAAAAGAGATATCGCCCTCTACGTCGGAAAGTGTTTGACTTGCTCGAAGGTCAAGGCTGAACACCAAAGACCCTCTGGCTTACTCGAGCAACCACCGATCCCCATATGGAAGTTGGAGAGTATAGCTATGGACTTCATAACAAACCTCCCGTGCACGTCAGCAGGTCACGACAGCATCTGGGTTGTTGTTAACCGTTTAACCAAATCAGCTCACTTCTTGCCAATACGAGAAGACTACAAGGTAGAAAGATTAGCCCGAATCTACACAAACGAGATCATTTGTCGACATGGGATGCCTCGTGACATCATCTCTGACCGTGACGCTCGGTTTACCTCATGACCATGGGAAACATTTCAAGCGGCTCTCGGTGCTACGCTTAACCTAAGTACCACTTTCCACCCTCAAACCGACGGTCAGACTGAGAGAACGATTCGTACTCTTGAAGACATGCTCCGTTCATGTGTCATAGATTTCGGTGGTAATTGGGATGCTTACCTGCCATTGGTCGAATTCTCGTATAATAACAGCTATCATACTAGCATACAAATGGCACCATTCGAGGCTTTATACAGAAGAAAATGTCGATCGCCTATTGTGTGGCATGAGATCGGTCACTCGCAACTAACCGGTCCCGAGCTATTGCAAGAAACGACTGACAAAGTCCTCCAAATTCGAGACAACTTGTTGAAAGCTCGAATTCGACAGAAAAGTTACGCCGATAGACGACGCAAGCCCCTTGAATTTGACGTTGGCGACTACGTACTCCTAAAGGTATCACCTTTGAAGGGTGTGGTCAGATTCGGCAAGAAAGGGAAACTAGCGCCTCGATATGTTGGACCTTTTAAGATTCTGGAAAGGATCGGAAAAGTCGCCTACAGACTCGAACTACCGGAGGAACTTAGTAATGTCCACCCGACTTTCCATATGTCAAACCTCCGAAAGTGTCTGGCTGAGCATGATTTAATTGTACCTCTCGATGACCTCCAAGTAAACGAAACACTACACTTCGTGGAGAAGCCTGTCGAAATCATGGACAACCAAACCAAGCAGCTCAGACGCTCACGCATTCCTATTGTGAAAGTCCGATGGGAAGGCAAACGGGGCGCATAGTTCACTTGGGAACTCGAAAGCGACATGAAGGCGAAGTACCCGCAGTTGTTTGTTACGGCTTCAGCCTAATTTCGGGACGAAATTCCCTCAACTAGGGGAGACTCCCTGTCACACCCCGACCATGTTAAAACAACAAACCGTGGCGGAAACGTCGGGGAGTGTTGTAACAGAATCATCGTTTCACAACCATGGAAATTAAAAGTTTCGTTTTATTGATTCATTAAGTAAATTGCATTGTCTTAAACCAAACAAACAAGTTACATATCGTCTATCATTGTTTTTATGTCACTAAGGTCTCGCCCAGATCCTATGTGACTCAAGCTTCCTAGCAATCAACATCATGCAACACCACCTGAAACATATGTAAAAATAAAGTCAGCAAAGAAATGCTGGCGAGCACATAGGTTTTAGGAGAGTATCGGATTCATGGCTCATTTACATGTTGCAGTACCTTATTAAACTACGAAAGTCAAAAGTACAAACCTCGTTTTGAAAAGTGTATTGCAACATAATTAACCAACTCAAATCAAGCGGGTTATAATTTATAAAATCTCGTAGCCATGATTCTTAACCCCAAAACATTTGTTTTAGTAAACCAACTCGTAAACATCTCGTAAAAACTCGTTAATAAAACTCATATGGTTTATATCATTTCGAAAACCTCGTTGTGTGACATCGTTTCAAATCGTTTCCCAAGTGAACTAAATAATGAGACGCAATGTAATATGATAGAAGCACTTATATATAAGATGTACCAGCGGCGTATCTACCATGATTCTATCATACTACACCCGTCCCATTATCTAATCACCACCCAAACCAATCATTTAGTCAAATCGTTTATCTCGTTTAAGTTGTCTCAAATCGTTTAACTCGTCCCAAAATCATTCTCGTTTTAATTGTGAAACTACTTATGGTCGTCTCGCTAATAACATTCAAACCTTCGTGACTCGACTATCTCGTTTCTCATATTAACAAACCACCAAAGGGTAAGTTAACAATCACAGATTCGGTCGTTACCTACATAACCGCCACACATAACCATGGGTGTAGTCTCATAACGGGATTTGTCAGATCCTATGGTACCATAACCTAATACTGGTCGGCTTGATCAATGCTAATGAATGTCATTCGTTATGTAACTATGTCCAAAAAGTTCGTTCACATTAACGAAATCGTTATTAGTTTAATATAAACCATCTTAATCGTTTTTAAAATCATCGTTTAAATATCGAAATCATTTTAATACATATGAATCACCCCAAAACAATCGAAAACAGTAAAATAGGGGAACTATGTACTCACATTGAATAGAAGGGTATCCTTGATCTAAAGAACTTAGCGAAGCTCAGACAAACCAAGGAAATTCAAGTAGTACCTAGAAATCAGATCACTAGTAAATAAATCGACACCTAAATCGGAAGATCGGACATAATGAGGTCTTGTAAACCAAAAGAGTGTTGGAACTCATGTGATATGGTTTAACAAAGCCTACATCCTAAATCGAAACCCAACCTAAGTGCTTTCGACCCGTTATGACACATTAAGGTAGCTTACGCTACTTTAACGCGTCGTTCGCGTAAAACGCGTTCGAGACGTCTAACTAGTCTTATGACAAGTATTATATGCCTAAACATGTTTAAATAGGTTGCATAATTAGTTAAGTGACAAATGTTTAGGTTACGTATGCTTAAAATCCAATTATGCACAAAAAAGGTATTTTGATCATTTACCTAAGGCATATAAATTACCTATCATATAACTACTTAAACTATGTGACCATAAGGTATAACCTCGGAAGGTTATTCCCTATGCAACTATGGTCACTAAATATGCTTGGTCGGATCCTAATGATCGACCAAACGGGTCAAGTTCGAAAGTCTAAGCGGTGGTTTAGACCGCTTGACTTACGACTCTAAACAAGCACTAAACTAAGAGTGACGAGCTAAGCATGTTAGAACATGCTTAACTTAAGTTAGAAAATAGGTTTTGATATCAAAACAAAGTTTTTTGATATCCTTAAGTAGTTTGGTTGCAAAATACGCTTAAATACGCATTTTGACCGAAACTACGACTCGTCACTACGCCTAGTTAACGTGGTAATCAGTAGGTATAGTCACTAGGGACTATAACCATCGTGATTACGCTCACGTTGCGAAGTTCAAACGAACTTCTCGTTGACTAACTCGTGATTAAATCTGAAAGTCAAACACTGTTTGACTTTCAAGCTAGGAGAGCAATAAAAGAATGAAAGAGGACTTACAAAGGGTCCAAATAGATTTGATTATAAGTATTCTCAGGTAGGTAGTGAATAATCACAACCACTTAGAGAAATTCTCATATCAAATGTGAGGAAATGAATGAGAGGGTCATGCTATATATACTAGTTGATGAAGAACAAGATCATGACACATGTTTATGTAACCTCCAAGCAATAATCTCAACCATACAAATGTTTGATGCAAGTTCAAAGCCTTGGAGAGGTGTTAACTTGGTTAACACACCAAGAAATTTACATAAACAACCCCTGAAGTTGCAACAGAATGCTGAAAATCAATTTCTGGTCATTGGCATGCTCACACAGCCCGCGTAAGGATATGGGGAAACCTTACGCGGCCCACCTGGCCTTCCCAAATCAGCACAGTTTCAAAAATTGACAGTTTAGGTCCCTGCACTTGTTTGAGTTCATTTCAGGCACTTTTGACACCCGTTAAGCCATTTTCAAGGCTCTACAAGGTCATTACAGTTTAGAGGACTCAAAATGTGCTTGGAAAACTCTCGGATGTCGGCTCGTTTGGTCGTACGGTCGCGTTGTTCGTCAAATTACGACGAAACTCAAACAGACGCGAAAACGATCCAAATTAAGCGACGAACGGTATTTTTGCATGCCGATCAAAATAAAAATATTTTAGTGTGTACAAAAATTTTGGATGTCCAGATGTGGTCAGAACGTAAGATATGCGCGAAAATGCAAACTTACACCGTTTTCGACACTTTTAGTCCCTGTAAGATCAATTAAGCATGTTTTCGCATACCAAACCACTCAAAGCTTATTTCTAAGCTATGTTTAGGTTATTTATGGTATGTTTAGCTTATGATCAAGTTCTGGACTCTTCGATACCGTACGAATCGGTATAGTTTCACCGTCTGACACAAATAGTCCCTACGATCGAATAGACTTGTTTTCAACACACCAAACCATCCAAAACTCATTTCTAAGTTATGTAAAGGTTACTTTAGGTATGTTAAGCCTATTTCACTATTCCGGAGTGTTTGTCGCATTAAACTGACTGCGTTTACGCACCAGTTTGCGTATAACCTTCCAGAAAGCGATTTAAAGCTTGAAATCGGAATCGAATCAAATCGTACATAGATTACAGAGCACAGTTGTCACAGTCTCCCCTACTTTAGGAAATTTCGTCCTGAAATTTTAACTAAAGGAAACTTGTGAGAACAATTGCGGATATTTCGCCTTCATTTGGTCCTCACGTTCCCAAGTAAACTCTGGGCCACGTTTGGATTCCCAGCGAATCTTGACCAAACGAATTCGTTTGTTCTTTAACTGTTTGAATGTACGGTCCACTATCTCCACAGGTTTCTCGACAAAGTGCATCGTTTCATCGATTTGGATTTCGTCGAATGGAGTGTGAAGATCAGCGTCAGCTAAACACTTTCGTAAATTGGACACGTGAAAAGTCGGATGAATATTTCCAAGCTCTGTAGGTAGCTCTAGTCGATATGCAACCTTTCCAACTCTTTCAACAATCTTAAATGGTCCAACATATCGTGGTGTAAGTTTTCCTTTCTTTCCAAATCTCACCACTCCCTTCCAAGGTGACACCTTGAGTAGGACATAGTCTCTGACTTGAAATTCTAGGGGCTTGCGTCGCATATCCGCATAACTCTTTTGACGGCTTCTAGCTGTCACAAGACTATCGCGGATCTTCTTGATTTTGTCTGTTGTTTCCAGAATGAGCTCAGGTCCAGTAAGCTGAGCTTCACCGATCTCATTCCAACAGACAGGTGAATGACATTTTCGACCGTAGAGAGCCTCGAATGGTGCCATATTAATGCTAGCATGATAACTATTGTTGTAAGAGAACTCGATCAATGGAAGATGAGAATCCCAATTACCACCAAAGTCTATCACGCATGCTCTAAGCATATCCTCCAAAGTTTGAGTCGTCCTCTCAGATTGTCCATCTGTTTGGGGATGATAAGCAATTCTTAGATTTAGTTGGGTTCCCATAGCAGATTGCATGGTCTTCCAAAAATGAGATGAAAATCGAGCATCACTATCGGAAATGATGTCCAAAGGAACACCATGTCGAGATACAATCTCATCAACATAAATATTTGCAAGTTTATCAGCAGATAGGTCCTCGCGAATCGGAATAAAATGAGCTGACTTCGTTAATCGATCGATAACAACCCATATAGCATCATGACCTTTAGATGTACGCGGTAATTTGGTGATGAGATCCATCGCAATGTTCTCCCACTTCCAAACCGGTATCTTTGGTTGTACAAGCAAACCAGAAGGTCGTTGATGTTCAGCCTTGACTTTGAGACAAGTTAGGCATTTCAATACATACAAGGCAATATCCTTCTTCATACCTGGCCACCAACACTGAGTACGAAGATCCTTGTACATTTTATCAGCATCGGGATGGATAGAATATCGAGACTTGTGAGATTCGTCCATCACTAGGGTGCGAAGATCGTCTTGTTTCGGAATCCACAAACGATTCTTGAAATAGAGTAAACCATCGTCCTTCAGTTCGAGTTTAAGCTCAAGCTGATGTGGTAATTCCTTACCTATCAAATCTTGTGAAACACAAGATTGCTGAGCTTGAAGAACATGAGTTTGAAGATCAGATAGAGTTTGAACAGAATGAAGCTTGACTCGCTCCTTTCGACTAAGCGCATTGGCTACGACATTCGCCTTACCAAGATGGTAGCGAATCTCGCAATCATAGTCGTTTAAGAGCTCAACCCAACGTCGTTGCCTCATGTTCAGCTCCTTCTGATTGAGAATATATTGGAGACTTTTGTGGTATGTGAAAACCACACACTTCGTGCCATAAAGATAGTGTCTCCAGATTTTGAGAGCAAAAACTACAGCTCCTAATTCAAGATCATGAGTCGTGTAGTTCTTTTCGTGGACATTCAATTGTCTAGACGCATATGCTATAACCTTCTCTCTTTGCATGAGAACACAAACAAGGCCTAAGTTGGATGCATTGCAATAGACAACGAAATCACCGTTTCCCTCGGGCAAAGATAGAACAGGAGCATCACATAGCTTCTGTTTCAGCGTTTGAAACGCTTCTTCTTGTTTGGGTCCCCACTCAAAAGGCTTATTCTTTTGAGTCAAAGCAGTGAGTGGAACCGTAATCTTCGAGAAGTTCGAAATGAAACGACGATAATAGCCAACGAGACCAAGAAAAGAACGAATTTCTGTAGGTGTCGTTGGTGTATTCCAATCCTTAATAGTAGCTATTTTTTATGGATCCACATGAATACCCTGCTCGTTGACAATATGACCCAAAAACTGAACTTCTTTAAGCCAAAATTCACACTTGGAGAATTTAGCAAAAAGTTGTTCCTTCTTCAGGAGTTCCAATGTCAAACGAAGGTGTTGCTCGTGATCGTCTCGAGACTTTGAATAAATGAGAATATCGTCGATGAACACAATGATGAACTTGTCTAAATAAGGTTTACAGACCCTATTCATTAAGTCCATAAAGATAGCTGGGGCATTTGTCAAACCAAAAGGCATGACAGTGAACTCGTAATGCCCATATCTCGTGCGGAAAGCATTTATGGGAATATCTTCTTTGAGAACACGAAGCTGATGATACCCAGAACACAGATCGATCTTGGAAAAACAGGTAGCACCTTGTAGCTGATCAAAGAGATCATCGATTCGAGGTAGGGGATATCGATTCTTGATGGTAAGCTTATTCAGCTCACGATAATCGATACACATACGAAAAGATCCATCTTTCTTTTTCACAAAGAGGACAGGAGCTCCCCAGGGTGAATAACTCGGATGGATGAATCCCTTATCAGATAACTCTTGAAGCTGTTTTGATAACTCTTGCATCTCAGACGGTGCAAGACGATAAGGTGCTTTCGCAATCGGGTTGGCATTGGGTACAAGGCCAATATGAAACTCGACTTGACGAACTGGAGGCAAACCAGGCAGTTCATCAGGAAACACCTCTGGATATTCCTGAATAATCGGAATATCCTAAATACTCTTGCTCTTGCCCTTCTCCTCGGTGACATGTGCCAAAAAAACAACATATCCTTTTCGCAAATAACTTTGGGCCTTCGTACACGACATGAGTTTCAATCCACCTGAAGGTTTCTCACCACGAACTTCCAGAACATCGCCAGACGAAAGAAGAATACGAATGATCTTATCGAAACAAATCACCTTAGCATGATGTTTGGTTAACCAATCCATCCCCACGATAATGTCGAAACTCCTAAGTTGCATCGGTGTGAGGTCAATAGGGAAAATATGTTTATCGAGGTTCAATTGACAACCAAGAATAACAGAATCGAGTACGAGAGGTTTACCAGTCGCAACCTTTGACAGATAAGGGTTTCCTCAGTTTAGTTCTAGGTATCGCAAGTAAAGGCTCAAAGGATAACGAAACAAAACTCCTATCGGCACCAGAATCGAAAAGAACAGAAGCAAGTTGATTATTAACAAGGAACGTATCGTTAACATCCTCGTTGTCCGCTCAAGTCTCGTTTGCATTCAGATTGAATGCTCGTCCATGTGCGGGATTCACATTCGCGATCGCGTTCGGATTCGCATTTGCATTTACCAACCTCGGGCAGTTGTTGCGGAAATGAACCATTTCTCCGCAATTGAAACACGAACCAAGTGGGAATCTTGCAAAATTCCAGTGAGCTTGTGCTGGAACCTGAGTAGCTTGATGTTGGCCAAAACGACAAATGTTGGCCAGATGCCCAAGTCTACCACATGTAGCACACTGTTTACAGGCTTGTTAGGCAACATGGTGACCGTTGCATCGGGCACAGTGAGGTGCGGTACCAGCTTATGCTTTCTTTGCAGGAGGTTGAGTCGGTGGGTTCTGGTTGGTGATAGCAAAGTTCTGGGAAGCCTTGCGCTTCCTTGACTTTTTAGAAGACTCACCCTGCTTCTTACCCTTAAGCTTTTCCTTGACAGAATCGGTCGACTTCTTCTTATCACCCTTGCGGGTAAGTTTACCCTTCCTGACTTGAGACTCAGTCAGGGTAGCAGACAACTTGATCGCGTAATGAACGGTAGTAGGATTAACACCGGTCACAATATCCTGAATGGAATCGGGTAAACCATCGATATACCTCTCGATTGCTTTCTCCAGTGGGGTAACCATAGTGGGACACAACAAACTGAGCTCCTCAAATCGATCCGTATAAGCACGGTGTTCTCCCCCGTCTTGTTTCAAATCATCGAATTCTCGTTCCAAAGCTCGAATCTCGTGACGGGGACAGAACTCTCTCATCATGAGAGCTCGGAGCTCATCCCAATTTTGTGCTAATGCCACTTCGTCACCCCTATCATGCATAACACCATTCCACCATGTAAGAGCTCGCTTCTCAAACACGCTTGAAGCAAATTCTACTTTACGCGCATTCAGACACTGCACATGTCTGAATGTGCTCTCGATACTCTCAAACCACTGCAGGAGCGCAGTTGCTCCTTGTGACCCAGAAAATTTAAGCGGCTTCACAGAATAAATTCTTGAAATTACACTGAGCATTATTGTTGTTACTGTTGTTGTATAACTCGTGGATTTGGGTCACAACGCCTGGAAGAACAGCAGCCATTTGCTGAGAGACAAGGGCTGCGACTTCTTCAGCGGTAAAAGATTGTGCATCACGTCGAGGAGGCATTTTCTAACAAGGAAACAGGGGAATCGAGTGAGATCAACGATTGAGAAAACAAAAGAGGTATTGAAAACATCGACAAAACACAAGGAAGGCGATCATTCGTTTGTTACATCGAACAAATAAACAACACGCAATGACTAATCAAAGTAAATGGGTCAATATAATGTATCACTGAAGACATGCTCGCCTATAAGTGTACACTCACCCCAAGAGTTCCTAGGTAAGAGTGACTGGTCCGATACTGAGGATTTGTACGGACACTCTAGCCTTAGACAGAAAACTCAGGGTACAGGCATTCACTCTTCTAGTTTGCACGTGTTCACATTATTTAGACCCAAACTTTGACGAGATTTTGAAAACTAAGAGGGATCAAAACCTTGTAATCAATCATCCAAGGATAGATGATTAATTTTTGAAGCGGATTTTTTATTGTGTTCTCGTTGTGGTTATCACCTAAGGATAGATGACGGTATTGTTTTAAAATCTAAACGCAAGAACACTCGCGTTGGGGTCCTAGAAAGTTATAGTCTAGGTCAAAGCATTACTAATAACCTAATTCCCTATAACCATTGGCTCTGATACCAACTCTTCTGTCACACCCCGACCACGTTAAAACAACAAACCGTGGCGGAAACGTCGGGGAGTGTTGTAACAGAATCATCGTTTCACAACCATGGAAATTAAAAGTTTCGTTTTATTGATTCATTAAGTAAATTGCATTGTCTTAAACCAAACAAACAAGTTACATATCGTCTATCATTGTTTTTATGTCACTAAGGTCTCGCCCAGATCCTATGTGACTCAAGCTTCCTAGCAATCAACATCATGCAACACCACCTAAAACATATGTAAAAATAAAGTCAGCAAAGAAATGCTGCTGAGCACATAGGTTTTAGGAGAGTATCAGATTCATGGCTCGTTTACATGTTGCAGTACCTTATTAAACTACGAAAGTCAAAAGTACAAACCTCGTTTTGAAAAGTGTATTGCAACATAATTAACCAACTCAAATCAAGCGGGTTATAATTTATAAAATCCCGTAGCCATGATTCTTAACCCCAAAACATTTGTTTTAGTAAACCAACTCGTAAACATCTCGTAAAAAATCGTTAATAAAACTCGTATGGTTTATATCATTTCGAAAACCTCGTTGTGCGACATCGTTTCAAATCGTTTCCCAAGTGAACTAAATAATGACACGCAATGTAATATGATAGAAGCACTTATAAGATGTACCAGCGGCGTATCTACCATGATTCTATCATACTACACCCGTCCCATTATCTAATCACCACCCAAACCAATCGTTTAGTCAAATCGTTTATCTCGTTTAAGTCGTCTCAAATCGTTTAACTCGTCCCAAAATCGTTCTCATTTTAATTGTGAAACTACTTATGGTCGTCTCGCTAATAACATTCAAACCTTCGTGACTCGATTATCTTGTTTCTCGTATTAACAAATCACCAAAGGGTAAGTTAACAATCACAGATTCGGTCGTTACCTACATAACCCCCACACATAACCATGGGTGTAGTCTGATTGTGACAACTGTACTCTGTAATCGATGTACGATGTAAAACAATGATGATTATTAATAAAACAATGTGATTTGGTGTTACTATATGTGTTTTGATGTTATTATGTGTGTATTTGTGTTTGGTGAATTTTCAATTAGATTCGACTCCAATTTCAAGCTTTAAATCGCTTTCTGGAAGGTTATACGCAAACTGGTGCGTAAACGCAGTCAGTAAAACGCGACAAACACTCCGGAATAGTGAAATAGGCTTACACTCCGGAATAGTGACATAGGCTTAACATACCTTAAATAACCTCCACATAACTTAGAAATAAGTTTTGAATGGTTTAGTGTGTTGAAATCAACTTTGTTCAATCGCAGGGACAATTTGTGTCAAACAGCAAAACTATACTGATTTGTATAGTAACGAACACTCCGGAACTTGATCATAAGTTAAACATACCCTAAATATCCTTTACATAGCTTAGAAATAGGCTTTGATGGGTTCGGTATGCTAAAACAAACTTTATTGGTCATTCAGGGACTAAAAGCGTCAAAAAGTGCACAAGTTTGCATTTTTGCGCATATCTTACGTTCTGAATATACCCGGACTTCCAAAAATTTATGTAATCATTAAAATATTTTATTTTAGTGATTGGCATGATAAAATTCCATTCGTCACTTAATTTGGATCGTTTTTGCGTTCGTTACGACTTCCGTCGTAATTAACCGAACAACGCAACCGTACGACCAAACGAACCAACATCCGAGATATTTTTGAGCATGTTCTAAGTTCCCTATACTTTAACTTCATTTTAGAGCCTTGAAATGAGGCTAACGGGGCTTAAACGTGTCAAAAATGAGCCGAAATGCAAGATTCTGAAGTGCAGGGACCTGTTTTGACAATCTGTGAAACATCCTTACACGGGCCGCGTAAGGTTTCACCTATATGTTACGCGGGCCGCGTGGCCTTGTTAGACAGAAAGATCAAAAACAGCAATCTGGGCTAAATTCAGGGGTTTTAATGTAATATTTGCAATACCTGGAGCTGGTTTTCGGCCCCCATTGTATTCTACTACCATTAACCCAAATGTATGGCCAAGATCACTCCCTCAAACCACTTGGAATCATCCTATTGATCCTAACTTACTATAAATAGCAACCCCCACTTCACTTCATTCTCACACTTGATCTGAAATCAGCTCTAAGTTGGGGTGTTTACACTTCATACCTGAGCTATTTTAGATCAAACATCCTTCTTGGACCCTTTGTACGTCCTCTTCTTGCTTGTTCTTGTATTTCAAGCATGAAAGTCAAAGTTTGACTTTCAGCTTTGACCAGACAATGGTCAACACAAAGTTCCTTTGAACTTTGCAACGTGAGCGTAATCACGATGGTTATAGTCCCTTGTGACTATACCTACTGATTACCACGTTGACTAGGCATAGTGACGAGTCATAGTTTCGGCCAAAATGCGTGTTTATGCGTATTTTGTAACCAAACTACTCTAGGGTATCAAAACCGTTTGTTTTGATATCAAAACCTGTTTTCTAACTTAACTAAACATGTTCTAACATGTTTAGCTCGTCACTTTTAGTGTAGTGCTTGTGTAGAGTCGTAAGTCAAGCGGACTAAACACCCGCTTAGACTTTCAAACTCGACCCGTTTGGTCGATCATTAGGATCCGACCAAACATGTTTAGTGACCATAGTTGCATAGGGAATAACCTTTCGAGGTTATACCTTATGGTCACTTAGGTTTAATTAGTTGTATGATAAGTAGTCTATATGCCTTAGGTAAATGACCAAAATGCCCTTTTCATGCATAATTGGTAATTAAGCATATGTAACATAAACTTTTGTCACGTAACTGATTAATCAACATATTTAAACATGTTTAGGCATATAACACTTGTCATAGGACTAGTTAGACGTCTCGAATGCGCTTTTGCGCGCACGACGCGCTAAAGTAGCGTAAGCTACCTTAATGGGTCGCAACGGGTCGAAAGCACATAGGTTAGGTTCTGATTTAGGATGTAGGCTTTGTTAAACCATATCACATGAGTTCCAACACTCATTTGGTTTACAAGACCTCATCCTATCCGATCTTCCGATTTAGGTGTCTATTGTTGACTAGTGATTCGATTACTAGGTGCTGTTTGATTTCTCTGGTTTGCTCGAGTTTGTTGAAGTTCTATTGATTGAGGATACTTTGCACTCCATGTGAGTACATAGTTCCCCTATTTTACTGTTTTCAATTGTTTTGGGGTGATTCATATGTGCTAAATGTTTTCAAGGTTTTAATGATGGTTTTCAAAACGATTTTCGATAATATAACGATGATTTCAAAACGATTAAGATGGTTTATACTAAACTAATAACGATTTCAATAAAGTAAATAAACTAGTTGGTTGTAACTACATAACGAATGGCATTCATTAGCATTGATCAAGCCGACCAGTATTAGGTTATGGTACCATAGGATCTGACAAATCCCATTATCGTACTGCACCCATGGTTATGTGTGGGTTAGGTGGGTAATGACTGAATCTGAATGTTAATTTACCCTTTGGTGGTTTATTAATGCGAGAAGCGAGGTAGTCGAGTCACGAAGGTTTGAATGTTATTAGCGAGGCGACCACAAATAGTTTTCACACTTAAAATGAGGATGATTTAAACGAATTAACGATTTGGGAACGATTCATACGAGATTAAACGAATTGGATAAATGATTGGTTTTTGGTTAAGTGTTTAGATAACGGGACGGGTGTAATATGATGAAAACATGGTAGATACGCCGCTGGTACTTCTTATATATAAGTGTTTTCATTGTATTACATACCGTGGCATTATTTAGTTCACTTGGGTAAACGATTTTGAAACGATGTCACACAAACGAGGTTTTCGAAATGATATAAACCATACGAGTTTTATTAACGAGATTATTAACGAGTTTTATTAACGATTTAATACGATATGTTTTACGATTTGCTCTACTAAAACAAATGTTTTTGGGTTAAGAATCATGGCTACGAGGATTTATAAACTATAACCCGCTTGATTTGAGTTGGTTAATTAAGTTGCAATATTATACTCTTTTCAAAACAAGGTTTTTAATAAAGTATTGCAACATTTAAACTAGCCATGAATCTGACACTCCTATAAAACCTATGTACTCGCCAGCATTTCTTTGCTAACTTTGTTTTCACATATGTTTCAGGTGTTGATGCTTGATGATGATTACTAGGATGAATGAGTCACATAGGATCTGGACGAGGCCTTGGTGACATAATAACAATATTATTCGTTATGTAACTGTTTATTTTGTGTTAAGACAATGTTAATATTTAATATTATCAATAAAACGAAACACTTTTTGTATCCATGGTTATGAAACGAAAATTCTGCCACGACACTCCCCGACGTTTCCGCCGCGGTTTTGTTGTTTTAACGCGGTCGGGGTGTGACACTGATAATGGGATTTATCAGATCCTATGGTACCATAACCTAATACTGGTCGGCTTGATCAATGCTAATGAATGTCATTCGTTATGTAACTACGTCCAACAAGTTCGTTCACATTATCGAAATCGTTATTAGTTTAATATAAACCATCTTAATCGTTTTTGAAATCATCGTTTAAATATCGAAATCATTTTAATACATATGAATAACCCCAAAACAATCGAAAACAGTAAAATAGGGGAACTATGTACTCACATTGAATAGAAGGGTATCCTTGATCTAAAGAACTTAGCGAAGCTCAGACAAACCAAGGAAATTCAAGTAGTACCTAGTAATCGGATCACTAGTAAATAAATCGACACCTAAATCGGAAGATCAGACAAAATGAGGTCTTGTAAACCAAACGAGTGTTGGAACTCATGTGATATGGTTTAACAAAGCCTACATCCTAAATCGAAACCTAACCTAAGTGCTTTCGACCCATTATGACCCATTAAGGTAGCTTACGCTACTTTAACGCGTCGTTCGCGTAAAACGCGTTTGAGACGTCTAACTAGTCCTATGACAAGTATTATATGCCTAAACATGTTTAAATAGGTTTCATAATCAGTTAGGTGACAAATGTTTAGGTTACATATGCTTAAAATCCAATTATGCATAAAAAGGGTATTTTGGTCATTTACCTAAGGCATATAAATTACCTATCATATAACTACTTAAACTATGTGACCATAAGGTATAACCTCGGAAGGTTATTCCCTATGCAACTATGGTCACTAAATATGCTTGGTCGGATCCTAATGATTGACCAAACGGGTCGAGTTCGAAAGTCTAAGCGGTGGTTTAGACCGCTTGACTTACGACTCTAAACAAGCACTAAACTAAGAGTGACGAGCTAAGCATGTTAGAACATGCTTAACTTAAGTTAGAAAACAGGTTTTGATATAAAAAAAAAGTGTTTTGATATCCTAAAGTAGTTTGGTTGCAAAATACGCTTAAATGCGCATTTTGACCGAAACTACGACTCGTCACTACGCCTAGTTAACGTGGTAATCAGTAGGTATAGTCACTAGGGACTATAACCATCGTGATTACGCTCACGTTGCGAAGTTCAAACGAACTTCTCGTTGACCATTGTTTGACTTTCAAGCTAGGAAAGCAATAAAAGAATGAAAGAGGACTTACAAAGGGTCCAAATAGATTTGATTCTAAGTATTCTCAGGTAGGTAGTGAATAATCACAACCACTTAGAGAAATTCTCAGATCAAATGTGAGGAAATGAATGAGAGGGTCATGCTATATATACTAGTTGATGAAGAACAAGATCATGACACATGTTTATGTAACCTCCAAGCAATAATCTCAACCATACAAATGTTTGATGCAGGTTTAAAGCCTTGGAGAGGTGTTAACTTGGTTAACACACCAAGAAATTTACATAAACAACCCCTAAAGTTGCAACAGAATGCTGAAAATCAATTTTTGGTCGCTGGCATGCTCACACGGCCTGCGTAAGGATACGGGGAAACCTTACGCGGCCCGCCTGGCCTTCGCAGATCAGGACAGTTTCAAAAATTGACAGTTCAGGTCCATGCACTTGTTTGAGTCCATTTCAGGCACTTTTGACACCCGTAAGCCATTTTCAAGGCTCTACAAGGTCATTAAAGTTTAGAGGACTCAAAATGTGCTTGGAAAACTCTCGGATGTCGGCTCGTTTGGTCGTACGGTCGCGTTGTACGTCAAATTACGACAAAACACAAACGGACGCGAAAACGATCCAAATTAGGCGACGAACAGTATTTTTGCATGCCAATCACTAAAATAAAAAAAAATTAGTGTGTACAAGAATTTTGGATGTCCAGATGTGGTCAGAACGTAAGATATGCGCGAAAATACAAACTTACACCGTTTTTGACACTTTTAGTCCCTGTAAGATCAATTAAGCATGTTTTCGCATACCGAACCACTCAAAGCTTATTTCTAAGCTATGTTTAGGTTATTTATGGTATGTTTAGCTTATGATCAAGTTCCAGACTCTTTGATACCATACGAATCGGTATAGTTTCGTAGTTTGACACAAATAGTCCCTGCAATCGAATAGACTTGTTTTCAACACACCAAACCATCCAAAACTCATTTCTAAGTTATGTAAAGGTTATTTTAGGTATGTTAAGCCTATTTCACTATTCTGGAGTGTTTTTCGCGTTAAACTGACTGCGTTTACGCACCAGTTTGCGTATAACCTTCCAAAAAGCAATTTAAAGCTTGAAATCGGAATCGAATCAAATCGTAAAATCATCAAACACAATTACACATATAATAACATCAAAAAAATTGTTTTATTGATAATTAAAATTGTTTTACATTGTACATCAATTACAGAGCACAGTTGTCACACTCCCCGTGTTTCAGAAGTCAAAGTCAAAGTCAAGATTGAAGTCAAAGGAGGAAAAGATTGCTAATTGCGATCTGCCTCTCCTTGCTCAATTCCTGTTTTGACTTCTTTGACTTGTAATTTGTCTATTTATTTATCTATTTAGTTGTATTATGTGGAGTATCTATAAATAATCGAATAGTAATCGCATGATTTATCGCTTTATCGCTATAGCAATCGCACTCGCAACTCGAATTACGCATTTTGGTTATTGTTATAAGTGTGTTTGTGCCTTATGTGTTACTTGTGCATGTTTATTTATGTTATGTGTGGTAATCAATCGAATCGCAATCGAACTCAATCGCAATCAAATCGCAAACGCTCAACGAATATGAAATATAGATGCTTGTATGTTGACATAGTAGTTGGGTTTAAAATTAATTTGACTAGGACACTCTAACGCATTTAAACGCTCGCAATCGCAATCGAAACAGCAAAACTCGTCACGCTGAACACTCGAACCAAGCGACTGATCGATCAGGGGCCAGCCGATCGACCAGCCGCTCGATTGGACAGCTGTTCGACCGGGCTGCCATCCGATCGACCAGCCCCTTTCCACTTTGGGTAACCCTATAAATACCCCTTGTCACCATCAAACTTTCCACTTTTGGCAACTTACGTCCGACCAGTGCTCTAACCTTGCTTTTTCTCCGATTTCTCGTAATTCCGGTAAGATTTCGTCCTAAATCCTGTACTTCCTTAATCTACACGCACTCCTACATCTTTCTATCTTTTGAATCTTAACTTTTAACCGTGAAATCATCAAGATTCAAGGTGTTCTAGGATGACGTCATCATGTGTTCTTGAGAACTTCATGTTTTGGCCTCAATCCACCAAGAACAACTTAGATCTAATAGATTTCCACATAAACAGACAAAGATCTTTCATAGATCTAAACATATTCACAATGAAAAGGATTGAAAGATGGTTTTCCAACTTTCTTTCAACTCTTTTACACTCAATGCCTTCAAAACCGATAGAATCGGAGCTTGTGCCGACTTACTACTCATTCTTGTGGTAGTGTTGGTTCGAGATCCGTATTCTATCCACGAGATCATCGATTCCGGGTTAACCAAGAACAATCGTCTTAAACCGGTGGACTGACTGAACTTGGGTGGTTCTTGTTCAATCGGGTCACTAGAGCTTAGGATGGGGTTTTGTTGGTTAGCATGATATCAACACATCTCGATAAAACGACAAACTATCAACACAACCAAGTGTAACATGAACGGAATGACCAGGACGGAATGCCGTCCGAGCGGACTACCATCCGATCGAACTGGCATCCGAACGGGCTGTCACCCGAACGACTTGCACCTTGGTCCCACCTTTGTTTTCAAATCAACTCTCAAGGGTTTTGGAACACCGAACGGATTGCTCTCCAATCGAGTTACCACTCGATCGACCGACCATCCGACTATGTGATGTTTCGAAACTTCAACACTTAAACAATTTTCAACATGTTCCATGCACAAGGGATGCTACCCGAACGAACAACTGTCCGAACGGGTGACAACCTGCTGTGAACTTGTTCTCGCTGAAGTGCCCAACCTATCGGATTGTTGCCCGATCGAACGATCGTTCGATCGATCGACCTGAAAGGTAGAGATACTTCAATGTTTTCAAAATGCTACTACGAAAACTTCAAAAGTCAAACCATCATACACAAACACATCCTTCCCAAAGGAAGAAATAAGCCACACGAACAGTCATCCGACCGGACGACCGTCCGAACGGACTACCACTCGCACGACCGACTGTCCGATCGGACTACCATCCGATTGAACTGCTGTCCGAACCACTTGTACTTTGCATTGTTTTGCGCGTCACTTATCGTTGTGATATTGTTCTGATCTGGCTAACCTTACTCTCTAGCACTCCCTTCAATCCATCAATCGCTGTGAGTATACTCGACCCCTTTTTGCTTTACACACTTTTGGGTGTTACATACGTTACTTATACAAAATCACATCAAACACACTACGCAATACTTTAAACGCTAACCGTTACCGCATGTTATACGTGACTTAATGAATGCTTGTTTGTTATGTTTACACATGGAATGCTGTCTACCTGCCTTAGCAACGATAGTACTATTAGGTTGGACTCAGCACCCGTTCACTCAGGGGTTGTTAAGGACAATTACCTACATGGCTCACAGTGGTGAGTATGTATCGCGAACTGTCTCGGGCAGTCAACCCGCAGTCATTGGTATCGATAGGTTCATGTCGATAACTAACATGCCTCATTTCACTCTGTGTACATGCTGGTTATGCGTAACGATTTCGAACTCTATATGCTATTATCAAACTTGTATGCTCACCTTTACACTATGTGTATTGACTTTTACTTTAACGTATGTGACAGGTGCTTAGGATGCTTATTTGCTTACTTTGCTGTGAAATCGAGGCTAGGAAAGACCTAGGTCAACAATAAATAATTTTCTATAATAAAAAATCTGAGTTATCGGAACAGAACAATTTGACTAGATCTTTTCTGTAATAATTGTATTATCATCTATGACATGGTATGGGACGCGTTGCTTTAAATATTTGGTAAATATAGTTGTTATGGAAACTTCTGGACAATCTGTTTCCCTCAGTGCCATGCCCCGATGTTTCCGCCATCGGTTGGGGTGTGACATTCACAAAAGACACTAATGAAAACTAGGCTTTGAAATATGTATCCTATCCAGGATAGGATACACACTCCAAACCTTTCGACATCGGATGACATCTTTTATTCCAAATAACACTTGAAAACTTCCAACGCCTGCCAGATCCATACTTAGTTTCCTGAAATACGTGTAGTTTGAAAACATCAACAAAAGTTGAGCGAGTTCACGTGTTTAGTGTGTGAGCTCGAATAAACTTTGGAATCATTATAAGTAAGTAAGTATGTATTTGTAAACCCTGCTATGAAAGCAAACAAGGAAAACATATCATTAATGGTTTGCAAGGCCATCAATATGTGTGACGTGATGCAGGAAGGCTCAAACCTAGCAGATTTTGCACCGGGCTTCAGTTTGAAGACATAGTCACCTCATGGGCCAAACCTCGGTCCACATGGGTGTGGGCTTGCTACACCCAAATAGATCTATCACTCATGTCCCTCGGTCATACTACGAGGATTAATGGTCTTAAGCGTTATACCCACTACTCACATGATCTAGCAGTACCTTTCCTTAGCTAACCATACCATGTATAAACGTTTGTAAACAGTTTGTAACATGTACTTCACCCCCGAAGTTATAAAACTAAAATAGTTAAGAGAAAAAGGGGGACATGAACTCACGGTTTTGCGTTCTTCAATCCGACTATAACTCAAAGTTTCCTCTGGTGTACACGACTACCTACAACGTACTATGATCTATTAGACGAGCGGGTCGTGCCTTGACTTGGTATTAATTAGTGTCTTTGAGTTACGTTTCATTGTCTCTTCAATATCATTCCAAGTTATATAATTATTTGTTAAAATAATGAATATTTTAACTTAAATTATATTTATTAGATTTTGGAATATTAGTTAAAATATTATATTTTAACTTGTTACTTTTTATGTATTTATACATGTATATCATTCCCAAGGATGGGTGTATTTGTATTCATATTCTTATACTTGTATATTTTTTCCAAGTATTGGTGGCGTATCCCGGTGTGTATTTATACGTACGAGAATACGTATTTTTATTGCGTTTATTAAGTATTCTTACACTTAACTTTTCCGGAATATTATTTTTTAATAAAAATACTTCAATGTATATTTCCAAAATATATTTTAAGAAGTATTATTTAGAAAAATTATTTATAATTTTTCCTTGGCAAAAATATTTATAAATTTCACATAAGTCTCAAAAATAATATATTTTCAAGTCTAACTTAAAAAATATATATAATTCCATTTTTATCCAAAAATACTATATTTCAATTTTATTTAAGAAAATACATTTTCTCCAAAAAATAATGTATTTCATGTTTGTTTGAGAAAATATATATTTTCTTCCAAAAATAATACATCTTTTAATAACTCCAAGAAATATATATTTTTACTTGCCAAAAGCAATATATTTCTTCTTGTCAAAAATATGATTTAATCTTGTAATATTTGTAAAAATCATATTTTTGTTTTCTCGGTGTCCAGAATATTATTTACCAACAATATACTTATGAATAAATATTTTCGGAATATTTTGTGAGTTATATTCCTTTGTTCGGTTTCACCAATAATTTGGGTATAATTTGTATATTCATATTATTGGGATTTTGGTAATATTTTGGATTGTAATTTTTGGTATTTTGATGAGTTATATTATTTCAAGTTCTAAAATAATATAATTAATACACATAATATACAAATAATCACACACATGGTGACTTCTAAATATATATTTTCCTAAATACATATTTAGTCACTTTTATTTATAAAAACCAACCTCCAATATTTATAGTTTTTGTAACAAAATTTATGGCAAACTTTATGTGAAAATCCATGTTTTGAAATATACTTGTAAGTATTTGTTTAGAAATATTTTTCTAAGTGTTTAAATTATAGAAAAAATTTGCCATAGTTTCCCCTAAAAATGGAGGTTTCCATGCCATCTTGCTAAAAACAAGCATAAACTACTACTTCATGAACTTGAAAATTTATAAAAATGTGTAGTAACTTACTAGTGTATTTAGTAAGTCTTGTTACCCTTTAAAGTGTGGTTGTTTATTTAAAAACTTCATTTTTAAAGAAAATAGTTCTTTACAACTTGTGATCACATTTTCTAAAAATGATTCTTCTTGGATTTTTCTTGTTACACATGTGTTTCTACACTTGTTTAACCTTTAAAAACATGGTTGATTTCTTTAAGAACCAAGATTAAGTAAACTTTGTATTTTTAACTTGGTTTCTTGAAAAATCATTCTTGAAATCTTAGATTTACAAGACTTTATACTTATTTTGATCATCACTTTAACAAGAAAATAATTTATTCTTTCAAGTTCATGACTTTTGTGAGAATGATCCATTGATCTCAAACATTTCCATCCTCTCATCTTGCTAGATTATGTTTTTAATCATCATCTAGCAAGATCATATGATGATGTACATCATTAACATAAACAATCAATCATCAAGCATCAAGCATCACAACAACACTAAACAACATGATTTCTTTAAGATTTTAAGCTTATGTTCATGTTTCATGTTTCATGTTCTTGTTTCTTAGTGTTCTTTAAGATTAACATCGTGTATCATCTTTTAACCACTTAAACAAGATGTAAAATGAAGACTATGATGTTCTTACCACTAGCTTAAGGCTAGGGATGATCAAGAGAAGAAAGGAAGTGGATAAAAGCAAATGGTGTAGGTCCTTTAGCTTCCGAAAGCTCAAAGCTTCTTTATATGTCTTCTAGCACCTTTGAGTATATGTAGAATGTATGGAAGATGAATGATGATGGTGGTGGTGCTTGTGGTTATTCTCGGCCGAACTCAAAGAAGAAAGGAAGGAGAAGAGTGGTGTGTTGGTGATGAATGAGAAATGAAGGTTAGGAACTCTAAGGTTATATTTATAATCCATCACATAGCTTTATCTCATGGTTTAAGTGTTCAAAACGAGCCAACATGATCTAATATGTTAACACAATAAAATCCAATGTGGGGCCCTTGTTTGGGCCGATTACTAGGTGGGGGGGTATAGGCTAGCTTTCAACTAAATGGTTAGTTCATGGTTAGAAATCAAGTATTAATTTGGTTGTATGGTTACTAGTTGTGATATGATGTGTTATGATGTTCAGGGACCATAACTAGCTTAGTAATGTTAAAACAGCTTCTAGTGAAAATTTGGTGTTTCGGGTAGTGTCCGGTTGTTCGGTTGGTTACCAGTTCGTTAAGGTGCTAAACTATGCAGTTTAGTGTGCTTTATGTTACCCTTTTATGACAGTTTTGATTCCCAACACTTAGGAAAGCATTCAGGACCATTTAACCATATTTCTGCATAATATTAGAGTGTTTAAATGCTGATTTTTCTGATTTTCTGCAGAATTCTGCAGTTTTTGTGAGTTTTAGGCACTTTCCGGCACTTAAACTATCACTAGGAAGGCAGTTTTGTGATCCTTACTTTCCTACACACTATACTAGTGTAATACTTGGTTTATGGCTCATTCTGTGTCTCAATACAATGTCTGTCTATTTACTGAACTCCGTCTGCATTTTTCTGATTTGTCTGATAACTGTGATGCCGGTGTTTCGTGCATCATTCGAATCAACAAAGTTTGCATGCAGTAATGATATGTCATTTGCAATATATGATGCACATGTATGTATATGGTAATACTCAGAAGGCAATTCAAGTAATTAATTATAATTCAACACAGTCATTAAACACTAATCATTATTTAATAATTGTACGGATACCCGGAATTTGGATAGTTGTCACAATTACATTCCGTGGTGTGACATCTGTGCCTCTGTGACCATCAAACAAATATCCAAATCAATGAAATATTGTGTTTCATACATGGGATTTGTATAAATGTGTGTTTCATTTGCACATATCAATTCTTGTTCGATTTCGAGCTTTAAATCGCTTTCTGGAAGGTTATACGCGATCTGATGCGTAAACATAATCAGTTTAATGCAACAAACACTCTGGAACAGTGACATAGGATTAACATACCTTAAATAACCTTTACATAACTTAGAAATAAGTTTTGGAGGGTTTTGTGTGCCGAAATCAAGTTTATTCGCTTAAAGGGACTAATTTCGACAAATTGCGAAAGTATGCCAATTCGTACTGTAACGAACATTCCGAAACTTGATCATAAGTTAAATATGCCCAAAATATCCTTTACATAGCTTAGAAATAGGCCTTGAGGTGTTTGGTGCGCAAAAATAAACTTTTTGATCAATAGGGACTAAAAGCTTCAAAAAGTGCATAAGTTTGAATTTTCGCGTATATCTTATGTTCTGAATATATCCGGATATCCAAAAATTTATGTAATCATTAAAATATTTTATTTTAGTGATTGGCATGATAAAATTCCATTCGTCACGAAATTTGGATCGTTTTTCGCGTCTGTTCGTGTTTCATCGTAATTCACCGAACAACGCAACCGTACGACCAAATGAACCGACATCTGACATATTTTTTAGCATATTTTAAGTTCTCTATACTTTAACTTCATTTTAGAGCCTTTAAATGAGGTTAACGGGGCTTAAACGTGCCAAAAATGCACCGAAAACCAAGTTTCTGGGCTGCAGGGACCATTTCTGACAATCTGCCAAACTATGGCTCAGGAGGGGCGCGTAAGACTTCTCTAAGTCTTACGCGGGGTGCGAGAGACCCCCATTTCAGTAGAAATTGATTTCCATCTTGATCCAGCTGTTCCCATGGTTTGCAAATGGTTTTTATGGATCTATGGGCTTGTTTTGGACTCCCCTAGTT
Organism: Helianthus tuberosus; assembly: GCA_030545235.1. Lineage (NCBI taxonomy): Eukaryota > Viridiplantae > Streptophyta > Magnoliopsida > Asterales > Asteraceae > Helianthus > Helianthus tuberosus. The sequence continues at coordinate 107,361,660 of CM060437.1, forward strand.
TTCTAAAACAATGGGCACACATGTAAGGCTCGGATTGAAGCTCAGTTTTCGAGGAACGATCCTAACAGTGGCCCAAAATCAATAAATACCCATATCCATTCATTTGCAACTCACACCTTGATCTGATTATATTCTCTAAGTTGAAGTTTCTACACTTCATACCTGAGAATTTTCAGATCAAATCTCCTTTTCTTGGACCTCTTGTAAGTATTGTTTTGTTCTTTTACGCGTTTTAAGCACGAAAGTCAAACTGTGTTTGACTTTCAGCTTTGACCAGTTTATGGTCAACACGAAGTTCGTTTGAACTTCGTAACGTGAGTGTAATCACGATGGTCATAGTCCTTTGTGACTATACCTACTGATTACCACTTTATTTATGCTTAGTGACGAGTCATAGTTTCGGTCAAAATACGTGTTTATGTGTATTTTGAAACCAAACTATTCTTGGGTATCAAAACCGTTTGTTTTGATACCAAACTTGTTTTCTAACTTCGTTAAACATGTTTAACTCGTCACTTTTAGATTAGTGCTTATATAGGGTCATAAGATAAGTAGTCTAAACAACCGCTTAGACTTCCGAACCTGACCCGTTTGGTCGATCATTAGGATCCGACCAAACACATTAGGTGACCATAGTTGTATAAGGGAATAACCTTCCGAGGTTATACCTTATGGTTACTTCGTTTAGTTAGTTGTATGATAGGTAGTTTATATGCCTTAGGAAAATGACCAAAATGCCCTTTTTGCGCATAAAGTCATTTTAAGTATATGTAACTTAATTTTTGACATCTAAACTGATTAGGCAACATTATTAGACATGTTAAGGCATATATTACTTGTCATAGGACTAGTTAGGCAGTCCGAACGCGTTTTACGCGAACGACGCGTTAAAGTAGCATAAGCTACCTAAACGAGTCGTAATGGGTCGTAAGCACTTAGTGTAGGTTTCGATTCAGTATGTAGGCTTTGTTAAACCATGTCATATGAGTTCCAATGCTCATTTGGTTTATGAAACCTCATCCTATCCGATCTTCCGATTTAGGTACGGTTTACTTACATAGTTACCTATATTAGGTGCCGTTTGATTTCCGTGATCCCTCTAGCTTTGCTTGGTTGTTATTCAAGACTTCTAAGCATTCTCAAGTGAGTACATAGCCCCCCTCTTTTACTGTTTTCAAATGTTTTGTGGTGGAACACATGTGCCTACTTGTTACTTTCATGCTTTTCATGCTTTCATAATATATACTGGCTATGTTCATTAGTACACTTATAGTACATGATTTCATTGTTCTTGCTATGTATGTTCACTTAGCATGCTAGCACATTGATTTTCATAAATTGTTGCATATGCTCATGCAGCATATGGACACATTGTTTTTCATTACATTTTGTTGCATATGCTTATCCAGTATATGGACACATTGTTTTACATTTTAAACTGTTGGAACCGTTTGGAACTGTTTGATTTATGTGAACCGTTTGGAACTGTTTGATCCTTGTGAACCGTTTGGAACTGTTTGATTTATGTGAACCGTTTGGAACTGTTTGATCCTTGTGAACCGTTTGGAACTGTTTGATTTATGTGAACCATTTGGAACTGATTGTTGGGTGTGAACCGTTTGGAACTGTTTGAACCGTTGGGTTAGGGAAGTGATTAGGTAACGGGCGGGTGTAATGTGTTAAAAGCATGGTGGATACACCGCTGGTACTTCCTATATATATTTTACAAAAACGATTTACAAAATAAACCATTCGAGTTTTATTACAAAAACGATTTACAAATCTAGGATACGTAAACAAATGTTTTTAAGTTAAGATTCATGGCATCGAGGTTTTATAAATTATAACAAATCTGTTTTGACTTGGTTATTTCAATTCACCATACAAACATTTTACAAAACCTGGTTTTCTAATATTAATTAACAAAGTTGTTTGAGTTATTTCAAAAGGTAAAACGAGCCATGAATCTGACACTCACATAAAACCTATGTACTCGCCGGCATTTTTATGCTGACGTGTTTTCACATGTGTTTCAGGTATCATAGTTGGTGATGATTGATGATGATATTGATGCATGCTCACATAGGAATGGACGAGGCCTTAGTGATTTAATAATAATGGAAGTTAATTTGTTCATGTTTTGATTCTAGTTTCTACACAATGTAATAAACTTAATTTAATAAAACAGAACCTTTATCCATGTGCTTTGAAACAATGATTCTGTTACGACACTCCCCGACGTTTCCGCCGCGGTTTGTTGTTTTAACGCGGTCGGGGTGTGACAGAAAAGTTGGTATCAGAGCCCATGGTTATAGGGAATTAGGTTATTAGTAATGCTTTGACCTAGTCTATAACCTTCCTAGGACCCTAACGCGAGTTTGCTTGCGTTTAGTCATAAAACAATACTGTCGCCTATCTTTAGGTGACAACCACAACAAGAACACAAATTTCAAATCCGCTTTGAAAACCAATCATATGTTCTAGGATGATTTATTATAAGGTTTTGAACCTTCAAAGTTTTCAAAATCTCGTCAAAGTTTAGGTCTTATTAATGTGAACACGTGCAATCTGGAAGGGTGGGTGCCTGTATCCTGAGTTTTCTGTCTAAGGCTAGAGTGTTCGTACAAATCCACATAATCAGACCAGTCACTCTTACCTGGGAACTCTTGGGGTGAGTGTCCACTTTTAGGCTAATGCATGTCTTCGCGATACATTATGAGGACCTATTTACTTTGATTCTGCTTTTGTGTGTCGTTTGTTTGCTTCGTGGTTCGAACAAATGACCATCACCCATGCTTTTTGGTCGGTAATGTAACATCCTATTCTTACCCAATGCCATTTCACTTGTTTTCTCTCATGTTTCCTATTTTAGAATGCCTACTCGACGTGCCAATCAGATACCTAATGAAGAACTGGTTGCTATCATTACGCAGCAAATGACTGCTGCACTCCCAAACATCATTGCTCAATGTTACCAAGCCCTCAACAACAATAATGCCCCATGAAACTTCAAGATGGTCAACTCTGCCCAGCCATTAAAATTTCTTGGTCTCAAGGAGCGACTGCACTTCTGCAATGGTTCGAGAGTCTAGAGAGCACCTTCAGACATGTTCAGTGTCCAAACGAGCGAAAGGTAGAGTTCGCATCTAGTGTCTTTGAGAAACGAGCTTTAACATGGTGGAATGGTGTGATGAGAGATAGGGGTGCCGAGGTTGCACTGGCTCAAACCTGGGAAGAGCTTCGAGCTCTAATGACGAGGGAATTCTGTCCTCGTCATGAGATTAGAGCATTGGAAAGGGAATTCGACGATCTTAAGCAAGATAGCGGTGAGCATCGAGCCTACACGGACCGTTATTAGGAGTTAAGTCTGTTATGCCCGAACATGGTTACGCCTTTGGATAAGGCAATCGAAAAGTACATTGATGGCCTCCCTGACTTAGTACAAGACATTGTTACTAGAAGCAACCCCACTACAGTTAGGCAGGCCATTGAGCTATCCGCTACCTTGACTGAATCTCAGATCAGAAAAGGTAAACTTTTCTGAAAGGGTGATAAGAAACCGATCGATGAATCAAAACCAAAGGATGAGCAGACTGAATCCTCCAAGAAGTCAAAGAAGCGAAAGGCTTCTCAGAACTTCGCCGTGGTCGCTCACAATGATCAAGCTGTCCCCAACCAACCAACTCAACCCCCTGCTAGGAAGCCATACAACGGAACATCACCCTTGTGCAACCAATGTTACCTTCATCATCATGCTAGTGTGAAGTGCCGCAAATGCCTAATTTGTGGACCTATAGGTTATACAGCAAGAGTTTGCCCAGCTGCAGCTGCACCAAATCAAGCTAGCAACAATCCTGCTCAAGCTCGTTTTCCACCAGGTTCTTGCTACAACTGTGGCGAGATGGGCCATTTCCGAAAAAATTGCCTGAAGCTTGCTAATGCAAATCCAGCGCAGGGATGAGCATCTGACCGACTTAAAGACGACGCTGTTTAGAAATAATCAAGCCTTATGTATTATTTTCTTTTGTTGTCAAGGTCTATGAAACAGTTCTAGTTGTTTATAAATAAATCTTTTTATTTACATTGCAATGTACAAATGTGGTTGCATATATAAACAACAAATCCCCTACAATACCGACAATCAAGGAACCGTATTCCTTGAAGAACAAACTACCCCCAAAATTCTTCCATTTTGTGATTTCTTGCGATTTCCACGAAAATCCTAAGTACCCATTTCCTCCAAGGGAACGGAGTACAAGGCGCAGGTTACAACTCTGGATGAATACCCAAAGTACCACTATAAATCCTTAATAGGGTACCTAAGGGTACTTCCGTAAGTCCTTAATTGTTGTGTACCTAAATTCGAATGTTACGATTCCTTGTAATCAAAATCGAATTTTCTTCTTAAAAATCATCCTATCTTTTCAGATGGATTCTTAAGGACGTTGAAGTTCATCGACTGGGTTCCGGGTATACATTGAATACCCATGTTCAAATCGATAACAAGATAATAACAATTAATAACAAACTGATAGCAAATTAATAACCAAGAAAACAATTATATGCTTATGTGTTTATGTGTTGACCTAATCAAAGTTATCTCAAGCTTGTTCAAATTCTATCCCCTTCACATTATAAAACAAACTGTGAGAACTGTGCAAGAAATTACGTAATTATGGATGCATACATAATTATGGAATTTAGTGCACAGAAATCACAGCAATTTTTGTCATGTGTCTAGAATTAACTCTATTCATTTCCATTTCTGAAGAACCCGTTGAAGAAAATGATTATCCGTTCATTTTCGTTTCTGAAGAATATCCGTTGAGGGAAATGAATATCCTTTTGATTATTCCTTCATTTCCATTTCTAAAGAATACCCGTTGAAGAAAATGATTATCCGTTCATTTTCGTTTCTGAAGAATATCCGTTGAGGGAAATGAATATCCTTTTGATTATTCCTTCATTTCCATTTTTGAAGAATACCCATTGAAGAAAATGATTATCCGTTCATTTTCGTTTCTGAAGAATATCCGTTGAGAGAAATGAATATCCTTTTGATTATTCCTTCATTTCCATTTATGAAGAATACCCGTCGAAGAAAATGATTATCCGTTCATTTTCGTTTCTGAAGAATATCCGTTGAGGGAAATGAATATCCTTTTGATTATTCCTTCATTTCCATTTCTGAAGAATACCCGTCGAAGAAAATGATTATCCGTTCATTTTCGTTGTTGAAGAATATCCGTTGAGGGAAATGAACATCCTTTTGATTATTCCTTCATTTCCATTTCTGAAGAACCCATTGAGGAAAATGATTATCCATTCATTTTCGTTTCTGAAGAATATCCATTGAGGGAAATGAATATCCTTTTGACTATTCCTTCATTTCCATTTCTGAAGAACCCGTTGAGGAAAATGATTATCCGTTTATTTTCGTTTCTGAAGAATATCCGTTGAGGGAAATGAATATCCTTTTGATTATTCCTTCATTTCCATTTCTGAAGAATCCGTTGAGGAAAATGAATCGTCCATTCATTTTCGCTTCTAAAGAATATCCGTTGAAGGAAATGAATATCCTTTTGTTTATTCCATCATTTCCATTTCTGAAGAACCCGTTGAGGAAAATGAATCGTCCATCCATTTTCGCTTCTGAAGAATATCCGTTGAAGGAAATGAATATCCTTTTGTTTATTTCATCATTTCCATTTCTGAAGAACCCGTTGAGGAAAATGAATTGTCTATTCATTTTCGCTTCTGAAGAATGTTCGTTGAAGGAAATGAATATCTTATTCTATAATCCTTCATTCCCACTTCTGATAAAGAAACCGTGGAGTGAAATGAATCATCCATTCATTTTCGTTTCTGAAGTATATCCACTGGGAAATGACAGGATTATGCCTTGCATATCTTTGATGGGTTACTCTACGCAAATAGATGACTCCCTAGATACCATGCAAGACAATTATTTAACACAACGTCACAGACAGACTCCTACGAATAAATTTCGGGATGAAATTTCCTAAAGTAGGGGAGACTGTGACATAAGTGCCTCTGCGACCATCAAACAAATATCCAAATCAATGAAATATTGTGTTTCATACTTGGTATTTGTATATATGTGTGTATCATTTGCACATATCAATTCTTGTTTGATTTCGAGCTTTAAATCGCTTTCTGGAAGGTTACACGCGATCTGATGCGTAAACGTAATCAGTTTAATGCAACAAACACTTCAGAACAGTGAAATAGGCTTAACATACCTTAAATAACCTTTACATAACTTAGAAATAAGTTTTGGAGGGTTTGGTGTGTCGAAATCAAGTTTATTCGCTTACAGGGACTAATTTCGACAAACTGCAAAAGTATGCCGATTCGTACTGTAATGAACATTCCGGAACTTGATCTTAAGTTAAATATTCCCTAAATATCCTTTACATAGCTTAGAAATAGGCTTTGAGGTGTTTGGTGCGCAAAAATAAACTTGTTGATCAATAGGGACTAAAAGCGTCAAAAAGTGCACAAGTTTGCATTTTCGCGCATATCTTACGTTCTGAATATATCCGGACATCCAAAAATTTATGTAATCATTAAAATATTTTATTTTAGTGATTGGCATGATAAAATTCCATTCATCGCGTAATTTGGATCGTTTTTCGTGTCCGTTCGTGTTTAGTGAGCATATTTTAAGTTCCCTATACTTTAACTTCATTTTAGATCCTTTAAATGAGGTTAACAGGGATTAAACGTGCCAAAAATGCATTGAAAACCAAGTTTCTGGGCTGTAGGGACCATTTCTTACAATCTGCCAAACTATGGCTCAGGAGGGGCGCGTAAGACTTCTCTAAGTCTTACGCGGGGCGCGAGAGACCCCCAGTTCAGTAGAAATTGATTTCCAGCTTGATCCAGCTGTTCCCATGGTTTGCAAATGGTTTTTATGGATCTATGGGCTTGTTTTGGACTCCCCTAGTTTTCTAAAACAATAGGCACACATGTAAGGCTCAGATTGAAGCTCGGTTTTTGAGGAACGATCCTAACGGTGGCCCGAAATCTATAAATACCCATATCCATTCATTTGCGTCTCACACCTTGATCTGATTATATTCTCTAAGTTGAAGTTTCTACACTTTATACCTGAGAATTTTCAGATCAAATCTCCTTTTCTTGGACCTCTTGTAAGTATTCTTTCATTCTTTTACGCGTTTTAAGCACGAAAGTCAAACTGTGTTTGACTTTCAGCTTTGACCAGTTTATGGTCAACACGAAGTTCGTTTGAACTTCGTAACGTGATTGTAATCACGATGGTCATAGTCCTTTATGACTATACCTACTGATTACCACGTTATTTATGCTTAGTGACGAGTCATAGTTTCGGTCAAAATACGCGTTTATGCGTATTTTGCAACCAAACTATTCTTGGGTATCAAAACCGCTTGTTTTGATACCAAACTTGTTTTCTAACTTCGTTAAACATGTTTTAACATGTTTAACTCGTCACTTTTAGATTCGTGCTTATATAGGGTCGTAAGATAAGCGGTCTAAACAACCGCTTAAACTTCCGAACCCGACCCGTTTGGTCGATCATTAGGATCTGACCAAACACATTAGGTGACCATAGTTGTATAAGGGAATAACCTTCCGAGGTTATACCTTATGGTCACTTCGTTTAGTTAGATATATGATAGGTAGTTTCTATGCCTTAAGAAAATGACCAAAATGCCATTTTTGCGCATAAATTCATTTTAAGCATATGTAACTTAATTTTTGACATCTAAACTGATTAGGCAACATTATTAGACATGTTAAGGCATATATTACTTGTCATAGGACTAGTTAGACGGTCCGAACGTGTTTTACGCGAACGACGCGTTAAAGTAGCATAAGCTACCTAAACGAGTCGTAATGGGTCGTTAGCATTTAGTGTAGGTTTCGATTTAGTATGTAGGCTTTGTTAAACCATGTCATATGATTTCCAATGCTCATTTGGTTTACGAAACCTCATCCTATCCGATCTTCCGATTTAGGTCCGGTTTACTTACATAGTTACCTATATTAGGTGACGTTTGATTTCTGTGATCCCTCTAGCTTTGCTTGGTTGTTATTCAAGACTTCTAAGCATTCTCAAGTGAGTACATAGCCCCCCTCTTTTACTATTTTCAAATGTTTTAGGGTGGAACACATGTGCCTACTTGTTACTTTCATGCTTTTCATGCTTTCATAATATATACTGGCTATGTTCATTAGTACACTTATAGTACATGATTTCATTGTTCTTGCTATGTATGTTCACTTAGCATGCTAGCGCATTGATTTTCATAAATTGTTGCATATGCTCATCCAGCATATGGACACATTGTTTTTCATTACATTTTGTTGCATATGCTCATCCAGTATATGGACACATTGTTTTACATTTTGAACTGTTGGAACCGTTTGGAACTATTTGATTTATGTGAACCGTTTGGAACTATTTGACCCTTGTGAACCGTTTGGAACTGTTTGATTTATGTAAATCGTTTAGAACTGATTGTTTGGTGTGAACCATTTGGAACTGTTTGAACCGTTGGGTTAGGGAAGTGGTTAGGTAACGGGGCGGGTGTAATGTGTTAAAAGCATGGTGGATACGCCGCTGGTACTTCTTATATATAACTGCTTTTATCACATTATATATTGTTGCGTTATCTAGATCACTTGGGCAAGTGTTTTCAAAACAAAGTTATATTACAAGGTTTTTCTAACAATATAAACCATTCGATTTTTATTACAAAAACGATTTACAAATCTGGGATACATAAACAAATGTTTTTAAGTTAAGATTCATGGCATCGAGGTTTTATAAATTATAACAAATCTTTTTTGACTTGGTTATTTCAATTTACAATACAAACATTTTACAAAACCTGGTTTTCTAATATTAATTAACAAAGTTGTTTGAGTTATTTCAAAAGGTAAAACGAGCCATGAATCTGACACTCACATAAAACATATGTATTCGCCGACATTTTTATGCTTACGTATTTTCACATGTGTTTCAGGTATCATAGTTGGTGATGATTGATGATAATATTGATGCATGCTCACATAGGAATGGACGAGGCCTTAGTGACTTAATAATGATTGAAGTTAATTTGTTCATGTTTTGATTCTAGTTTCTATACAATGTAATAAAATTAATTCAATAAAACAGAACTTTTATCCATGTGTTTTGAAACAATGATTCTGTTACGACACTCCCCGACGTTTCCGCCGCGGTTTGTTGTTTTAACGCGGTCGGGGTGTGACACGTGGTGTTATTTAGTTCACTTGGATGATTAATTTCAAACGATGACACACAACGCTGTTTACTAAATGATATAAACCATACGAGTTTTATTACAAGAACGATTTACAACTTGGTTTACAAAAGCAAATGTTTTGGGTCAAGATTCATGGCAACAAGGTTTTATAAACTATAACCAGCTTGTTTTAGTTGGTTAATCATATTGCAATACAAAACACTTTTCAATACATGGTTTTCAACTATCGACTCTTGTAGTCGTACGAGGTATTGCAATTATTATACAAGCTATGAATTTGACACACTCACAAAACCTATGTGCTCGCCGACATTTCTTTGCTGACTTTATTTTCACATATGTTTTAGGTGGTGTTTGATGATGACTAGGATGCATGCTCACATAGGATCGGACGAGGTCTTAGTGACTTAATAACAATGATAGATAATATGTTTGTGTTTTGATTTTAAATTTCAAGACAATGTATAAAACTTAATTCAATAAAACATAACTTCAATCCATGTGTTGTGAAACAATGATTCTGTTACGACACTCCCCAACTGTGACATCTATGCTTGTAATCATTGTAAACGATTCAGTTATCAATGAAATAAATTTATTTGATCCCAATGTTTGCTTGTTTATGTTTTACATTTTTCATGTTTTGACTTTTATTCAATTTCAAACTCTATACGCTTTCTGGAGAGTTATACGCAAACTGGTGCGTAAACGTAGTCAGTTTAACGTGAAAATACTCCGGAACACCAACATATGCTTAACATACCTTAAATAACCTTTACATAACTTAGAAATAAGTTTTGAAGGCTTTGGTATGGCAAAATCTAGTTAATTCACTTACAGGGACCAAAATTGACAAACTGCGAAAGTATGCCAATTTGAACTGTAACGAACATTCCGGAACATGGCCATAAGTTAAAAACACCTTAAATATCCTTAACATAGCTTAGAAATAGGCTTTGAGAGGTTTGGTGTGCTAAAATAAACTTTATGCTCATTCAGGGACTAAAAGCGTCAAAAAGTGCACAAGTTTGCATTTTTCGCGCATAACTTACGTTCCGAATACATCCGGACATCCAAAAATTTATGTAAGAACTAAAATATTTTATTTTAGTGATTGGCATAAGAAAAATCCATTCGTCGCGCAATTTGGATCGTTTTTCGCGCTTATGCGCATTCCGTCGTAATTAAGCAAACATCGCGATCATACGACCAAACGAACCGACATCTGAGATATTTTTGAGCATATTTTAAGTTCCCTATACTTTAACTTCATTTTAGAGCCTTGAAATGAGGTTAACGGGGCTTAAACGTGTCAAAATGAGCTAAAATGCAAGTTTCTGAAGTGCAGGGACCTGTTTTGACATTCTGTGAAACTACCTCATGCGGGCCGCGTAAGGATTACCTATATGTAACGCGGGCCGCATGGCCTTGCCAGACAGAAAGTTCAGAAACAGCATTCTGGTCGAAATTCAGGGATTTTAATGGAAGATTTGCAATACCTGGAGCTGGTTTTTGGCCCCCATTGTATTGTAATACCATGTGCATAAGTGTATGGCCAAGATTTCACCATCAAAACACATGGAATGATCCTAGAACTCCTTGATTACTATAAATAGCAACCCCCACTTCACTTCATTCTCACACTTGATCTGAAATCAGCTCTAAGTTGGGGTGTTTGCACTTCATACCTGAGCTATTTTAGAACAAACATCCTTCTTAGACCCTTTGTAAGTCCTCTTCTTGCTTGTTCTTGTATTTCAAGCATGAAAGTCAAACTATGTTTGACTTTCAGCTTTGACCAGTCAATGGTCAACACAAAGTTCCGTTGAACTTTGCAACGTGAGCGTAATCACGATGGTTATAGTCCCTTGTGACTATACCTACTGATTACCACGTTATCTAGGCTCAGTGACGAGTCGTAGTTTCGGCCAAAATGCGTGTTCTCGCGTATTTTGTAACCAAACTACTCTAGGATATCAAAACCATTTGTTTTGATATCAAAACCTGTTTTCTAACTTAACTAAACATGTTCTAGCATGTTTAGCTCGTCACTTTTATATTTGTGCTTGTTTAGGGTCGTAAGGGTAAGCGATCTAATAAATCGCTTACGCTTTCAAACCCGACCCATTTGGTCGATCATTAGGATCCGACCAAACACTTTAGGTGACCATAGTAGTATAGGGAATAACCTTCCGGGGTTATACCTTATGGTCACGTCGTTTAAGTAGTTGTATGATAGGTAGTATATATGCCTTAGGTAAATTACCAAAATGCCCTTTTTACGTTAAAATTCATTTTAAGCCTATGTAACCTAATTTTTGGTATCTAAACTGATTTAGTAACAATATTAAACATGTTAAGGCATATCTTACTTGTCATAGGGCTAGTTAGGCGGTCCGAACGCGTTTTACGCAAACGACGCGTTAAAGTAGCATAAGCTACCTAAACGGGTCGTAACGGGTCAAAAGCACTTAGGCTAGGTTTCGTTTTAGTATGTAGGCTTTGTTAAACCATATTACATGAGTTCCTACACTCACTTGGTTTACGAACCCTCGTACTACCCGATCCTCCGAATAGGTCCGTTTATTAATGTAGTTACCTATATTAGGTGCCGTTTGATTCCGTAATCTTCTAGCTTTGCTTGGTGGATATCTAAAGTCTATTGAGCAATCTCAAGTGAGTACATAGACCCCTCTTTTACTGTTTTATAAACATTTTTGGGGTGAAACACATGTGCCTACTTGTTAATTTCATGCTTTCCGTGCTTTCATATCATATACTTGTTATGTTCATTAATACATTATTAGTACATAATTTCATTTTGTTTTGCTATGTATGTTTACTTAGCATATTTAGCACATTGTTTTACATTACATCTTCTTTTGCTATGTATGTTTACTTGACATGATAGCACATTGATTTACATGACTTTTTCTGCTTCATATGTTTACTTAGCATATTTAGCACATTGATTTACATGACTTTTTCTGCTATGTATGTTTACTTAGCATATTTAGCACATTGATTTACATGACTTTTCTGCTTTGTATGTTAACTTAGCATACTTAGTACATTACTTTCATTACATGTCTGTTTTGGTATGACATTTGGTTTGTACAACGGGACTAAACTACATTCATTAACATTAGCTACGCCGCTCGGTAGTAAGTAATGGTACCATAGGACTTGACAAATCTCGTTCCTGACATCCTAGGTTTGTTTGGGTGTAAGGAATGACTGAATCCGAAAACATTTCTTTTGATAACCTTGACTGAAAGGGTTATCCGACTGTCTCAAGGCTTGGATGTATGCGTTAACTTACCACATAAGTGTTTGTATCAGTAAAACATGTATTTATCTTACAAAACATAACTTTTGATTTATTCAAAATACTTTGTTTTGTACATTTTTACTTGTGGTTTAAGTAGTCTTATTTTACTTACCATACATAACTTTTGTTTACACATTACATGACTTATATTCAACTTGGATTATACTGTGACATTTGACTATTAGACTAAAACATGGACATTTTACAATGTTGGTTGGTTTGAGTGACTTAAATAACGAGGCGTGTGTAATATGATACAAACATGGTGGATACGCCGCTGGTACTTCCTATATATAAGTGTTTATATGATATTACATATCGTAGCGTCATTTAAACCACTTCAGTTTAAACATATTACATTTTGCAACACTTTTTCACTTAAACATTGTTTCACAAATAACTTGGTTCATTAAACTCTTTTTACTTGGTTATTCTTATAACCACACACTATCCTTTTTTTCTCCATATATACATATCATCCGATTTTGCTATCGTCTTTCAAATGATTTATAAAACAAAACATTTAACAAGGTTCATGACTGATTTTCATTAAACTTTTCTCTAAACTCAAGTCATGAATCCTATTTTCTTAAAACTTATGTATCTCACAGGCATTTTTATGCTGACGTACCTATTTTCACATGTGTTTTCAGGAGCTGCTGCTTAGGATGCTCGTGACACACTAGGGCGGACTTGTGCCTTAGAGACTTAAAATAAAGATAGACTTAGTTTAATTATGTTGTGAACTCTTTGGTTTTTGTTTTGAAACAATGTATTCCACCTTTGGTTGTTGAATAAAACATAACTTTTAAATTCCATGGTTGTGAAACAATAATTCTGTTGCAACACTCCCCGACGTTTCCGCCATGATTTGATGTTTTACGTGGTCGGGGTGTGACACCAACGTTTCCGCCGCAGTTTTGTTGTTTTAACGCGGTCGGGGTGTGATAGAAGAGTTGGTATCAGAGCTCATGGTTATAGAGAATTAGGTTATTAGTAATGCTTTGACCTAGACTATAACCTTTCTAGGACCCTAACACATGTTATCTTATGTTTAGATTCTAAAACAAAACCGTCATCTATCTTTAGGTGATAACCACAACAAGAACACAAATTACAAATCCCTTTTGAAAATCAATCATCTATCCTTGGATGATTTTTTAAGGCTTTGCCTTCAAAGTTTTCAAAATCTCGTCAAAGTTTGGGTCTTATAATGTGAACACGTGCAATCTGGAAGGGTGGGTGCCTGTCTCCCGAGTTTTCTGTCTAAGGCTAGAGTGTTTGTACAAATTCACAGTATCGGACCAGTCACTCTTACCTGGGAACTCTTGGGATGAGTTTCCACTTATAGGCTAAAGCATGTCTTCGCGATACATTATTATGACCCATTTACTTTGATAAGTCACTGTGTATCATTTGTTTGTTCGAGGTAACGAACAAATGATCACCTTCCTTATGTTTCGATGATGTTTTCAATACCTCTTTTGTTTATCCAGTTGTCAAAATCTCACTCGTTTCTCATGTTTCCTTATTCCTTTTAGAATATGCCTCCTAGACGTGATCAAACATAGGATGTTGCACTCGCAGCCCTAGTCGCTCAGCAGATTGCTGCTGTGATTCCGAACCTCATAAATCAGAATAATCAAGCGAATAACAATAACAATGCTCAGTGTAGTTTTAAGACGTTTAATTCAGCTAAACCACTGAAATTTTCTGGGTCTCAAAGAGAAACTGCGCTCCTACAATGTTTCGAGATTCTAGAAAGCACATTTAGAGATGTTCAATCTCCGAATGAGTGAAAGGTCGAGTTCGCATCTAGTGTTTTTGAGAAACGTGCTTTAACATGGTGGAACGGGATAATGAGAGATAGGTGTGCCGATGTGGCAATGGCACAGACTTGGGAAGAGCTTCGGGCTCTCATGATGAGGGAGTTCTGCCCCTGACATGAAATAAGGGCATTGGAACAGGAGTTTGATGACCTTAAACAAGATGGGGAGAACACCATGCTTACATGGATCGTTATGAGGAGTTGATTTTGCTCTGTCCTACTATGGTTATCCCATTGGAGAAAGAGATTGAGAGGTATATCGATGGATAAATTGACATTGTGCAAGACATTGTTACTGGTAACAACCCCACCATAGTTCGTCAGACCATCGAGTTGGCTGCAACCCTAACCGAGTCCCAAGTCAGGAAGGGAAAACTAACCCGCAAGGGTGATAAGGAAAAGTCAGCCGACACTACTCAAGACTAAGGGTAAGGGAAAAAAGAAAGCTGAGTTATCGAAGAGGTCGAAGAAGCGCAAGGCTTCCCAAAACTTTGCTGTTACCACACCTAACCCGAACACTCAAAACCAACCAGCGCAACCTCCTGCGAGGAAGCCTTATGCTGGTACTGCACCTTACTGTAATCGGTGCAATGGTCACCATTCAGCTCAGTTAGTGTGTCGACAGTGCACCTCTTGTGGTAGACTTGGCCACACGGCCAATACTTGTCGAGCTGTCCCTAACCAAGCTGCTCAAAACCCAGCACAAGCACAAGGAAACGCTGCAAGACCTCCATTCCCACCTGGTTCATGTTATAACTGCGGTGAAATGGGTCACTTTAGAAACAACTGTCCGAAACCAGTGAACGCCAATGCCAATTCCTCTCGTGGGCGAGCATACAACATAAACGCTAACGAGCCCGTGCTGATAACGAAGTCGTTAATGGTACATTCCTTGTTAACCATCAACTTGCGTCTGTTCTTTTTTATTCTGGTGCTGATAGAAGCTTTGCATCGTTAGCGTTTAAGTCGTTCGCAATTGTCAATTGAACCTCAATAACCATCTTTTTCCTATTGACTTCACACCGATGCAACTTGGAAGCTTTAATATTATCGTAGGAAGGGATTGGTTAACCAAGTATCACACTAAGGTGGTTTGTTTCGACAAGATCGTTCGTATTCCTCTTTCATCTGGTGAAATTCTAGAAGTTCGTGGCGAGAAACCTTCGAATGGTTTGAAACTCATGTCGTGTATGAAAGCCAAAAAATACCTACGAAAAGGATATGTGGCCTTTCTGGCACATGTCGTAGAGGAGAAAGGCAAGAAAAAGTGTATTCAAGATATCCCGATTGTACATGATTATCCAGAGGTGTTTCCTGATGAACTGCCTGGTTTACCTCCAGTTCGTCAAGTTGAGTTTCATATTGATCTTGTACCTAATGCCAACCCGATTGCTAAAGCACCTTACCGTCTTGCACTGTCTGTGATGCAAGAATTATCGAAACAGCTTCAAGAGTTATCTGACAAAGGATTCATCCGTCCGAGTTATTCACCTTGGGGCTCTCCAGTCTTGTTTGTTAAAAAGAAAGATGGATCTTTCCGTATGTGTATCGATTATCGTGAGCTCAATAAACTCACCATCAAGAATCTATATCCCCTACCATGAATAGATGATCTCTTTGATCAGTTGCAAGGTGCTACATGTTTTTCCAAAATCGATCTGCGTTCTGGGTATCATCAGCTTCGTGTACTCGAAGAAGATATTCCCAAAACTGCTTTCCATATGAGATATGGTCATTATGAGTTCACTGTCATGCCTTTTGATTTCACGAATGCTCCAGGTGTTTTCATGGACGTAATGAATAGGGCTTGTAAACCTTATTTAGACAAGTTCATCATTGTGTTAATTGCCGATATTCTTATTTATTCAAAGACATGAGCCGATCACGAATAACACCTTCGTCTGACAATGGAACTCCTAAAGAAGGAACGACTCTTTGCCAAATTCTCCAAGTGTGAATTTTGGCTTAGGGAAGTTCAATTTTTGGGCCATATTGTTAACGAACAAGGTATTCATGTGGATCCTTCCAAAATCACCGCGATTATGGATTGGAACACACCTACTACACCCACAGAAGTTCGCTCTTTTCTTGGCCTTGCTGGTTACTATCGACGATTTATCACAAACTTCTCAAAGATTGTGGTTCCTCTCACCTCTTTGACTCAGAAGAATAAGTCTTTTGAGTGGGGACCCAATCAAGAGGAAGCATTCCAAACATTGAAACAAAAACTCTGTGATGCTCATGTTTTATCCTTACCTGATGGCAATGTTGATTTCGTTGTCTATTATGACGCATCGAATCTAGGCCTTGGTTGCGTTCTCATGCAACGAGGTAAAGTCATAGCATATGCGTCAAGAGAATTGAAAAATCAAGAGAAAAACTACACGACTCATGATCTTGAGGTAGGCGCGGTGGTTTTTGCTATCAAAATCTGGAGACACTATCTCTAAGGCACGAAATGTGTGGTTTTCACAGACCACAAAGTTTCCAACACATTTTCAATCAAAAGGATCTAAACATAAGACAACGACGCTGGATTGAACGATTACGACTGCGAGATTCGCTACCATCCTGGAAGGCGAATGTCGTAGCTGATGCACTAAGTCGAAAGAAACGAGTCAAGCTTCATTGTGTTCGCACTCTATCCGATATCCAATCGCGTGTCACTCAAGCTCAACGTACTTGTGTTACACAAGACTTGATGGGTAAGGAATTACCATGTCAACGCGAGCTTAAACTCGAAACGAAAGACAATGGGATACTTTATTTCAAGAATCGTTTATGGATTCCGAAAGAAGACGATCTTCGCACTTTATTGATGGACGAATCTCATAAGTCTCGTTATTCAATCCATCCTGGTGCTGACAAAATGTACAAGGATCTTCGTACTCAGTACTGGTGGCCTGGTACGAAGAAGGATGTTTCTTTGTATGTATTTAAATGCCTAACTTGTCTCAAATTCAAGGTTAAACATCAACGTCCATCTGGTTTGATTGTATAACCAGAAATACCGGTATGGAAGTGGGAGAACATTGCGATGGATCTCATCACTAAGTTACCATGCACATCTAGAGGTCATGATGCCATTTGGGTAGTCATTGATCGTCTCACAAAGTCAGCTCACCTTTTACCGATTCGCTAGGATCTACCTGCCGATAAACTCGCCAAAATTTATGTTGATGAGATTGTATCTCGACATGGTGTTCCTTTGGACTTCATATCTGACCGTGATGCTCGATTCTCATCTCACTTTTGGAAAACCATGCAATCTGCTATGGGAACCCAACTAAATCTGAGCACTGTTTATCATCCCCAAACAGATGGACAATCCGAGAGGACGATACAAACCCTGGAGGATATGCTTAGAGCATATGTGATAGACTTTGGTGGTAACTGGGATTCACATCTACCATTGATCGAGTTCTCTTACAACAATAGTTATCACGCTAGCATCAATATGGCACCGTTCGAAGCTTCATACGGTCGAAAATGTCATTTACTTGTCTATTGGAATAAGATCGGTGAAGCTTAGCTTACTGGACCTGAACTCATTCTGGAAACAACAGACAAAGTCAAGAAAATTCGCGTTAATCTTCTGACAGCTAGAAGCCGTCAAAAGAGTTATGCGGACATGAGACGCAAGCACTTGGAATTTCAAGTCGGAGACAATGTCCTACTCAAGGTATCCCCTTGGAAGGGAGTGGTGAGATTTGGAAAGAAAGGAAAACTTGCACCACGATATGTTTGACCATTTAAGATTGTTGAAAGAATCGGAAAGGCTGCCTATCGACTTAAGCTACCTCCTGAACTTGGGAATATTCACCCAACATTCCATGTGTCCAATTTACAAGAGTGTTTAGCCGTTACTGATCTTCACATTCCGCTCGACGAAATTCAAGTTGATGGCATAATGCACTTTGTCGAAAAACCTGTGGAGATAATGGACCGTGAAGTCAAGCGACTGAAGAATAAACGAATACCAATAGTCAAAGTTTGCTGGGAGTCCAAACGTGGTCGAGAGTTTACTTGGGAACATGAGGACCAAATGAAGGCGAAATATCCACATTTGTTTTCACAAGTTTCCTCTAGTTAAAATTTCGGGATGAAATTTCCTAAAGTAGGGGAGACTGTGACATTTGTGCTCTGTAAAGACTGTACGATGTAGAACAATATCAAATAACAATGAAACAACGTGTTTTGGTCTTAATGTTTTTTTATTTGTGTTTGACGATTTTACGTTTTGATTCTAGTTTGATTTCAAGCTTTTAATCGCTTTCTAGAAAGTTATATGCAAACGGTTACGTAAACATGATCAGTTTAATGCGAAAAACACTCCAAAATAGTGACATAAGATTAACATACCTTAAATAACCTTTACATAACTTAGAAATAAGTTTTGAAGGGTTTGGTGTGTCAAAAACAAGTTTATTCGATCGCAAGGACTATTTGCGACAAACTGCAAAAGTCTGCTGATTCATATAGCAACGTACACTTCGGAACAAGATCATAAGCTAAACATACCCTAAATATCCTCTACCTAGATTAGAAATAAGGTTTGAGGGGTTCGGTATGCGAAAATACGCTTATTTGATCATAGGGACTAAAAGCGTCAAAAACTGCGTAAGTTTGCATATACGCGCATATCTTACGTTCTGAGTATATCCGGACATCCAAAAAATTTTCTAATCACTAAAATATTATATTTTAGTGATTGGAATGCAAAAGTACCCTGCGTCGTGTAATTTGAATCGTTTTCGCGTCCGTTCGAGTTTCGTCGTAATTAACCAAATAACGCGATCGTACGACCAAACGAACCGACATCCGTGATATTTCCAAGCATATTTCAAGTCCCCTATGGTTTAACATCCTTGTTGAGCCTTGAAATGCGGTTAATGGGGGTTAAATGCATCAAAATCACATAAATTCATGTGCAGGGGGCCTGTTTTGCCAAAACTTGAAACCTGATGTAAGTCTCTGGCGGGGGGTGAGAGACAAGCCTAAGTCTCTCACGGGGCCTGAGAAACGATGCTAGGCAGATTCAATGTATTGTTCAAATCAGCTGCAGAACTTGTTTTTAATCCTAGTTTTTGCATACTATGAGCTAGTTTAAGTGTTCCCCGAGCCCCCAAATCAGTAGCTAACATGTGTATGGTGTTGATCATGCTTTGATCAACTCAAAAACACTTGGCATTGATGCAATGATTAATGATTTCCTATAAATAGCAAGAGATTTCAACATTCCAACTTTCACATTTCATTCTCTTCTTTCTATTGCTCTGATTTGAGGCTACCACATTAAGTTGGAGGGCTCATACTTGAGCATTCTAGTTCATATTTCCAAGCATAGGACTCTTGTAAGTGTTCTTTCATGCTTGTTCTTTTATTTCAAGCAAGAAAGTCAAACAGTGTTTGACTTTCTACTTTGACCATGATTTGGTCAAGACAAAGTTCGTTTGAACTTTCCAACGTGAGCATAATCACGATGGTTATAGTCCTTTGTGACTATATGTACTGATTACCACGTTGACTAGTCGAAGTGACGAGTCAAAGTTTCAGTCAAAATGCACGATTATGTGCATTTTGCGACGAAACTATTTTCAGGTATAAAAACACTTTGTTTTGATATCAAATTAGTTTTCTAACATAGTTAAACATGTTTTAACATGTTTAACTCATCACTTTTAGTTTAGTGCTTGTTTAGGGTCGTAAGTCAAGCGGTCTCAACAACCACTTAGTCTTTCGAACCCGACCCGTTTGGTCGATCATTAGGATCCGACCAAACATATTTCGTGACCATAGTTGTATAGGGAATAACCTTCCGAGGTTATACCTTATGGTCACTTAGTTTAATTAGTTGTATGATAGGTAGTTTATATGCCTTAGGAAAATGACCAAAATGCCCTTTTCATGCATAATTTGAATTTTGACACTTAAACTTATTATGCAACAATATTAAACATGTTAGGGTATATAATACTTATCGTAGGAGTAGTTAGGCTATCCGAATGCGCTTTTTGCGCAAATGACGCGTTAAAGTAGCATAGACTACCTTAATAGGTCATAAGCACATAGGATAGGTTCCGAATCAGAATGTAGGCTTTATAAAACCATATCACATGAGTTCCAATACTCATTTGGTTTACGAGACCTCATTCTACCCGATCTCCCGATTTAGGTCCCGATTTTTTAACATAGTGATCCGATACTAGGTGCCACTTGATTCCTTAATTGCCCGAGCTTGTTAGTTCACTTGAATCGAGGATACCTTGCAATCTCAAGTGAGTACATAGTTCCCCTATTTTATTGCTTTCAATTGTTTTGGGGTGATTCATATGTGCTAAACGATTTCGAGTTTTCAAAACAAAACAAATGCTATGGTTTATATTAAACACAACGATTTCCATAATGTGAACGAACTTGTTGGTGCGTTAATACATAACACGAGTGACATTCATTAGCTTTGGCCAAGCCGACCAGTAGTATGTTATGGTACCATAGGATCTGACAAATCCTGTTATCGGACTATCGCCATGGTTATGGGGTAGTGTGGGTAACGACAAAACCTGATGAATTTTAACAAACCCTTTGGTGGTTTGTTAGTTGAGTTAAAGATACCCTTTGGTGGTATAGTCGAGTCAGAACACAGGTTTGAATGTATTCAACGAGAACGACCAAAAGTTAGTTTTCACAATTAAAACACGAACGATTGAATGATTTGAACGATGGTATATAACACGAACGAGTTGAACGATTTGAACCATTGGTTTTGATAACACGAAATATTTAACAAGTACAACTGAACGATTGGTTTTTGATTTGTGATTAGATAACGGGACAGGTGTAATGTGATAAAAGCATGGTAGATACGCCGCTGGTACTTCTTATATATAAGTGCTTTTATCATATTACATTCCGTGGCGTTATTTACTTCACTTGGACGATTGATTTCAAACGATGACATGCAACGATGTTTACTAAATGATATAAACCAAACGAGTTTTATTACAAGAATGATTTACAACTTGGGTTATGAGTTGTGCCTACAATGTATGGAAAATGTTAAACTGTCAAAATACTTTTTTATTTGTATGTTTCTAATAATAATGGTGTCGCAACCCCCACCCCCTAACTGTCCCGGGAACGGGCGGCCGCAAGACCAGTTTTGGTGGTATCATTTGTTTATCAATTTGGAAGCGGAATTTACATCAGGACCGTAGTTAGGAAATATTTTTATCAGAGTAAATACCACACTTTTATAACATATTGGGATTAAACCCATGTTTTTAGTACAAACTGATTCACAGACATAATCTCCATTTTATTTAATAAAACATCTTCTTTTATTTAGGTAACTTTTATAGCCACTTTCTCCAAGCCTTCAGTGTTGTCCAGCTGGCTTCTAGTTGGCTCTCAAATTTTGTTACCTGAAACGCGTTTTGAAAATATTTTGTCAGTGGGAAATACTGGTGAGTGAATCCGATTTTAATCAAGAAGAGTTTTATTGATTAA
Source organism: Helianthus tuberosus (assembly GCA_030545235.1). Classification (NCBI taxonomy): domain Eukaryota; kingdom Viridiplantae; phylum Streptophyta; class Magnoliopsida; order Asterales; family Asteraceae; genus Helianthus; species Helianthus tuberosus. The sequence continues at coordinate 107,383,624 of CM060437.1, forward strand.
CACAGTATTGAGAGCGATTACAATGTTTATATCTACACAATTACTCATTCAGTACTTGCCACTCGACCGTATCTGTGGCTATGGTCATATCACACATTGGCTAACCCGTTGTCCAATTATGAAGGTTATCAAGTAATGTATACAAAACCCCATAATACCGGCAGTAATTGAAGAATTACAAAGACTCAATCACTGCTTAATCACATTGTAAAACATTTAAGGTTTTGTAAAAACAATTTACAAAAAGGAGATTACTCACATTGCTGTCTTAGGTTTTCTATAAGGGTTTCCTGGTGATTATCTATAATTTACATAAATGCACACGTGTTAGTATATTAATATTTACATTAGTAATACCCTCCCCGAGAAGGCATTCCAACGACTACGTCGGGCAGAACCTCGACAGCCGTTACGGAACCCTGGATCAATCGGGCAGCGTATCTAATACGTAACCGGGGTTATAATACTTACATTGGGGCAGAACTTCGTTAATTAGGGGGATATTATACCCGATAATTATGCCTACTATAAGAAAATTTCGAGAGAGAAAAGGATTTGAGCGAATTCGAATGTTCAGCCGATGCCTGCTATTTATAGGGCTGATCTTTGGTTCCATCGCGCCCCGCGTAGCATTCCTCCAGGGCTTACGCTGTCACACCCCCAAAATCCACCTGCGGAGTATCACCGCTTGGGAGCGTGACTGACCAGGATCCAGCCACCAATCATATAGAACAATGTATAAAGTAAATGTAATTGCAATTTTAATTCCAAACAATCCATATGAGGGGTGTTCCAAAACATAAGTATGTTATCACTGTATAGCGGAAGCGTATAATTAAACCCAACATAATAAAGTATGAAATGTCATAAAGTCTAAACAAGTATTCAAGATCCTTGCCCACAACGACTACGCCTCCCGTGCAAGCTCCATAAGTACCTAAGGTCCTGCAAGGCATGTAACAGAGGATCAACAACTAGTTGAGCGAGTTCACAGAAAGTAAATGCGTAATAGTAAGTTCGTAATGTAACATGTGGCTCTACTGGGCCGATAGTACGTTCTATTGGTGGGGGCTTCCCATGTTATATATCCCCTAGACTATTCGTAATCATAAGTATCCTTCCCAATCTGAGGATAGTAGTAAGTATAGGTTTACGCAGGTTTTATGTAAGTGCCCTTCCCAACCGAGGACAGTACGTAGCGAGTACGTAGGTTTAGCGCTGGCGTCCTTCCCAATCCGAGGACGGTAGTACGTAGGTTTAGCACTGGCGTCCTTCCCAATCCGAGGACGGTAGTACGTAGGTTTTACGTAGGTTTAGTGCTGGTGTCCTTCCCAATCCGAGGACAGTACGTAGGCTTTGCGTAGAATTTGGCACAGGCATCCTTCCCAATCCGAGGACCGTGGTAAATAGTCTAGTGTTAATGTAAGTACAGGTAATCATTCAATCCCATTCCCAACCCAACTGGGGAATCCCATGCCTTGGTAAGAGTGTGAACTCACCTTGGTTTGCTCGGTATGCTAAGTATGTGCTCAAAGTAAATCAATCACGTCCTAAGGTATGCACGTATACATAATCAGTTTGTATTTCAGTTGTTCATGTTTAAGCATGTAACACGTAATCACAATCATACAAGTCATGTTAATCATATAACAGCAGTTAAATATTCCAGTTAACACTTAACAGAATTGACTCATGTTACAGCACAGCTCGGCGAAACACATATATGGCGAAACACATAAGTTGGCGAAACAAATGGGTTGGCGAAACACATTATTGACGAAACACCTTCAGTTTCGTCGTGGCCTTGTTCGGCGAAACAGGATTCTGATTCGTCGACGTCTCTTGGCGAAACACATTATGTTTCGCCGAGATTCCTGTTTCGTCGAATGTCTGATTCGTAGACACAGTTACAGCAGTTACGAAATACACAGAAACCCTAATCATGTTAGCAGCCGACATCAACATTATCAATCATGCAGAAATCCTTCAACACAGAATCATTGTAACATCATCATAGCATAATCATCGGACCACTTTAACGTCTAGCATGAACCCTAGCTTACGTATACAACATATCGATTACAACATCACATCATCAACCCTATCAAGATGCTAACTTGCATTCAGAATCAGATCATAATAATAACATCCAGAACCGAGTATTCAATCATATTAAGTTTCGCATAAAACCATTTATATCCGACTACAATATTCATATCGAAATCCATATCATCATCATCATAACAAGAACCCTAATATTTAACATGTATCGATTTCAATATACAACATCAAAGCAGAATCACATGACACATAGACACATACATGGATGAAAGATCAATCAAGACACATAGGTTTACTAACCGAGAAGATGGTTTGATCGCACAAGGGTTTCCGGTGGGTTCTAGTTCGCCGTCACAGTGAGAGAGCTCTAGGGTTTCGGTTGTGTTGATAGAAAGTGTAAAATGATGATGTTTTACGTAAAAATACACAGAATAACGTTCTGGGCCCAAGCTGGGCTTCGTGAATTGCTGGGCCGGCAAAACAGACTTTTGTTTCGTCGGAGTGTTCATGGCGAAACAGCCTGTTTCGTCGGAATGGGTTATGGCGAAACAGCCTTGTGTTTCGTCGGGTTCTTAACAGTTTAAGTTTTACAAACAGTACACATGTTATACAATCACACATAACCATGCAAACATACTAGGTTTTATCATAACACAACCATATAGTCAAAGTCAACGTGCATTAAATGCGAATAAAGAACGTCGGAAATTCGAGTTGTCACATTATCCCCAACTTGAAAGAAATTTCGTCCCGAAATTTAGCATGCGGTTACTGAGGAAGCTAGTAGTGTGACGTTGTTTACCTGTATCGTATCGCGGCTCCCCGAGCAGGTTTGCGAAGATTACTGGTTTTCTTGGGGTGTCACATTATCCCCCCGTTGATTTGGAATTTCGTCCCGAAATTCTGCATTGGTAGCTTCAGCCTCAGTAGTAGTTGCTTGGTTTCCGAATAACTGGGGATATTTGAGTTCCATTTGATCTTCACGCTCCCAGGTGAACTCTGGGCCGCGGCGGGAGTTCCAACGAACTCGTACAAGAGGAATTCTCGTGTTCTTGAGGACCTTAACATCCCGGTCCGTGATTTCAACAGGTTCCTCGACGAAGTGCAACCGCTCGTCGATAGTGAGTTCCTTTAAGGGAACTATGTGGGTCTCATCTGACGTACACTTTTTCAGATTCGACACGTGAAAGACGTTGTGAACTGCACTGAGTTCAGGTGGTAAGTTCAGTCTGTAGGCCACTTTGCCTATTTTCTCAATAACTTCGAAAGGTCCGACGTATCGTGGATTGAGTTTGCCGCGTTTGCCAAAACGAACCACACCCTTCCAGGGCGAAACTTTGAGTAGCGCTCGATCCCCAACCTGGAATTCGAGTAGTTTCCTGTCTTTATCAGCGTATACTTTCTGACGGTCACGAGCTGCCGCCATACGTTGTCGTATTTGTGCAATCTTTTCAGTAGTATCAACTACCATTTCTGGACCTGTGATTTGACTTTCTCCCACCTCTGCCCAACAGAGAGGTGACCGGCACTTACGCCCGTACAATGCCTCGAATGGAGCAGCTTTAATGCTGGTGTGGTAGCTGTTATTGTATGAAAACTCCACAAGTGGCAGATATTTTTCCCAACCATTGCCAAAGTCAATTACGCACGCCCGAAGCATGTCTTCTAGAGTTTGAATAGTGCGCTCAGACTGCCCATCTGTCTGAGGATGATACGCCGTGCTCATGTCTAAACGAGAGCCAAAAGATTTATGCATTGCTTGCCATAGCTCAGAAGTAAAACGAGCGTCGCGATCAGAGATAATAGAGGTGGGCACACCGTGCCTCGAAACAACTTCCCTAAGATACACGTCCGCTAGTGTGGAGAACTTATCCGTTTCTTTGATTGCCAGGAAGTGAGCAGACTTAGTGAGTCGATCCACGATCACCCAAATAGTGTCATTTCCGCACTGGGATCTAGGTAAGCCAGTAACAAAATCCATGGAAATTTGCTCCCATTTCCATTGTGGTATCTCAGGTTGTTGGAGTGGTCCTGACGGTTTCTGATATTCTGCCTTGACTCTCGCACAAGTCAAGCATTTGCTAACGTATGTGGCTATGTGGGCCTTCATGCTAGGCCACCAGTATGTAGTCTTAATATCGTGGTACATTTTATCCGAACCAGGGTGTACCGAGTATCGAGACTTGTGAGCTTCATCCATTACCAGCTCGCGTAAGTTGCCGTACAGTGGGACCCAAATGCGTCCTGTGACGTAGTAAGCACCATCTTCCTTCTGTTCTAATCGTTGTCTTGAGCCGCGCAGGGCCTCAGCCCTGACATTTTCTGGTTTCAATGCTTCCACCTGAGCATTTCGTATCTGAGAAGGTAGACTAGACTGTATGGTGAGTTGTAAAGCTCGCACGCGCTTAGGCGCAGTGTCCTTTCGACTGAGAGCGTCAGCCACGACATTGGCTTTACCTGGGTGGTACCTGATTGAGCATTCGTAGTCGTTTAGCAGTTCGACCCATCGTCGCTGTCGCATATTCAGCTCTTTCTGTTTGAAGATATGTTCGAGGCTTCTGTGGTCAGTGTAGATAGCACATTTAGTGCCGTATAAGTAGTGTCGCCATATCTTAAGTGCAAAGATGACCGCTCCCAGCTCTAGGTCGTGTGTAGTGTAATTCCGTTCATGAACCTTAAGTTGGCGCGAAGCGTAAGCAATGACTTTATCCCTTTGCATTAATACACACCCAAGACCTTGGATAGATGCGTCGCAGTAGACTACGAAATCGTCCGTGCCTTCAGGCAATGAGAGAATAGGTGCGCTACAGAGTCTATCCTTTAAGTGTTGGAACGCTGTATCCTGTGCATTACCCCAACGGTAGACAACACCCTTCTGCGTTAGTAGCGTAAGTGGCTGAGCAATCTTTGAGAAGTCTTTGATGAACCTTCTGTAATAACCCGCCAAACCCAAGAATTGGCGTATTTCTGTTGGTGTGCGAGGTGCAGGCCAGTTCTTGATCGAATCCACCTTGGATGGATCTACATGAATCCCATCCTTGTTTACCACGTGGCCTAAGAAGTGGACTTCACGAAGCCAGAAGTCACATTTGGAAAACTTAGCGTATAACTGTTCCGTTCGCAGGAGTTCCAGTATAAGTCGTAAATGATGCTCGTGTTCCTCCTGACTCTTCGAATAAATCAGGATGTCGTCGATGAAAACAATGACGAATTTGTCAAGATAGGGTTTGCACACCCTGTTCATAAGATCCATAAATACGGCAGGCGCGTTCGTTAGCCCGAATGGCATGACCATAAACTCGTAGTGGCCGTAGCGAGTTCTAAATGCTGTTTTAGAGACGTCCTCATCCCGGACTCTCAGCTGATGGTACCCTGACCTTAAGTCTATTTTGGAGTAGTAGCTCGACCCTTGCAGCTGGTCGAATAAATCATCTATGCGCGGAAGAGGATAACGATTCTTGATCGTCACCTTGTTGAGTTCACGGTAGTCTATACACATCCTGAACGTACCGTCTTTCTTCTTCACGAATAACACTGGAGCTCCCCAAGGCGAAGAGCTAGGACGTATAAAACCCTTTTCCAAGAGTTCTTGTAGCTGCTTTGACAGTTCTTCCAATTCAGTTGGAGCTAGACGATAAGGTGCTCGAGCTATGGGCGCTGCTCCTGGAGCGAGCTCGATCTGGAATTCGACTTGACGATGAGGCGGTAACCCAGGTAATTCCTCAGGGAACACTTGAGGAAAATCACGTACCACCGGAATATCCCCAATCTTTTTCTCTTTCTTCGATGTATCCGTAACGAGAGCTAAAACAGCTGTGTGGCCCTTTCGTAAACACTTCTGAGCCTTCAGGAAGGAAATGATGCCACTCACGACACCACTCTTGTCGCCTTGAACTTCGAGAGGTTCTTTGCCCGACCGAGGAATACGAATAACTTTTTCCTTGCATAAAATCTCCGCTTGTTGTTGAGATAACCAATCCATACCAATGACGACGTCAAAGCTACCCAAGGTTATAGGAATGAGATCGATGGAGAAAGTCTGACCAGCGAGGATAAGATTACACCCTTTAACTATGTGTGTGGCTTCTAAACTTTTACCGTTAGCTAACTCTACGACATGTTTGGTGTTTAGGAGAGTTGGGGCACGTTTCAACATTTCACTAGCTTTTAAAGACATGTAACTAGTATCCGCACCAGAATCAAATAGTACAGTAACATAAAAGTCGTCAAGAAGAAACTTACCCATAACCACGTTGGGATCATTCCTGGCATCACCCTGACCGATCACAAACATACGGCCTCTAGCACCATTGTTGTTATTGTCCCCACCATTGTTGTTGTTCCCATTGCCCTGGTTGTTGTTGTTGTTGTTCTGATTTCGGTTTAGCTGAGGGCAGTGTCTTTTGAAGTGACCTTCGGCGCCACACTGAAAACATCCTTTGTTGCCCTGTTGCTGATTCTGCCGTGCTTGCTGCTGCGGCTGATTCTGGTTTACAGGCTGTGGGCTCCTACAATCCTTGGCCTCATGGCCCGTCCTGAAACACCTTTGACAACGACCCCTGTTACACTGGCCATTGTGGTGCTTGTTGCAGATGTTGCACTTTGGGAGGTTCCCTCGATAACCACCCTGCTTGTGACTGCCCGAAGAGTGCTGACTAGGGCTCTGGTAGTTGTCAGTCTTTCGTTGCTGAACTTGGGGCTGAACTGAAGCTGATCCCTTGCTGGAATCCCCCTCCCATTTTCGCTTGCTGTCACTAGGAGTAGCGGGAGTAACCGAAGTAGTAGCTGTAGGGGTAGCGTTGATGCGTTTGGGCAATCGGTTCTGCTCCACCGCTTGATCAGTGAGACGGTGAGCCAACTGAACAACCTGCTGGTAAGTGGCATGATTTGCTGAAGTCACATGACTCTGGATCTCTGGCACCAGACCCTTAAGATAAAGTTCAATACGCTTGTCCACCAGAGTAGGACACAGTAATGCAAGCTCATTCGATCTCTTGGTATACGCTTCGATCTCAGACCCCGTCATCTTGAGGTTGAAAAACTCGACTTCCAGCTTATGAATATCATCTCGACTGCAGTATTCCTCCTTGATCATCTCTTTGAAATTGTTCCATGGGGTGGCGTTAGCAGCAACCAACCCCAATATTTGGACCTGTGCTTTCCACCATGTGAGGGCCAAACCCTCGAGGGTACCGGTAGCATATTTCACCCTGCGTGCCTCAGGGCATTCACACATCTCAAACACAGACTCTATCTTTTCAAACCAGTGCAGGAGACCTACGGCTCCTTCAGTGCCGCTGAAAGTGGATGGACGACAGTCCATGAAAGTCTTGAAAGTGCAAACAGGTGCTTGACCTGTTGTGTAAAAGAATTAGGACAAGTTTAAACACGAGAGTTGATTTAGGAATGTAGGATCTAAGGATCCTAGTGTGAGTTGTAACTGCAGGGTACACCTCCTGCTTGTGCGGCTGCAACTGCCGCAGTAACTCGTTCGTTAATGAGGGCCGTCAACTGGTCCTGAGTCATGTTGATACGTCCAGACATGATCTTCATAGTACAGATAACGTAAGTGAGATAGGTTCGCGAATAGTGCGATGACAGAAGAGAGTGAGCACACAAGTGTTCTCATGCAATAACAAATAGTGAGCAATGTACTCTAAGCATACCACGAGCAAAGTTCTATGTAATTCTAATATGTAGGCAATAAACATAAACCTTATTACCTAGGATGTCGAGTCTTGCACGTGGAGCGAAGCGTCGTTGTGGATCGTTGAGAGCACTGTTCTGGTTATAGTCTGGTTTTAATAAAATCGTTTTCCCCATATTAAAACCGAGTTCTCTATAACCAATGGCTCTGATACCAATCTGTCACACCCCAAAAATCCACCTGCGGAGTATCACCGCTTGGGAGCGTGACTGACCAGGATCCAGCCACCAATCATATAGAACAATGTATAAAGTAAATGTAATTGCAATTTTAATTCCAAACAATCCATATGAGGGGTGTTCCAAAACATAAGTATGTTATCACTGTATAGCGGAAGCGTATAATTAAACCCAACATAATAAAGTATGAAATGTCATAAAGTCTAAACAAGTATTCAAGATCCTTGCCCACAACGACTACGCCTCCCGTGCAAGCTCCATAAGTACCTAAGGTCCTGCAAGGCATGTAACAGAGGATCAACAACTAGTTGAGCGAGTTCACAGAAAGTAAATGCGTAATAGTAAGTTCGTAATGTAACATGTGGCTCTACTGGGCCGATAGTACGTTCTATTGGTGGGGGCTTCCCATGTTATATATCCCCTAGACTATTCGTAATCATAAGTATCCTTCCCAATCCGAGGATAGTAGTAAGTATAGGTTTACGCAGGTTTTATGTAAGTGCCCTTCCCAACCGAGGACAGTACGTAGCGAGTACGTAGGTTTAGCGCTGGCGTCCTTCCCAATCCGAGGACGGTAGTACGTAGGTTTAGCACTGGCGTCCTTCCCAATCCGAGGACGGTAGTACGTAGGTTTTACGTAGGTTTAGTGCTGGTGTCCTTCCCAATCCGAGGACAGTACGTAGGCTTTGCGTAGAATTTGGCACAGGCATCCTTCCCAATCCGAGGACCGTGGTAAATAGTCTAGTGTTAATGTAAGTACAGGTAATCATTCAATCCCATTCCTAACCCAACTGGGGAATCCCATGCCTTGGTAAGAGTGTGAACTCACCTTGGTTTGCTCGGTATGCTAAGTATGTGCTCAAAGTAAATCAATCACGTCCTAAGGTATGCACGTATACATAATCAGTTTGTATTTCAGTTGTTCATGTTTAAGCATGTAACACGTAATCACAATCATACAAGTCATGTTAATCATATAACAGCAGTTAAATATTCCAGTTAACACTTAACAGAATTGACTCATGTTACAGCACAGCTCGGCGAAACACATATATGGCGAAACACATAAGTTGGCGAAACAAGTGGGTTGGCGAAACACATTATTGACGAAACACCTTCAGTTTCGTCGTGGCCTTGTTCGGCGAAACAGGATTCTGATTCGTCAACGTCTCTTGGCGAAACACATTATGTTTCGCCGAGATTCCTGTTTCGTCGAATGTCTGATTCGTAGACACAGTTACAGCAGTTACGAAATACACAGAAACCCTAATCATGTTAGCAGCAGACATCAACATTATCAATCATGCAGAAATCCTTCAACACAGAATCATTGTAACATCATCATAGCATAATCATCGGACCACTTTAACGTCTAGCATGAACCCTAGCTTACGTATACAACATATCGATTACAACATCACATCATCAACCCTATCAAGATGCTAACTTGCATTCAGAATCAGATCATAATAATAACATCCAGAACCGAGTATTCAATCATATTAAGTTTCGCATAAAACCATTTATATCCGACTACAATATTCATATCGAAATCCATATCATCATCATCATAACAAGAACCCTAATATTTAACATGTATCGATTTCAATATACAACATCAAAGCAGAATCACATGACACATAGACACATACATGGATGAAAGATCAATAAAGACACATAGGTTTACTAACCGAGAAGATGGTTTGATCGCACAAGGGTTTCCGGTGGGTTCTAGTTCGCCGTCACAGTGAGAGAGCTCTAGGGTTTCGGTTGTGTTGATAGAAAGTGTAAAATGATGATGTTTTACGTAAAAATACACAGAATAACGTTCTGGGCCCAAGCTGGGCTTCGTGAATTGCTGGGCCGGCGAAACAGACTTTTGTTTCGTCGGAGTGTTCATGGCGAAACAGCCTGTTTCGTCGGAATGGGTTATGGCGAAACAGCCTTGTGTTTCGTCGGGTTCTTAACAGTTTAAGTTTTACAAACAGTACACATGTTATACAATCACACATAACCATGCAAACATACTAGGTTTTATCATAACACAACCATATAGTCAAAGTCAACGTGCATTAAATGTGAATAAAGAACGTCGGAAATTCGAGTTGTCACATACGCGGCCCGTGAGGCTCCCTAGGATAGGCCCTAGGGTTGCTGAGTCGAACACTAGGCACGACACGACTGGGACACGTAGCGGCCTGGGGGTTCATCTGAGTTTTGAGTTGTCGCGGCCCGCGTAGACCAGTGGTGAGTCTTACGCGGCCCGCCAGAGCCCCAATTTTCTTGTTTTTATTTAATTTTTAATGTTATATCGTATTTTGGGCTCGGTTTTCACATACGGGGTACATTTTAAGACATATTGGGATATTTTAAAATATACTAGGGTGTCTGAAAAATTTCAGGAGGGTTGTTATAAATGGTTTATAAGGTTTATTAGTATATCAACCTTGATTATTCAACGTATATCCTTTCATTGTGGTCGGATCGTACGTATGTGACGCCATCAGTTGCAGATTCGTTTATCGATTGAACACCGATAAAAATGGTGCATCAAATTGGTTGTATTCTTCCTCATCAACAACATGATCAACATTAAGAATACGGCGTTTACTTTGCAATACTACATGGTATTTTGGTTTGCTCAGTTCATTGATAAAAAAACACTTGTGTGGCTTGAGTTGCGAGAATGAATGGTTCTGATTTATACACATCAGTGGTAAGGTTGACAAGTGTAAAACCATATTCGTCAAATTTAACACCTGTACGATTAGACCCATTTACATTTTAACAAAGGTATAATGATATCATCATAATTTAACTCCCAAATTTCTTCTATAATACCATAATATGAGTTTGTGGCAATTCTTTTGGCATGATTAACTCTATCAAATTCTGTAGTTGAGGCTATTAACGTGACTCCGCTATTTTGCATTGCACTTTTTTTTATCTTGATTTTTAGTGTAAAATGTATAATCGTTAATATCATACCCTGCCCCAACTTTTGCACAGTTTTATCAACATTTGGTTGATCGTAAGTTTCCGCCACCTTGTTCTTCATCTATTCAGTAAACTATTCGTTATGCTTAGTTTTGTACCATTTTCTGTCTTTTGCAAATGCGTCGACCGTAATACTTCCATGTGTTCTTCAATATATGAAGCAATGCATGTCATATGTTGTAGAACAACAAAATGTGCAAGTTGTAGATCCTCATAGCCTGGATCTATTAGTTTCATACCAACTACTCCCAAACCTGCAAATCGACCTAAATGACAACTTTTAGGAACATCGACACCTTCCAAATAACCTATGAATATATCAAATAGTATATTATAAATTGTATCTATCAAAACTAATATCAATTAATAATATTATAATTGTTATGATACCATTACCTGTGTAGAACTCGGTCACCTCTTCGCAAATATATCCTTCAACAATACTGCCCTCAGGATGGTTACGGTTTCTTACATAACCTTTTAAGAAACCCATGTATCTTTCAAAAGGGTACATGTAACGTAGGAATACAGGACCACAAGCCTTAATCTCTTGTACGATATGAGATATCATGTGTACCATTATATCAAAAAAGGATGGTGGAAAATGCATCTCTAGTTCACAAAGGGTAATGATAATTTCCTTTTGCCATTCGTCCAAGACTTCGGGATCAATAACCCTTCTGTGAATCATGTTAAAAAACAAACAAAGTTTTGTGATTGTATGTCGAATGTTCTCTGGTAATAATCCACGAATTGCAATAGGAATCATATGTGTCATCAAAACATGACAATCATGAGACTTCATACCAAGCAATTTACACTCTTTCATCAACACCAACCTTTTAATATTTGAAGAATAGCTAGATAGAACTTTAATATCATGTAAACATTTACAAAACTTTGTTTTTTCTGCCTTTGACATAGTATAAAATGCAGGTGGGAGATAAGTACCATTCACTCTCAATAGGGGCAAGCTCTTTATGTATTCCCATCTTCCGTGTCTTTACGAGCATTAACACCATCTTTAGTTTTTCCGGAAATATTTAACAATAAGCCCAACAAACTATCACATACATTCTTTTCAATATGCATAACATCTAGGCGATGTCGCACTTCCAAACATTTCCAGTAAGGTAAATCCTAAAAAAATGACATTTTTTTCAATTGTCTCTATTTTCGATATGAGTTCCTTTCTCCAGTACGAGTTCCTTTCCGGTACGAGTTCCGTTCTCGGTACGAGTTCCTTTCTCGGTACGAGTTCTATTTCCCAACACGGTGTTTATACCTTCAACTCGCGAATATGCAACAAAACCTTTCCGAACCCTTCGGAGCTCAGTATTTCTGTCAAATCTTTGGTTTTTCTTCGATAACAGTGGTCAGTCGGAAGAAATCGTTGATGTCCCATATACACGGTTTTTTTACAATTATTTAACCATATCGAACTTCTTTCGTCTTCGCATATTGGACAAACTTTTTTTTACCTTTCGTACTATATCCTGACAAATTTCCATATGCTGAAAAATCACTTATGGTGCAAAAAAATCATGGCTCTCAACGTAAAGTTCTCTTTTTTATAAGCTTCATACATGTCTACGCCTGTACTCCATAGTGTTTTCATGTCATCAATCAAAGGAGATAAATAAACATCAATGTCATTACCGGGTTGTTTTAGACCTTGAATTAACAACGACATCATTATGTATTTTCGTTTCATACATAACCATGGTGGAAGATTGTAGATGCACATAAGAACTGGCCAAGTACTATGACGCCTACTCATATATGCGAAAGGATTGATACCGTCTGAACTAAGACCAAACCATATATTTCTAATCTCAGTACCAAAATCTGGAAATTTATAATGAATATTTCTCCACTGAGGTGAATCCGCCACATGCCTTAACTTTCCATCTTTTTTACGATCTTCCGAATGCCAACGCAATAATTTTGATTCTTTAGCGTTAGCAAATAAACATTTAAGTCTCGGTATAATGGGAAAATACCACAATAATTTAGCGGGTGGTTCATTTTTCGTCACATCATCATATTCAACAACTTCTTTTATCCGCTTGTACCTCGATGCAACACATGCAGGACATTCATGACTATTTTCGAACTCATTTCTATATAGGATACAGTCATTCAGACATGCATGTATTCTTTTAACTTTTAATCCCATTGGACACGCCATTTTTAGCTTGGAATAAGAATATGGGTAACTCGTTGTCTTTGGGAAGCTTGTCATTCAAAAGCACTAATAGACTTGTAAAACTCTTATCGCTCCATCTGTACTTGACTTTAAGTTGAACAATTTCAACACTGCACCGAGTTTAGAAAAGTTTTCACAATTTGTATATAACGGTTTTTCTGAATAGGCAAACATCTATTGTAGTTTTTCTTGATCATTGTCACCAATATTAGTTTCCAAATCATCGAACATTTCTTTTAAATTATCATTGTTATAATTTAAATTGTCATTACTATCATTTAAATTGTCATTATCATCACTAATGTACGAATGATTGTTCTCATCATTATTACCAACAGAATTAGTCGATGTTGTGCTACGATTGGCAAGTGATTCCCCATGTTTTGACCAACAAGTATAATTATACATAAAACCATTTGTAATCAAATGATGTCGAATGTCCTTTATTTCTTTAAATTCGGTAAAATTTTTGCATTCCATACAAGGACACAGAATTGATTCGTTTCCTTTTAGTACATGATCATCTTCAGCAATCTTAAAAAAACTTTGCACGCCTCTCAAATATGCAGGGTTAAAACGCCCAGTTTTGTACATCCAATGATTACGATCCATCTGAAATTTTTAAATAAACAAATAAAATATATAAATGCACATATATGATATGAATAAAGAAATAATCCTTAAGTAATTTAAGGAGGTGAATCCTAACCCACTTTTTGATTATTCTATCTCACACACACACACACACACACGTTATAACGAGTTGATTATGTAAAAACATCAACAACATTTCTCTTTAACTCCTCAGGTATGCATGCAAAAAAACATACCCGATGGAGTATAAAGAGAAATGCTGCTAATTTTTTTTACATAATCAACCCGTTAAAACGTGTGTGTATATATATATATCCTGAATGAGATAGAATAATCAAAAAGCAATCCCGAAAAAGGGGACAATCCAAAATTAATCTCTAATAGATTAATTTTAGACGGGTATAATCTACAAGGTTTATAAATAGGGGCCGCTAAACATGCCACTTTTTTCATATTTTTTTACTAGTGATACTCCCCCTAAACTTTTAAATCTTTTATTTAATTACTTTAGCCTTATTTATTTAACATATCATCACCTTCAACTTTTTTCACTTAAAATTCTTCTTTTATTATGTCAAATAAAATAAATATAAGTTTTTTTTTTAATTTATTATTATTATGAGTAGTAGTAAAATTATAATGGTTATTATACTAATATTATTAACATAAATATTATTATTAATATCATTTTCTATTACTAACAAATTTTAAAAACGTTTGTAAAACCACTTTTCAAAAAATATATATCAAACTTTGTTTATATCCACCAACAGTGGTTAATCAAATTAACCAAATCCTTTATATCCAAAGCTATTAGTATATGAAAGAAAAGACCCAACTACAGATCATAATATTGAAGGATATTAAACAAAAACTCAATGTTACTTTAAAAATTGCTACTTAAATTCCAAGTTATAAATTTTAATTGATTGCGGTCAACATGAAAAAAATAAATTTCTTTCATCTATAATTAATCTAGAAAATCACAAAATTTTAGAGGAAAAAACATGGATGGGGTGATAGATTAGCGGAGGGATATGACAAGTAACAATGAGGGTACGTTTGGCCTAACCCTTATAAATATATGTAATTATTATAAATATAAAGATGCAAGTTTATATAACTCAATGATTATATAAGCTAAAAAAATAATAATGTTACCTTAATAAACAATTCTTGAAAATAGTTTGGTAGATATGGTCTCATGATTATGATTACCCAAGTTTATTGCTCTTCCAAACCAAATTTTATGCTCTGATCATGAAAAAAATAAGGGTCCTAATATTAACACATGGTAAAAACTTATTTACACATGGTGTATACGGGCCGTATAATGTTATACGGCCCGTATAGAATTTAAAAAACAAACAAAGTCTGTGCCGCAGACTTTGTTAGTTTTTTAAATTCTATACGGGCCGTATAACAGTATACGGCCCGTATACACCATGTGTAAATAATTTGCCTGGTCGTATACAATGTATACTAACGTGTATACGGGCCGTATACTGTTACACGGTCCGTATTCTTCAAAAATTAGATTTTTCTCAAAATATTTAAGGGATTTAAGGTGTCAATTACACGAGACATTTTTCAGTCGTGAGGTGCTCAAATCTTTCTAAAAGTTGAAAAAAATAAAACATTAACAAGTAACAAAGATTGAAGAACAAAAAAACGTGTCGTATGACTGTAATAAAACGGAAGCTATCAATTCGGGATTATGGGCAGGGTGTTATTCTTTATTTAATATTTAATATTTACAGAATAAAAGGAAGGGTAAGGCATTTGATGAGAGTTGTAAGGATAAGCGTTGAAATCAAGGGTCCCGTCATTACGACCACTTGCTTCATAGGACTCATTTGAATCATCTTGAAATTACTGAACAACCGAAATAACTGCTTCGGTTTCATCAGCCTATACCGAAGAAACCAAATTCGCAACAATGATTCTGAGTCCATTGTTGTTCGTGAATGTTTCGAATCATCATAGAAGACGTGTTGGGTTCTTCTGCTAGTGGTCGGTCTTCCAATGCTCACACAGAGTGAAAAACAACGCTGATATGAACACAAACCAACTGCTTTATCTTGAGTCGTCGGGAAAACTTTTCCTCAGGGGAGGGTGAGTAGTATGAGTCTGAGTCCATTGTGGTTCGTGAATGTTTCGAATCATCATAGAAGACATGTTGGGTTCTTCTGCTAGTTATTCGGAATGTTTCGAATTATCATTAAAATTAACAATGCGGTCTTGATTGAAGACGTAATTGCAAGACTGTTTGTCGGGCTTCCAATGCTCACACATGATTAAAAACAACCCTTGATGTTGAAACCGGTTTTACCTCATGAAAAAGAAAGAAACAAAATTTTTTTTAGAAGCGTTGGGATTCAAGGGTTTATGAGTCAAAGTTAACATTCAGATTCAGATTCAGATTCAGAAAGCAGATGATTAGTACTTGGTTTATTCTCTTTAATCTATTAGAACGATCCTTGTTTTGTCAAGTACATGCGTTTAGTTCCCAACATACTCGTTTTGTCACGTACATTTCGTAAGAAACTTTTCGTGCACTGAACCTTCAGTTGTGTACGCAAATTCACCACCGGTTTCTACAGCACAAGCACATACACAAGGAGAATGTTCTCAAAATTGAAGGAAAAGAAAAAAATGTTGCTGATGTTTTTCATTATCAGGATTTTGTTGGTTTGTTTCCAGATAGGGTTTAGAATGTTTGAAGTATTCTTGGTTTAATACCAACTCTTCTGAAATACAAGAATACAATGTTCATGTATCACAAGGAATGACCGATCTAAGGCAGAGATCTATATCTTGGCTTGAAATAGGCTTTGTTCTTGGTTTAATGAAGCTACACGTAACATCTAGTTATATTCCTACATCTATATCTTTTGTTCACTGACAAACTATGTGACATGTGTCTGGTCCATAGCTACACGTTTTACAAATCGAAGGAAAAGAAAAAATGGTTGTTTCCAGCTAGGGTTTAGAATGTTTGAAGTATTCTTGGTTCAATACCAACTCTTCTTTAGTAGTGTTTGTTTGAGATCAACAATTGTTAGAATTTGTGGATCAACATAAATAACTGAAATAACTCGCCATTCTCATACACCTTCAACTATGTTGGTTCGGTTTAACTTCACAAAGATTTGTTGAAAACCTAACTCTCTCTATAGAAATGACCGAGAGTGAGGGTTACTCTGTTATATACATCAACAAATGATTGGTTTAATACCAACTGCTCGAAATCCCTTTCGTTTTTTGGATCGTTCTAATAGATTAAGGAGAATAAACCAATTTTTACCATTTTTTACCATAAGTATACGGGCCGTATACAATTATACGGCCCGTATACACAAAGTTAAAAAAAATTACCGGATCGTATACAATGTATACGATCATTGTATACGGGCCGTATACTATTATACGGATCGTATACTATGGGTAAAAAATGATTGTATCAGACTCTCTCCCCCTCCTTTTCTCTATCTGACACAATTTGATGGAATTTGTGGATCAACAGAAATAACTCGCCATTCTCTTGCACCTGTATACGTTGATTGTGGATTTAACTTGCAAGATACATGGATGGAATTGGGTCCGTCGCATGATAGAAGATACATATCGTCCGTTCAAGTTGATCTTCCTGATGCAATTTGTTGGAATTTGTGGATTTCGGTTGGTTCAGATCTCCGAAGTACTGAACAGCAGAAATAACAGCTTTGGTTTCATCAACCGACGTTGAAAACCGGACGTAATCTACGAAGAAACTATTGGAATTTGTTAATTTCGGTTGGTTCAGAAACTTAACAAGAGAAGCAACTAAAGTTGAGCAAGAATTGGGTTTGTCGCATGATAGAAGATACATATCGTCCGTTCACATTGAGCTTCCTGATACATATCGTCCGTTCAAGTTGAGCTTCCTGATACATGTCGTCCGTTCAAGTTTAGCTTCCTGATACATATCGTCCGTTCAAGTTGAGTATTTTTCCAACTTTATGCTTGCATCCACCACAGTGAATATTAACTGAATACAACCGGTCAAATCACACACTATAAAGTGTAAACTTATCGTGTGTTGTAGTTTGGAAAGATGACCGAATAGAGATCTGAATAAGGAACGAAGGAGGAGACTCAACTGTCGCTGCACTGTTATCGTTGTGGTCGACGTATACGAATGGTTCTGCGAAAAAAAACATCATCTGTTCATCATTGTTCTTGAAGATGAAGATGAAGAAATGAGGGTTTATTCTCTTTAATCTATTAGAGCAATCCTTGTTTTGAGAACCTGATTCTTATTTAAACAATGCAAGACATGTCTGTTAGTGGTTTCTATAACCAATTGGGAACCACATATTTGCTTCAAGATTTACGTCTGATGTCCAAGTTTGATCACATTTGACTTTGTTGTTCGTTTTTTGGATCTTTCTAATAGATTAAAGAGAATAAACCATTTTTTACCCTAGGAATACGGGTCGTATACAATTATACGGCCCGTATACACCATGTGAAAAAATTTACCCGATCGTATATAATGTATACGATGATTGAATACGGTCTGTATAATATTATACGGCCCGTATAATATTATACGGCCCGTATACTATGGGTAAAAATTGGTAAAAAATGGTTTATTCTCTTTAATCTATTAGAATGATCCTTGTTTTGAGAACCCTGATTCTGATTCAATAAATAATATCTAATTGAGAAGCACTAAAATGGTTGCGGTTGTCCAAACTTTCATAATTCAAATCAAACTAACACAAAGTATCTCGATATGGTTGGTGTAAAAGATCACATTTTACTACGTTGACCATGTTTTTTGACGAATCATCTGCTTCTTGAATCTGAATCTGAAAGTTAACTAGACCCCTCAATGAAGCAATTTTCCAAGCATTTTATCGTGTGTTGTAATTTTATTGAAGCACTGAAGATTAAATAATGCAAACTGCATCCGTTTTGTATACAGAAACAGTGGCTATGGGAAATACAAACCCGACACGTCTTCTGTGATGATTCGAAACATTCCGAATAACTAGCAGAAGAACCCGACACATCTTCTGCTAGTTACTCTTTTCTTCGATTTCAACAAATCTTTCATGACCATTCACCTCTTTCAACCTACCAAAACACCATAAACCCCTTCTTTTAATCTATTAGAACGATCCTTCTTTTAATCTATTAGAACGAGGAAACTTTCCTTATCACCCGAACCGGTGATTTCTTATCCATACTATTCTTCATAGCCATATTCCCACTCACAAGTTGTTGATCTTTGGGTGGTGATTTACTCCCGAACCGGTGATTTCTTATCCATGCTATTCTTCATTGTATTTATCATGAAAGTACTGAACAACCGAGATAACAGCTCCGGTATTTATCACCAACTCATCTTTAGTAGTGTTTGTTTGAGAACCTGATTCAGATACACAACAGTCTCTTTGCTTCGTCCACTAGAACTGTTTGTGTATGCATTCTTTTGGTAGTTTAACAACGCTAATTAGAAAAAAAAATCTGTAAAATTAATCATATCGATTGCTATAACAGGATGGATGTGAGTCACACAGATAGATAAGCAGTCACAGTTGTCAAGACTGTTTGTCGGGTTTCCAATGCTCACAGAGGGTGATAAACAACACTGATATGAACACATGTGTTTCGAAATAGGCTTTGTTCTTGGTTAATTGAAGTTACACATAACATCTAGTTATATTTAGATTTAAACAATGCGCGCCTCAACTGAGATAACGGACATCCATCAAAAAGAAAACTTGTGTTTCCCATAGTCATAAAAGATTGCGGTTTGTATTTCGCATAGCCATCGTTTCCGTAGTAAAAAACGGTTGCGGTTTGTATTTCGCATAGCCACCGTTTCCGTAGTAAAAAACGGTTGCGGTTTGCACATTCAATCTTCAATACTTCATTAAAATACCACTAGTAGAAGAACCCGACACGTCTTCATGTTACGGAGAATGTTCTAGAAATTGAAGGAAAAGGAAAAGATTTGTTGAAATCGAATTTGAAAACTATGACAGCTTATTAAAAGTAGCAATCACCTCCGATCATTTCCTGGTCAAATCACACAATATAAAGTTTAAAGTTATCGTGTGTTCTAGTTTGGAAAGATGACCGAATAGAGATCTGAATAACAAACTGTGGAGAACTTGTTTGTGTCAGGTTCTTCTGCTAGTTATTCGGAATCGATAAATAACCAACACGAAGATCTCTGCGATCGCTAAGGTTTCCATCAACGGACTAATAGGTAACGTTACTCTACCTGTGCTCCGATTTAAGCGGCGTGTTCCGATCAACGTTTATCGACATTGTTAAAGTTGATGAAGAGTTTAGAAACCCTAGAATGATTGTGTTTTTACTAGAAAAAACGTGATACTTGAAAAAACACCATTATATACGGCCCGTATACAGTTATACGGCCCGTATAAATGTGGTAACATCAAAAACCTCCCAAAATAAATCCATTGAGTCGTATACATTTTACAAATCGTATACCAATGCATACGGCTCGTATAACTATATACGGACCGTATATAATAAAATCAAAAAAAGAATCTCTGCGCGTTTTCCTATTCCAAAATATTCTATACGGGCCGTATAATTGTATACGGCCCGTATACACTAGGGGATGTGAAAATAAGATATAGGGGGTGTGGGAACAAGGGGAGCCAAAAATAAATATAAGTGTTATAACTAAATTTAAAAAATAGATAAACAATCTAATCTTACCTGGAGAATTTGGTTTAGATCTCTTTGACGGCTGCCTAACCACAGAAAGCAAAATAAAACCTAATCAAATCAATGAAGTATAACAAGTATATATGGATTTTAGAATTATATATTTAAAATATAAAATACCTATAGCAAATAAATCGGTGAAATTGTTGAAACTATTTTAAATAGTAAGATTGCAAGGAAAAATATGTAGATATATATAAATTTTAAAATAAACGAAACGAAACTCAAATAACATACTCAAATAAAACGGTTGAAACTAAAAAATAAATCAAATAAAATGGTTGAGAAGAATTTTTTATCACATTGTTTCAACCGTGGTTTGTTATTTATATCGTCTTTGTAAAACCGTTTTAATTGAGTATATTTCACCGTTTTTAAAGACTCCATCCCTAATTTTAAAACAATACCAAATAAATGGGTAAAATCTTATATCGTTTTATTTGAGAATAATTTAGGAAAAATAGCGGTTAAATTTTCTTTTCCTTTTCACTGTTTTATTTGATCATAAGAAAACAACGGTTTCTAAAAAATGAACCGTGTTAATAAATATATGACACTTTAATGTATATCAAATAAACTGGGTTTGCATAACGAATTTAAAAGGATTATTTTTATAAAGCGGTGCTTTGACTTTTAAAACGGGTTTTCTTAAAACCGTTTTAATTGCCTACAATGGACCGTTTTTAATGATGTTTTTTGTAGTAGTGGTTGTTAAAAAAAATAACAAGGTGGGTTTTGTATAATAAAAATAGAGTGAATTTTGTTAGATGAAACAAATGTGCTAGTTTACAACACTCAGGGGGATTCGTGTGAGTGTAACAACTGGATCATGCTAATGTAACATTTTTATGTAACAGAAAGTAAATTGGTCTTGGTTATGTTACACTTTTTTTGTGTGACATCTCTTTGTAACCCAACATAGCTGGGTTTTAGTAATGTAACTATTCTAATATGTTTTGTTAGTAACGTATTTAAAAATTCTAAAAAAAAACATAAATGGATGATATATGTAACACCTTTTTTGTAGTGTACGTAACCAACATGTTACATTTTTTTAGTAGGAAGACAACTTTTGTAACAAAGTGATGTAATGTAACACTTTGTATCGAAGAAGAAAGAAGGGAAAGTGTGTTACACTTTTATGTAACATTTAATTTAATATGAAATAAAAAAGATCAAAATTATAGAGAGAGAGGAGAGAGGAAAGTAGACATGTTAACTTTAATGTCAGAGGAGACAAATGTTACACTTGTGCCAGGAGAGAGAAATTTGTTACATTTTCAAAACTACCCTTCTTGTACCTCTTATTAATATTATATTAAAAAGTAACAAATAGGACACACCAAAAGTGATCTCATCTAATAATCTGATTAATCAATGATTGATATTGAGTTGTTTTAGGTTTTTTTTAACTCAAGGGGGTTTCCAATTTATCCTCCCATATGTGTGTGTATATATATATATACACACTAGTAGGGTGCCCGCGCGATGCGGCGGGAGGACACTTTGTATTGCGACACTCGTTTTTTGTAGTTTTCTTATTCGTATAATATTTATGGTAGCATTATTGTGGTAGATATATGTCATAAGTATTACACATGTACAGTAATTATTAAATTTAGAATTTAAATTATCAAGTACTTTAAGAAACCATTGATTCAGTAAAATAACACACGAATAAGAAAAAAGTAAGTCTTAAACATAAATAAAAGTTATATAAAGTAGCACACGAATAAGGAAATATAAGTCTTAAATATAAAATTTTAAAACTAAAAACTCAAGTGTCAGGTACTTTGCATCATTATGAGATCAAGTTAGTAATCATACGACATACATATCTCAAGGATGTCATCTATATTGTCACACCACCATTTGTCGTCATCGAGATCAGTATCCTTCGGAATTTCTTGTATCTCTTCCTAGACATCTATATTGTCACACCACCATTTGTCATCATCGAGATCAGTATCCTCCGGAATTTCTTGTATCTCTTCCTATTTGATTGTTACATCCTTTGGATGATAAGTTTCTTCTATTTTCTCATCTTTAACTGATACATTAGTAGTAACTGGAGAAGTTTGGGTAACTGAAAGAAATATTAAGTATTTTAGTTATATATTTTTATCATGTTACCGTTATATATAATATAGGATAAAAACGACGTTCACAGTTAAACATAATGTAAAAAAACAAACAATATATCATGTTTCAGAAACATACATACTTGTGTAAGATCTGAAAGGATAAATATTGAAGCTCCAAAACCACTGAATAATAAATAAGATGAATGTTAAATGTGAGCATAGAAGAGTAAATCAAAGTTATACACAACAGAAAATTGAAGTTCCTGTAAACCAAGAATTCTAAAAAATAAGAAATTTCTTAAAGTGAAAAAAAAAACTAATGAATTATACTATATATAGAACCTATAAACTAAAAAATTGAATAACCTATAGCTTTTTCAACTAACTAATATTATCTATAAGAGTATTTTTAAACTTATAATCCCTAAAAAAATGCAACATAATCTAGTATTCAGTTTTTTAAAATATATTATGTTTAGATTATGGAATTTTTTCCTAAAAGTTTGTTGGTGGAAAACTTATTTACCAGTCTTCTAAAAAAACATTTTTATAATTTTTTTATGAAAACTAAAATTCCATTTTGTTGAATACGGTATTATATAAAGTTTTTTAATATAACCAATTAGATATAACAAATGAGCTTGTTTGATGTCAATTTACTACCTGCTAACGCATGTAAGTGTGTGCACCCAACCAAATAAATACACAAACATACAAAATAAAAACAAAGCACATATCAAACCTGTCACACCCCAACCGATGGCGGAAACATCGGGGCGTGGCACTGAGCGAAACAGATTGTCCAGAAGTTTCCATAACAACTATAATTACCAATTAATTAAAGCAACATGTCGCATACCATGTCATAAAAGATAACATAATTATTACAGGAAAAATCTAGTCAAATTGTTCTGTTCCGACAACTCAGATTTCAAATACAGACAATTGTTTATTTGTTTCTAGACCTTTCCTAGCCTCGATTTCACAGCAATCCAAGCAAATTAACATCTTAAGCACCTGCCACATACGTTAAAGTAAAAGTCAATACACATAGTGTAAAGGTGAGAATACAAGTTTGATAATAGTATATAGAGTTCGAAATCGTTACGCATAACCAGCACGTACACAGAGTGAAATGAAGCACGTAAGTTATCGACATGAACCTATCGTTACCAATGACTGCGGGTTGACTGCCCAAGGTAGTTCGTAATACATACTCACCACTATGAGCCATGTAACAAATTGTCCTTAACAACCCGTGAGTGAATAGGTGTTGAGTCCAAACAAATAGTACTATCGTTGCTAAGGCAGGTAGACAGCATTCCATGTGTAAACATAACAAACAAGCATTCATTAAGTCACGTATAACATGCGGTAACGGTTAGCATTTAAGTATTGCGTAGTGTGTTCAAGGTGATTTAGTATAGGTAACGTATGTAACACCCATAAGTGCAATAAAGCAAAAAGGGATCGGGTATACTCACAACGATGATGGATTGAAGGGAGCGCAAGAGTGAGATTAGCCTGATCAGAATGATAGCATAACGATAAGCGATACGTAAATGGGTGAGATGTGTCAAAGGATCGGACGGTACTCCGATCGGATAGCCATTCGATCGGGTAGCCGGTTGATCGGGTGACAATCCGCTCGGATGGTCACCCGAACCGGTGACATTTCGAGTGGATTGTTTCTTCGTTTGCGGAAGGATGTGTTTGTGTATGATGGCTTGCCTTTTGAAGTTTTCGTTATAGTATTTTGAAAACAGAGAAGTATCTCTACCTTTCGGGTCGATCGATTGAACGACCGTTCGATCGGGCGACAATCCGGTTGGTTGGACACTTTAGTAAGAACAAGTTCACAGCAGTTTGTCACTCGATCGGATTGTAGTTCGATCGGGTAGCAATCCGTTTGTATCGAACATGTTGAAAATTGTTTAAGTTTTGAAGTTTCAAAACATCACAGGGTCGGATGGTCAGTCGATCGGGTGGCAACCCGATCGGGCGGCAATCCGTTCAGTGTTTAGAACTCTTGAAGTTTGAAATAAAAGTTAAATGTGGGGCCAAGGAGGAAGCCGATCGGTTTGCAATCCGATCGGACAGCAGTCCGGTCGGGCGGTCACTCCGTCCTGGTCGACCTGATCGTCTTACACTTGGTTGTTTTTTTTATGGTTTGTAGTTTTTATTGAGACGGTGTATCAACGTGCTAATCAACAGAACCCCATCTTGACCCAAGTGACCCGATCGAACAGGAATCACCCGTGTTCAACCAGTTAACCGGTTCAAGACGGTTGTTCTTGGTTAACCCGAAGTCGGTTGTCTCGTTGGTAGGACTCAGATCTTGAACCAACACATCACCAAGAAAGTGTAGAAGGTTAGAGCAAGGTCCGATCCCATCGGTTTTGAGTGCATTTGTTGGTGCATACGTCTGTCGACTTTGTCTTGTATAGAGTCTTGTATGTATATAGATAGATCAGGGCACGTAGTTCGATAAAAACGTCAAATATAGGTGAAAAGGGTATTTCGCACGAAATAGCAAACTGCTATTTCGCACAAAATTAACTCTTGGTATTTCGCACGAAATAGGTATTTCATGTGAAAGTGATTTCGTGTGAACCTGTTCATGCGAAATTAGCTAGCCTATAAATAGGTGCCTTGTGATTTCGTTTGAAATAGTTTTAACTTTCCGGTTTCAGTACCGAACTGCTGCCGAAGTGTCTACTCGCTGTAAATCTTTGCCAAATCAATCAAAAAACAGTTTAAAGTGAATATCTAGCTGAATTGGACTTGATACGTTCGTTTCCGCCTTTCGTATTGAGTAAAAACTCTTCTGATCGACTCATTCGGGTCAGAAAACGATCCTACAAGTTGTATCAGAGCTCAGGTTGAAGAGTTCATTCCAATTCAGCTGCAAATTCTGATTTCTACACCTTCTTTTCAAAATTAAACTTGATTTCACGATCAAAAAGTCTTGAATTTCACATATTATACGCGCAATAGTGTTTTAACAAAACCTTGAAAGTTTCAGACTTAAAATCGGACAAAAACTTGATCAATTTTAACAAAATCAGCTCGAGATGATGACATCAGCAGTATTTCGCACGGAATAGCTTCTTGATTTCGCACAAAATTAGTATTTCGCGTGAGTATTTCATACGAAATTAGTATTTCGCTTGAAACCGGGTTTCGTTTGGTTATTTCGCACGAAATCACCTATTTCGTGTGAAAATTCTGATTTCGTTTGAATTGATTTCGTTTGAAGCTGTATTGCATGTCATTTCATTTGAACAGGGTTATTTCGCACCAAAGGATATTCCGCGTGAAAGTTGATTTCGTTTGAACTTGACTGTTTGTGAATTCTTGAAAACCAAAACATGGAAGAGGAATTTTATAACGCATTTGCTACTACCCCGACTACTCCGGCAACTGTTACTCAGAACTTGAACATGGAAAATGAAACGGGTACTGTCACACCCCCAAAATCCACATGCGGAGTACCACCGCTTGGAGGCGTGACTGACCAGGATCCAGCCACCAATTATACTGAGCATTGATTAATAGTAAAAATATTCACCAACCCCAATAGTTAGCAAACATCATAGCTTAAAGTTTTAAAAGTTTAAGTTCGAATAATAGTTTTAGTAAGCAGCGGAAGCATAAACCAAACAGCTTTAAAACAAAGTTCCTAGTTCAAGATTATATAGAACCCAACACACGGGTTTAGACGACCACTACACTTCCCCAAGCCGCAAGCTCCTGAGTTACTGGGTACCTGCAAAGCATGCAGTAGGGTGTCAACAAAAATGTTGGCGAGTTCACGAGGTGTCCAGTTTTAACTTTTCGAAAACGTAGGTTGTTTAGATAAAGCATTAATAATCATGGCATGGGGAGCTACCCCATATGAAAGCTACTAAACTGAAGTTACCGAAACTATTGACGAGAAGATTTTGTGCCCCAGGTCAATGTCTATCGTCATTGACCAAGATGCAAGGTCTACTAGTTCACGCCCGATCTCCCCCGGTCACGGTGTGAGGTTGTCAAACCTAATAGCGCTATCAACTAATAACCCGTTCGCCCCCGGCGATTAATCGGTACTGTAAGCAGGGACTTAATGTGATAGAGATTCGTTTAGTTTTGCTAGTTGTGATTTATAAATAATACCCAAACGCATTTCCCCCCGGAAATAGTAGTTTAAAAGTTATTCTTGATCTTGTTCGTGTCCCTCCCTGGGACGCATGCTTTCAGTGTGTGAACTCACCTTGGGTTGCTCGGCAGTTTAGTTTACTTGGTTAAATACGATGGTCACCACGTCCTAATATGGTTACCAGTATGGGTCAGGCTCGGATACAAGTAATCACGTATATGGTACACGTATCTAACACATAGCATACAAAACATACAAGGTTATTGGGCCTGCTCTGATACTTGAACAGTTAATCAGTAACACTTTTATGTAACATTTAATTTAATATGAAATAAAAAAGATCAAAATTATAGAGAGAGAGGAGAGAGGAAAGTATACATGTTAACTTTAATGTCAGAGGAGACAAATGTTACACTTGTGTCAGGAGAGAGAAATTTGTTACATTTTCAAAACTACCCTTCTTGTACCTCTTATTAATATTATATTAAAAAGTAACAAATGGGACACACCAAAAGTGATCTCATCTAATAATCTGATTAATCAATGATTGATATTGAGTTTTTTTAGGTTTCTTTAACTCAAGGGGGTTTCCAATTTATCCTCCCATATGTGTGTGTGTATATATATATACACACTAGTAGGGTGCCCGCGCGATGCGGCGGGGGGACACTTTGTAATGCGACACTCGTTTTTTGTAGTTTTCTTATTCGTATAATATTTATGGTAGCATTATTGTGGTAGATATATGTCATAAGTATTACACATGTACAGTAATTATTAAATTTAGAATTTAAATTATCAAGTACTTTAAGAAACCATTGATTCAGTAAAATAACACACGAATAAGAAAAAAGTAAGTCTTAAACATAAATAAAAGTTATATAAAGTAGCACACGAATAAGGAAATATAAGTCTTAAATATAAAATTTTAAAACTAAAAACTCAAGTGTCAGGTACTTTGCATCATTATGAGATCAAGTTAGTAATCATACGACATACACATCTCAAGGATGTCATCTATATTGTCACACCACCATTTGTCGTCATCGAGATCAGTATCTTTCGGAATTTCTTGTATCTCTTCCTAGACATCTATATTGTCACACCACCATTTGTCTTCATCGAGATCAGTATCCTCCGGAATTTCTTGTATCTCTTCCTATTTGATTGTTACATCCTTTGGATGATAAGTTTCTTCTATTTTCTCATCTTTAACTGATACATTAGTAGTAACTGGAGAAGTTTGGGTAACTGAAAGAAATATTAAGTATTTTAGTTATATATTTTTATCATGTTACCGTTATATATAATATAGGATAAAAACGACGTTCACAGTTAAACATAATGTAAAAAAACAAACAATATATCATGTTTCAGAAACATACATACTTGTGTAAGATCTGAAAGGATAAATATTGAAGCTCCAAAACCACTGAATAATAAATAAGATGAATGTTAAATGTGAGCATAGAAGAGTAAATCAAAGTTATACACAACAGAAAATTGAAGTTCCAGTAAGCCAAGAATTCTAAAAAATAAGAAATTTCTTAAAGTGAAAAAAAAAAAACTAATGAATTATACTATATATAGAACCTATAAACTAACAAATTGAATAACCTATAGCTTTTTCAACTAACTAATATTATCTATAAGAGTATTTTTAAACATATAATCCCTAAAAAAATGCAACATAATCTAGTATTTAGTTTTTTAAAATATATTATGTTTAGATTATGGAGTTTTTTCCTAAAAGTTTGTTGGTGGAAAACTTATTTACCAGACTTCTAAAAAAACATTTTTATAATTTTTTTTATGAAAACTAAAATTCCATTTTGTTGAATACGGTATTATATAAAGTTTTTTAATATAACCAATTAGATAAAACAAATGAGCTTGTTTGATGTCAATTTACTACCTGCTAACGCATGTAAGTGTGTGCACCCAACCAAATAAATACACAAACATACAAAATAAAAACAAAGCACATATCAAACCTGTCACACCCCAACCGATGGCGGAAACATCGGGGCGTGGCACTGAGCGAAACAGATTGTCCATAAGTTTCCATAACAACTATAATTACCAATTAATTAAAGCAACATGTCGCATACCATGTCATAAAAGATAACATAATTATTACATGAAAAATCTAGTCAAATTGTTCTGTTCCGACAACTCAGATTTCAAATACAGACAATTGTTTATTTGTTTCTAGACCATTCCTAGCCTCGATTTCACAGCAATCCAAGCAAATTAACATCTTAAGCACCTGCCACATACGTTAAACTAAAAGTCAATACACATAGTGTAAAGGTGAGAATACAAGTTTGATAATAGTATATAGAGTTCGAAATCGTTACGCATAACCAGCACGTACACAGAGTGAAATGAAGCACGTAAGTTATCGACATGAACCTATCGTTACCAATGACTGCGGGTTGACTGCCCAAGGCAGTTCGTAATACATACTCACCACTATGAGCCATGTAACAAATTGCCCTTAACAACCCGTGAGTGAATAGGTGTTGAGTCCAAACAAATAGTACTATCGTTGCTAAGGCAGGTAGACAGCATTCCATGTGTAAACATAACAAACAAGCATTCATTAAGTCACGTATAACATGCGGTAACGGTTAGCGTTTAAGTATTGCGTAGTGTGTTCAAGGTGATTTAGTATAGGTAACGTATGTAACACCCAAAAGTGCAATAAAGCAAAAAGGGATCGGGTATACTCACAGCGATGATGGATTGAAGGGAGCGCAAGAGTGAGATTAGCCTGATCAGAATGATAGCATAACGATAAGCGATACGTAAATGGGTGAGATGTGTCAAAGGATCGGACGGTACTCCGATCGGATAGCCATTCGATCGGGTAGCCGGTTGATCGGGTGACAATCCGCTCGGATGGTCACCCGATCCGGTGACATTTCGAGTGGATTGTTTCTTCGTTTGCGGAAGGATGTGTTTGTGTATGATGGCTTGCCTTTTGAAGTTTTCGTTATAGTATTTTGAAAACAGAGAAGTATCTCTACCTTTCGGGTCGATCGATTGAACGACCGTTCGATCGGGCGACAATCCGGTTGGTTGGACACTTTAGTAAGAACAAGTTCACAGCAGTTTGTCACTCGATCGGATTGTAGTTCGATCGGGTAGCAATCCGTTTGTATCGAACATGTTGAAAATTGTTTAAGTTTTGAAGTTTCAAAACATCACAGGGTCGGATGGTCAGTCGATCGGGTGGCAACCCGATCGGGCGGCAATCCGTTCAGTGTTTAGAACTCTTGAAGTTTGAAATAAAAGTTAAATGTGGGGCCAAGGAGCAAGCCGATCGGTTGACAATCCGATCGGACAGCAGTCCGGTCGGGCGGTCACTCCGTCCTGGTCGACCTGATCGTCTTACACTTGGTTGTTTTTTTTTTATGGTTTGTAGTTTTTATCGAGACGGTGTGTCAACGTGCTAATCAACAGAACCCCATCTTGACCCAAGTGACCCGATCGAACAGGAATCGCCCGTGTTCAACCAGTTAACCGGTTCAAGACGGTTGTTCTTGGTTAACCCGAAGTCGTTTGTCTCGTTGGTAGGACTCAGATCTTGAACCAACACATCACCAAGAAAGTGTAGAAGGTTAGAGCAAGGTCCGATCCCATCGGTTTTGAGTGCATTTGTTGGTGCATACGTCTATCGACTTTGTCTTGTATAGAGTCTTGTATGTATATAGATAGATCAGGGCACGTAGTTTGAGAAAAACGTCAAATATAGGTGAAAAGGGTATTTCGCACGAAATAGCAAACTGCTATTTCGCACAAAATTAACTCTTGGTATTTCGCACGAAATAGGTATTTCATGTGAAAGTGATTTCGTGTGAACCTGTTCATGCGAAATTAGCTAGCCTATAAATAGGTGCCTTGTGATTTCGTTTGAAATAGTTCTAACTTTCCAGTTTCAGTACCGAACTGCTGCCGAAGTGTCTACTCGCTGTAAATCTTTGCCAAATCAATCAAAAAACAGTTTAAAGTGAATATCTAGCTGAATTGGACTTGATACGTTCGTTTCCGCCTTTCGTATTGAGTAAAAACTCTTCTGATCGACTCATTCGGGTCAGAAAACGATCCTACAAGTTGTATCAGAGCTCAGGTTGAAGAGTTCATTCCAATTCAGCTGCAAATTCTGATTTCTACACCTTCTTTTCAAAATTAAACTTGATTTCACGATCAAAAAGTCTTGAATTTCACATATTATACGCGCAATAGTGTTTTAACAAAACCTTGAAAGTTTCAGACTTAAAATCGGACAAAAACTTGATCAATTTTAACAAAATCAGCTCGAGATGATGACATCAGCAGTATTTCGCACGGAATAGCTTCTTGATTTCGCACGAAATTACATTTCGTTTGAAATAGTGGTTGATTTCACACAAAATTAGTATTTCGCGTGAGTATTTCATACGAAATTAGTATTTCGCTTGAAACCGGCTTTCGTTTGGTTATTTCGCACGAAATCACCTATTTCGTGTGAAAATTCTGATTTCGTTTGAATTGATTTCGTTTGAAGCTGTATTGCAGGTCATTTCATTTGAACAGGGTTATTTCCCACCAAAGGATATTCCGCGTGAAAGTTGATTTCGTTTGAACTTGACTGTTTGTGAATTCTTGAAAACCAAAACATGGAAGAGGAATTTTATAACGCATTTGCTACTACCCCGACTACTCCGGCATCTGTTACTCAGAACTTGAACATGGAAAATGAAACGGGTACTGTCACACCCCCAAAATCCACATGCGGAGTACCACCGCTTGGAGGCGTGACTGACCAGGATCCAGCCACCAATTATACTGAGCATTGATTAATAGTAAAAATATTCACCAACCCCAATAGTTAGCAAACATCATAGCTTAAAGTTTTAAAAGTTTAAGTTCGAATAATAGTTTTAGTAAGCAGCGGAAGCATAAACCAAACAGCTTTAAAACAAAGTTCCTAGTTCAAGATTATATAGAACCCAACACACGGGTTTAGACGACCACTACACTTCCCCAAGCCGCAAGCTCCTGAGTTACTGGGTACCTGCAAAGCATGCAGTAGGGTGTCAACAAAAATGTTGGCGAGTTCACGAGGTGTCCAGTTTTAACTTTTCGAAAACGTAGGTTGTTTAGATAAAGCATTTATAATCATGGCATGGGGAGCTACCCCATATGAAAGCTACTAAACTGAAGTTACCGAAACTATTGACGAGAAGATTTTGTGCCCCAGGTCAATGTCTATCGTCATTGACCAAGATGCAAGGTCTACTAGTTCACGCCCGATCTCCCCCGGTCACGGTGTGAGGTTGTCAAACCTAATAGCGCTATCAACTAATAACCCGTTCGCCCCCGGCGATTAATCGGTACTGTAAGCAGGGACTTAATGTGATAGAGATTCGTTTAGTTTTGCTAGTTGTGATTTATAAATAATACCCAAACGCATTTTCCCCCGGAAATAGTAGTTTAAAAGTTATTCTTGATCTTGTTCGTGTCCCTCCCTGGGACGCATGCTTTCAGTGTGTGAACTCACCTTGGGTTGCTCGGCAGTTTAGTTTACTTGGTTAAATACGCTGGTCACCACGTCCTAATATGGTTACCAGTATGGGTCAGGCTCGGATACAAGTAATCACGTATATGGTACACGTATCTAACACATAGCATACAAAACATACAAGGTTATTGGGCCTGCTCTGATACTTGAACAGTTAATCAGTAACACTTAGTCCAGATAAACAGTAACAGGAAAATCATGCAGCCCAAACATTAGATGCGGCCCAATAACGAAAACAAGTAGCCTACTCGAGACAAGGTGGTCTCGAGTCGAGACCGAGAGGTCTCGAGTCGCAACCAAGTGGTCTCGGGTTGTAGCGGGGTGGTCTCGAGTCACGCAAGTGCGAGTCGCAACCTCAGATGTCTCGGGTTCAGTCTCGATTCGAGATCATGAGGTCTCGAGTTGAGACCTTGCTGATTTCGAGCTGTTACTTGGTAGCTTGATGGTCTCGAGTCGAGAACGGAGGTCTCGACTTGCACACCTGATGACCGAACCTTCTAGAACCTGTTCGATTGTACTATCCAATAGAATTTCATGTTCATGATCCTTAGTACTAACCAATACAATTTCACCAACATGTTTTCTTGTCTATTCTTAATACAAAACAGATCAAAACACCCAATTTCCACATATTCATTGCATATTCAAACAGCTCATACCATGTTCATATAGTTCATCTTTAGGGTTTTCACCATCACACATGATTATTCAAATAACACACATCATTCACTCGAGATTTAATCAAACCAACACATTTTCTATGACTCAATGTAACATGCATTCCATAAGCAACAATGGTATAGTATTTCATTCTTTTCTTTAAGAACATTTATGTGCAACAATCATGACCAATGTCCTAATCAGCCTATAGTCATGCATATTATTTTCACAAGAATAACATACTCATAATCACCAACATAATATTCACACAATCTACCCTAGCTTATCCGAATAGTACAATGCTTGCCTATCCTCCATATTCATCCATGTGAACATTCAAAATCACAAGCCACCATCATGCTATAAATTCACTCTAATGACACCATTTTATACCTAAACATTTAGTAATGCACTTAAAACACTAACCGGTTGTGAGAAGGCACCGAGATAAGAAAGAAGACGAGAAAATGGAGTGTCCGAGTGATGATGATGAGCTTGGCCGAGTCTCCTTGTTGTTGCCGATTGATCCGAGAGGAAGAAGGGGAAGGGTGATGCTTGATTGTTAGGTTTTAAGGTTTTCTAGAGAGAGGGAGTGAGGATGAAGTGAGAGAGAGTGTAAAGGAGAGTGTGTGAGGGTTTTAGGTTTATATTTAGAGGGTGGTGCACCCTAAGTGGGTTTCCGAGTGGGCTTCAAGGGGATCTCGGCCTAATCCGACTTGGGCCACTCGAGACCGAATAGTCTCGAGTCAGGTCCTTGTGTTTTGAGTTGAGATGTGCAAGGCCCAACCGGCCCACTACTTTATTGTTTACTCGAGACCGAGTGGTCTCGAGTCGTGGTCTGGGTTCCCTAGTACTCATATATATATATAACACACATACTTAATACAAGGATTACATACTCATTAAGATAAGTTCACGAACTTTCATTTAGTAGTATATATATACACACAATGCAATTACGAGATATTTGCTCGGGAAAACCTAGAGTGTCATAATATCCCCAAGTTTTAAGAACTTTTGTCCCGAAAGTTAAGGCAGCCACTGACAAGCTAGTATAAGTGAGAACGTTTCAACGGGGTGTCACATCATCCCCCCGTTAGTTTGGAATTTCGTCCCGAAATTCGGTTGTAGCTTCAGTGCTGGGAGTTTCATTAGGGAACAACTGGGGATACTTGCGCTTCATCTGGTCTTCCCGCTCCCAGGTAAACTCTGGGCCACGTCGCGAGTTCCAACGGACTCGCACGAGAGGTATCTGGCTACGTTTGAGGGTCTTGATCTCTCGATCCGTGATCTCAATCGGCTCCTCAGTAAAATGTAGCTGTTCGTCAATAGTAAGTTCCTTGAAAGGAATGACGAGTGTTTCATCTGACAGACACTTCTTCAGATTAGACACATGAAAGACGTTGTGCACCGCACTCAGCTCCTCAGGCAGATTCAATCTATAAGCAACCTTACCAATTTTCTCGGTAATTTCAAAGGGTCCGACATATCGTGGGTTAAGCTTGCCTCGTTTTCCAAAACGAACCACACCCTTCCAGGGTGAGACTTTAAGTAGAGCCCGGTCACCAACCTGGAACTCTAGCGGTTTCCTATCCTTATCAGCGTAACTCTTCTGACGGTCACGAGCTGCCGCCATGCGTTGTCTGATCTGGGCAATCCTTTCCGTGGTGTCTACCACAAGCTCTGGACCTGTGATCTGGCTGTCACCAACTTCTGCCCAGCAAAGAGGCGATCGGCATTTACGACCGTATAATGCCTCAAAGGGTGCTGCCTGAATGCTGGTGTGGTAGCTGTTGTTGTAAGAGAATTCCACTAACGGTAGGTGCTTTTCCCAACCCTTGCCAAAATCAATCACACATGCCCTAAGCATGTCTTCAAGTGTTTGGATGGTGCGTTCAGACTGCCCATCCGTTTGTGGGTGATAAGCGGTGCTCATGTCTAAACGTGAGCCAAAGGATTTGTGCATAGCTTGCCACAACTCAGAAGTAAAACGCGCATCTCGATCGGAAATAATAGAGGTCGGCACCCCGTGCTTCGAAACCACCTCCTTTAAGTATACCTCTGCTAAGGTAGAGAACTTGTCTGTTTCTTTAATAGCCAAAAAGTGTGCAGACTTTGTTAATCGGTCCACTATCACCCAAATGGTGTCATTTCCGCGTTGAGACCTAGGCAAGCCGGTAACAAAATCCATGGAAATTTGCTCCCATTTCCACTGTGGGATCTCTGGTTGTTGGAGTAGGCCCGATGGTTTCTACCATTAGCTAATTCAACGATGTGCTTAGAGCTTAACGGCGTAAGAGTGGACTTAAGCTTCTTACTAATACGTAGGGATACATAACTAGCATCTGCTCCAGAATCAAACAATATGGAAACATAACGATCATTAAGTAGGAACCTACCCGCTACAACGTTGGGGTCGTTCCTCGCTTCTCCAGCTCCAATCACAAAAGCCCTTCCTCTTGCACCATTCCCAGCATTGTTGGTGTTGTTTATGTTATTTCCCGCACCCTGGTTGTGGTTGTTCTGGTTTAACTGAGGACAATTCTTCTTAATGTGCCCCTCGGCTCCGCACTGGAAACAGCCCTTGATATTCCCATGATGCTGCTGTTGCTGTGGTTGGTTCTGCCTTGCGGGATGAGGGCTCCTACAATCCTTGGCCTCATGCCCCATCTTGTTGCATCGCTGACACTTGTTCCTCGCACAGGGCCCATTGTGATGTCGATTACACTTGTTACATTTGGGGAGATGGCCCTGGTAGCTGCCCTGCTGCTGAGGGCCCTTGTTTTTCTCAGTTTTCCTTTGCTGGGCTGGGGCCTGAGTGGGGTTAGCATCCTTGCCCTGATTTCCATCCCACTTTCGTTTGTTGTCACTAGAAGCTCCGACAGTAGCACTGATCCTTTTGGGCAGCTTGCCCTCCTCCACTGCCTGATCGGTGAGTTTGTGAGCCAGACGGACCACTGGCTGAATGGTATTGAGGTTGGCTGAGGTCACATGGCTCCGGATTTCTGGGGCCAAACCTTTGATGTATAATTCGATCTTTCGATACATAGGACGAGACATATTTGGGCAAAGAGCAGCATAGTCATTGGACTGTTTGGTGTAGGTCTCGATCTCTGATCCAACCATCTTGAGCTCATAGTACTCGTTTTCGAGTTTGTGGATGTCATCCCTGTGACAGTACTCTTCCTTGATCATGTCCTTGAAATCTTCCCATGCAGTAGCATTTGCAGTCTCCAAACCAAGCATCTGAATCTGTGCCTTCCACCATGAAAGCGCCATTGGTTATAGTGAACTTGGTTTTAAAAAGAAAGTCTTTTTGAGAAAAACCAGACTATAACCCGCGACTCGTGACGACACTACACTCCAAGGGCAAGACTCAACTTATTAGACCTCATAGCTCGGACTTGTGTTTACTTGCTTGTTTACTTTATGTTGTTGTTCTACTATACGTACTAGTGTGCCTAATCAGATAGATACACATCTCTCTTCTATCTCATTCTCGCTATATTACGACATCACACTCATACTGTGTATTCTGGTTATGAAGACAATGAGTGGACGCGGAAGAGGAAACGTTAACATGACCCAGGCTCATTTCACTAACTTGCTCAACACGGTGGCTGCAGCTTTTGCAGCTCACCCTGGAGGTAAACTCGTTACTTTAGGATGTTTAGATCCTACCCCCGTATCGTCTTTTCACCAATAAGCCTATTCGCTTCGCTTCTCACAACAGGTCAGCAAGCGCCTGCGCAACCACGAGTTTGTACCTTCAAAACCTTCATGGATTGCAAGCCTCTCCCTTTCAACGGCACTGAGGGTGCCATAGGCCTTTTACACCGGATTGAAAAGGCCGAAGTTGTTTTTGCTGTTTGCGAGTGTCCCCTACTAATTGGGTGAAGTTTGCGACTGGTACGCTTGAAGGAAACGCGCTTTCATGGTGGAAGGCACAGATTCAGATGCTTGGTTTGGAGACTGCAAATGCTACTGCATGGGAAGATTTCAAGGACATGATCAAGGAAGAGTACTGTCACAGGGATGACATCCACAAACTCGAAAACGAGTACTATAAGCTCAAGATGGTTGGATCAGAGATCGAGACCTACACCAAACAGTCCAATGACTATGCTGCTCTTTGCCCAAACATGTCTCGGCCTATGTATCGAAGGATCGAATTGTACATCAAAGGTTTGGCCCCAGAAATCCGGAGCCATGTGACCTCAGCCAACCTCAATACCATTCAGCCAGTGGTCCGTCTGGCTCACAAACTCACCGATCAGGCAGTGGAGGAGGGCAAGCTGCCCAAAAGGATCAGTGCTACTGCCGGAGCTTCTAGTGACAACAAACGAAAGTGGGATGGAAATCAGGGCAAGGATGCTAACCCCACTCAGGCCCCAGCCCAGCAAAGGAAAACTGAGAACAACAAGGGCCCTCAGCAGCAGGGCAGCTACCAGGGCAATCTCCCCAAATGTAACAAGTGTAATCGACATCACAATGGGCCCTGTGCGAGGAACAAGTGTTAGCGATGCAACAAGATGGGGCATGAGGCCAAGGATTGTAGGAGCCCTCATCCCGCAAGGCAGAACCAACCACAGCAACAGCAGCATCATGGGAACATCAAGGGCTGTTTCCAGTGCGGAGCCGAGGGGCACATTAAGAAGAATTGTCCTCAGTTAAACCAGAACAACCACAACCAGGGTACGGGAAATAACAACAACAACACCAACAATGCTGGGAATGGTGCAAGAGGAAGGGCTTTTGTGATTGGAGCTGGAGAAGCGAGGAACGACCCCAACGTTGTAGCGGGTAAGTTCCTACTTAATGATCGTTATGTTTCCATATTGTTTAATTCTGGAGCAGATGCTAGTTATGTATCCCTACGTATTAGTAAGAAGCTTAAGTCCACTCTTACGCCGTTAAGCTCTAAGCACATCGTTGAATTAGCTAATGGTAGAAACCTCGAGGCCTCACACGTTATTCGTAACTGCAAACTAGAATTGTCTGGTCAAACCTTCCGTATCGATCTCTTCCCCATCAGTCTCGGAAGCTTCGACGTCGTTATTGTTATGGATTGGTTATCCAAGCATCGAGCTGAAATTCTCTGCCAAGAGAAAGCTGTTCATATTCCCCGTCCTCCTGGCAAACCCCTTATCGTCCAAGGCGACAAAAGCGGAGAAGTTACAGGCATCATTTCATTCTTAAAGGCCCAGAAGTGTTTACAAAGGAAAACAGGATTGAAGATTTTCTAGTTGTACGCGACTATACGGAGGTATTCCCGGAAGAACTACCTGGACTCCCTCCTCACCGTCAGGTCGAATTTCAAATCGAGCTAGCTCCCGGAGCAGCACCTATAGCTCATGCACCTTATCGTCTAGCTCCCACAGAACTCAAGGAACTTTCTACTCAACTACAAGAACTTTTGGACAAAGGTTTTATCCATCCTAGCTCATCACCCTGGGGAGCCCCAGTGCTTTTTGTCAAAAAGAAGGATGGCACATTCCGAATGTGCATTAATTACCGCGAACTGAACAAGGTTACCATCAAGAACCGTTATCCACTTCCCCGTATCGACGATCTGTTCGACCAGCTGCAAGGGTCGAGCTATTATTCCAAGATTGATCTGCGATCGGGCTATCATCAGCTGAGAGTCCGCGATGAGGACATCTCTAAGACTGCCTTCAGAACCCGCTATGGTCACTACGAATTCCTTGTCATGCCCTTCGGAATGACAAACGCACCTGCGATCTTCATGGATCTCATGAACCGAGTGTGCAAACCCTACCT
The DNA here is from genome assembly GCA_030545235.1 of Helianthus tuberosus. NCBI lineage: Eukaryota > Viridiplantae > Streptophyta > Magnoliopsida > Asterales > Asteraceae > Helianthus > Helianthus tuberosus. Next base: position 107,422,362 of record CM060437.1, read on the forward strand.
CGATAAGTTCGTGATTGTGTTTATTGACGACATCCTAATTTACTCAAAAAGTCAAGAGGAGCACGAACGACACCTGCGTCTTATTCTCGAACTCCTTCGCAATGAGCAACTGTACGCCAAATTCTCGAAATTTGATTTCTGGCTTAGAGAAGTCCACTTCCTTGGGCACATCGTCAATCAGGATGGGATTCATGTCGACCCCGCTAAGATCGAATCCATTAAGAACTGTCCTATACCTAGGACTTCGACCGAAGTTCGCCAATTCTTGGGATTGGCAGGATACTATCGAAGATTTATCAAGGGATTTTCTAAGATCGCTCAACCACTTACGACCCTCACTCAGAAGGGTGTTGCTTACAAATGGAGTGATGCCCAGGAATCTGCCTTTCAGGAACTAAAGAAGAACCTTTGTAGTGCTCCCATTCTTTCTTTACCTGAAGGTACCGACGACTTTGTTGTTTACTGCGACGCTTCAATTCAAGGACTGGGTTGCGTGTTGATGCAACGCGAGAAGGTTATTGCTTACGCTTCGCGACAACTCAAGATCCACGAACGAAACTACACGACACATGACTTAGAATTCGGAGCTGTGGTCTTCGCGCTCAAGATTTGGAGACATTACTTGTACGGTACCAAGTGCACGATTTACACCGATCACAAGAGTCTCCAGCACATAATGGAACAAAAGGAGTTGAATATGCGGCAACACCGATGGGTCGAACTCCTAAACGACTACGAGTGTGCGATTAGATATCATCCAGGCAAGGCTAATGTGGTAGCCGATGCCCTCAGCAGAAAGGAGACCAAACCTAAGTGTGTTCGTGCCTTACAGCTCACCATCCACTCGAACCTCCCTAAGCAAATCCGAAGCGCTCAAGCCGAAGCATTGAAAGCCGAGAACGTCAGGGCTGAGTCCCTGCGAGGATCAAGGAAACGGCTAGAACAAAAAGAAGATGGTGCTTACTACGTAAACGGGCGTATATGGGTCCCACTTTATGGGGAATTGCGCAAGCTTGTAATGGATGAAGCCCATAAGTCCCGTTACTCAGTACATCCTGGTTCGGATAAGATGTACCACGACTTAAAGACTACATATTGGTGGCCTGGCATGAAAGCCCGCATGGCAACCTATGTCAGAAAATGTTTGACTTGTGCAAGAGTTAAGGCTGAGTATCAGAAACCATCGGGCCTACTCGAACAACCAGAGATCCCACAATGGAAATGGGAGAAAATTACCATGGATTTTGTTACCGGCTTGCCTAGGTCTCAACGCGGAAATGACACCATTTGGGTGATAGTGGATCGATTAACTAAATCTGCCCACTTTTTAGCTATTAAAGAAACAGACAAGTTCTCTACCTTAGCAGAGGTATACTTAAAAGAAGTGGTTTCGAAGCACGGAGTGCCAACCTCTATTATTTCCGATCAAGACGCGCGTTTTACTTCTGAATTGTGGCAAGCTATGCACAAATCTTTTGGCTCACGATTAGACTTGAGCACCGCTTATCATCCGCAAACGGATGGGCAATCTGAACGCACCATCCAAACCCTCAAACGTAGCCAGATACCCCTCGTACGAGTTCGTTGGAACTCGAGCCGTGGCCCAGAGTTTACCTGGGAGCGGGAAGATCAGATGAAGCACAAGTATCCCCAATTATTCCCAAATGAAACTCCCAGCACTGAAGCTACAACCGAATTTCGGGACGAAATTCCAAACTAACGGGGGGATGATGTGACACCCCGTTGAAACACTCTCACTCATAACTAGCTTGACAGTGGCTGCTTTAACATTCGGGACGAAAGTTCTTAGAACTTGGGGATAATGTGACACTCTGGATTTTTCCGAACAACCTTCTAGTTCAGTATTTCGTGTACGTACTATTATTAATTGAAAGGTGTGAATTATTTTGATGGGCTATGTGTTGATAACGTGTATGTAATATATATGTATATATAGATACTCGCGAACCGAAACCACGACTCGAGACCACCCGGTCTCGAGTGAACAGTGAACAGTTGGGCCGTTTGGGCCGCACCTCCCTTAGCCCACTCGGAAACCCACTTAGGATGCACCACCCTCTAAATATAAGCCAAAAACCATCACACACTCTCCTTTACACTCTCCCTCACTTCATCCTCACTCTCTCTCTCTCTCTAGAAAACCTTAAACCCTAACAATCAAGCATCACTCCTCCCCTTTCTTCCTCTCGGATCAATCGGCAACAACAAGGAGGCTCGGCCAAGCTCATCATCATCACTCGGACACTCCGTTTCTCATCTTCTTTCTTGTCTAGGTGCCTTTTCACAACCGGTTAGTGTTTTGTGGTTTGTTTAATCTTTGGACAATTTGGGATACATAACAATACTACTTTGTTGAATAAATGTGATGTATAATTAAGATGTTTTGCTTTGAATGACCGAATGATGAATGATGTGTCATTGTGTGATAAGGTTTTGTTAAGATATTTTGAATGGTAAATCATTGTATGCTCACATGATTCTTGTTATCAAAATTTAGTGCCATAAGTTGTAGAATTGAGGATATACACATGTCTTGAATTTAAAGATGAATGATGAAAACCCTAGAGTTGAACTACATGAACATGTTATGAATATTTAAAAATGCCTGATGTAGTATATGAAAACCCTAAAGATGATGAACTATTTGAATGCATTATGAACATGATATGAAGATTTGAATTGTGTGTTTTGATCCGTTTTGAATGAAGGTTAGACAAGAAAATGTGTTTATGCATTTTGGTTGGATAGTACAAATTGGACAGGTTCTAGAAAGTCTCGGTCATCAGGTGTGCAAGTCGAGACCCCCGGTCTCGACTCGAGACCATCGAACTACAACTCGAGATCGCGGTGATTGCGACTCGAGACCACATGGTGACAACTCGAGACAGACTTCAGGGATTCAAGGCCATCAAGGTCTCGACTCGAGACCCCATGATCTCGACTTGAGATGGGACTCGAGACCTCTGAGATTGCGAATCAAACCTGCACTACTCGAGATCACTCCACTACAACCCGAGACCATTTGGTTGCGACTCGAGACCTCTCGGTCTCGACTCGAGACCTCTCGGTCTCGACTCGAGACCTCTCGGTCTCGACTCGAGACCACCTTGTCTCGAGTGGGCTACTGGTCTCCGTTATTGGGCCAAAGTATATGGACTGTTCATGTATGTTACTGATTAACTGGACTATGTGTTAATTGTTACTGTTCGACTGTACCACTATTAGAGCAGGCCCAATAACCTTGTGTGTTTTGTATGCATACCACGTGTTAGATACGTGTAGAATATACGTGATTTCTCTGTACCCAACCTGACCTATACTTGTAACCATATTAGGACGTGGTGACCAGCATACTTGACCGAGTAAACTGCCTAGCAACCCAAGGTGAGTTCACACACTGAAAGCATGCGTCCCAGGGAGGGACACGAACAAGATCAAGAATAACTTTTAAACTACTATTTCCGGGGGAAAATGCGTTTGGGTATTATTTATAAATCACAACTAGCAAAACTAAACGAATCCCTATCACATTAAGTCCCTGCTTACAGTACCGATTAATCCCCGGGGGCGAACGGGTTATTAGTTGATAGCGCTATTAGGTTTGACAACCTCACACCATGACCGGGGGAGATCGGGCGTGAACTAGTAGACCTTGCATCTTGGTCAATGAGGATAGACATTGACCTGGGGCACAAAATCTTCTCGTCAATAGTTTCGGTAACTTCAGTTTAGTAGCTTTCATATGGGGTAGCTCCCCATGCCGTGATTATAAATGCTTTATCTAAACAACCTACGTTTTCGAAAAGTTAAAACTGGACACCTCGTGAACTCGCCAACATTTTTGTTGACACCCTACTGCATGCTTTGCTGGTACCCAGTAACTCAGGAGCTTGCGGCTTGGGGAAGTGTAGTGGTCGTCTAAACCCGTGTGTTGGGTTCTATATAATCTTGAACTAGGAACTTTGTTTTAAAGCTGTTTGGTTTATGCTTCCGCTGCTTACTTAAACTATTATTCGAACTTAAACTTTTAAAACTTTAAGCTATGATGTTTGCTAACTATTGGGGTTGGTGAATATTTTTACTATTAATCAATGCTCAGTATAATTGGTGGCTGGATCCTGGTCAGTCACGCCTCCAAGCGGTGGTACTCCGCATGTGGATTTTGGGGGGGTGACAGATTGGTCACATCCGATAAAATTGGAACGATACAGAGAAGATTAGCATGGCCCCTGCGCAAGGATGACACACACAAATCGAGAAAATGGAGTGTCCGAGTGATGATGATGAGCTTGGCCGAGTCTCCTTGTTGTTGCCGATTGATCCGAGAGGAAGAAGGGGAGGGGTGATGCTTGATTGTTAGGTTTTAAGGTTTTCTAGAGAGAGGGAGTGAGGATGAAGTGAGAGAGAGTGTAAAGGAGAGTGTGTGAGGGTTTTAGGTTTATATTTAGAGGGTGGTGCACCCTAACTGGGTTTCCGAGTGGGCTTCAAGGGGATCTCGGCCTAATCCGACTTGGACCACTCGAGACCGAATAGTCTGGAGTCAGGTCCTTGTGTTTTGAGTTGAGATGTGCAAGGCCCAACCGGCCCACTACTTTATTGTTTACTCGAGACCGAGTGGTCTCGAGTCGTGGTCTCGGTTCCCTAGTACTCATATATATATATATAACACATACTTAATACAAGGATTTCATACTCATTAAGATAAGTTCACGAACTTTCATTTAGTAATATATATATACACACAATGCAATTACGAGATATTTGCTCGGGAAAACCTAGAGTGTCACATTATCCCCAAGTTTTAAGAACTTTCATCCCGAAAGTTAAGGCAGTCACTGACAAGCTAGTATAAGTGAGAACGTTTCAACGGGGTGTCACAGGTACCATGCAAAAACCGCCAAAGCTCATGAATATTGAGGAGTATAAAGGATGGGAGGAGCGATTCGAAGATTGGGTGCAAGCAAATTACTTGGATGCTTGGGAATGTGCTGAAACAAAATATATCAGACCATTGAATGATGATGAAGAGGAGATTGCTATTAAAGATCTAAGTGTTGATGATAGAAAAAAATACAAAAATGAAAAAATGATGATTAGTCTATTGCATCAAGCAGTTAAGGAAGATATCTTGGTCTTACTGCAACACAATGGAAGTGCATATTCAATTTGGAAAGCATTAAAATCAAAGTTTGTTAGAAGTAAAGAAATGATCAAGAACAAAAAATCACTTTTGAAAAAGGAATTTGATCTATTTCGTGGGTTGAGAACTGAGAGCACTAAACAGATCATCGAAAGATATTGCAATCTGTTAGTCAACATGAAGAGGGTGAGCATTACAAAAGATAATGAAGAATTGATTGAGAAGTTGGCTGATGCATTGCCACATGAAACTTGGGGTACATATCTCATGATGTTGAGAAATAAGAAAGATTTTAGCAATTTGACACTGAGTAAGTTCATTGAAAAACTTGAAGCTCAGGAAATGGAACAAAGAAAGATTTCAAGAATGGAATATTTTGATGGAGAACAAGATATCGGTCTTTATTACAAAGGAGGTATTAATGATAAGACCAACATGTCACCAAAGGTTGAGACTGCCTTCAATGCTAAAAGTTCATCCGGAGGGTCATCTAAAGGATAAAACAGCAAAACAAGTTTTTCTTCATATCCATCATTTGATCCTAACATTTCTGCACCCAAGAATGGCAAGATGTTACAATGCAACATTGTATTAAACCTTGAAAATGATCAGAATTTCTCGGAAGAGGTTGCAAAAAGTCACATGTCATTGTTGGGAACTGTTTTAGAGTCATATGAAAGTTTAGTAGCAGGAAGGATCGGGAATCCAATGTTGACAAAAGAGGATTATGATCAGATTGATGCTGAGGAGATGGAATTGATGGATATAAAGTGGTGTTTAGCGAGTGTTTTGAGAAGAGCCGAAAAGTTTAAACAAATTACGGGAAGAGATGATTTCCGTGATGCAAATGTTTCTACTTTAGGTTTTGATAAATCTAAAGTTACTTGTTTTCGTTGCAGAGAAAAAGGACACTTCAAGAGAGAGTTCACAAATCGCGAAGCAAGTGGAGCTCAAAATCCGTTCAACAACAATGATTACTACCGGAAAGCAATTTATCATCAAGTTGTTCAACAACCACATCAACAACAACCACAAACTGCTCATGCCAGGAAGGAGATTGAAGAATCATCAAAGAAAGCTTGTATGGTGAATCAAGTGATAAAAAGTCAACAAAAGGATCCAGTTGGGACAAATATATTTCAGCTGACAGCAAAGCATGTCTGATAGATCAAGATGATGAAAGACTACCAGAAGGTTTTAGCTGGAAAAATTTCAGTTGGGATGACTATGATCCTAACAAAACTCCAAATCACAAAGCTTTTGTTGCTCAAGTTGCTGAAGACAGTGATAATGATGATGATTATTATGCAAAAAGAATGAAAGAGCATTTAAGAATGCTAGAAGAGAGTGACAGTGATGATGAAAAAGCTCGAAAGAAAAAGAAGAAAGTTAAAAAACAAGTTAGCAGTGATGATGAAGAAGTTCGAGTGATAAGGAAAAAGGTCAAAGACATTCCAGTTTTCATAGTTGAAGCTGATGCACAAAAGATTCCGGTGATATGTGAAAACTGTGAAGAGGTAAAGAAGCAAAACAGTACATTGATCCATAACATGAACAGATTGAAAGAATCTTACGATGTTTTGAATAAAGCAATGAATCAATACAATCAGTCAAGCAGTGAACAAGCAACAGCTATGAAGACACTTCAAGGAGCTTTCATGACAAAGCAGAAAGTGGTCAACAATTATATTGAGAAGTGTGCTGTACTGGAACAGAAACTGGAAACTCAGAGGATGGAAACAGAAAGGGTAAACAGGTTGTTAAAAAGTCACTCATGTACTTCTTATGTTATTGACAGGATTTATCCAACCGTTGAAGGCATGAAGGCATTTGAAGAAGAGGAAGTATCTGAAGAAAAAAATTCTGAGAAGAAAAAGGATACTGAAGTGAAAAATTCTGGTAAGAAACATAGTGCCAGTTACAACAAGTGTCGACCCCCACTTGAAAATGGATATTCTCCATGAAATCCAAATTCAGAAAGAGTCAAAAAGGCAACCAACTTACAGTGGGAGTCTGAGTCTTCAGAAAATTTGCCAGACAACATTGATGTTACTTTCACATCGTCTGACACTGATCATGAGTCTGAGTTAATAAAGAAAGTGGTCGATCAGGTGTTGGATAACGATGAAACCGAGGAGTCAAAATCAGAGTCAAATTCAGAGTCAAAGCCTGAAACGTCAAGTCCAATAGTCAAAAAGGGCAAACGGGTTTACAATAATGAGTTTCTGTTATCAAAATCTAATTTGAATGATGAAACATTCAAAGTGGCTTATACTTTGAATGATTCGGACAAATTATATTCTGATGAAGAATTTCCAATAAAAGGTGTTAAAACTGAAATGATTAAAAAGGTTTTCAAACTAACAGAAATTAATATTTCTGAAATAAAAGATGTAAATCTTTCTGAAAAACCTAAACTTTACACCTCAAGAGCTCAACAAAGGTTAAACAAGAAAAAGGGTTACAGTTCTGGTTCGGGTTTTCAAAAGAAACCAAACCATAACGGTAATTTCAAAAGGAAAGGTCTTGGATTTATTCCACCTAAAAATCGTAAAAATGAGAAAATTTATAAACCAAAAACTGTGTTTGTTTCAGGAACATCATCTGAAGAAGAAAAAGAGAAGCTGTTCAGGAATCAATCAAACAAAGAATTCCTTGCTAAGAAGCAAGAGGAAATGAAGAAGGAAATTGCTCAGAAGAAAGAGACGAGAACCTGTTTTCAATGCAAAACCGTTGGTCATATTGCCAGGAATTGTCCTAAGGCAATCCAAACAAAACAGGGAGTTTCTCTTAAACTGAAAGAAAAGATGGTTGAGAATGAACCACCAACCAAACAATTCAAAGTTTTTAAAAATTCGAAGTTTGAGGTTGGTGAATGTTCAAAAAGGTTTTACAAGAGAAGGGTGAATCTTGACAACCACAAGTGGGTTGTTAAGAAATTTGTTGATAGTTCAAGCAATGATTCTGATTCGTCAAAATCAGAAGAGCTATTTTCTGGCGATGAATCTGATTCCACAAAGTCAGAGGAGCCACAAGCTGAGTTAAAATTGGAAACATCAGTGCCGTCAATGGATGATGTCAATTTTCCACCATTGCGGGCTGAAAATTTTAAACAAAAAGTTGGTAAAGTTGAAATTTCAAATCAATTTTTCTCTGTAAAGAAAGAATTTGATATTGAAAAAGCCTTTAACCCCACAGTTAAAAACATTTTTGGAAAAATGGTTAACGAGAAGGTCCAAGGGGTAAAGGAATTTTATGAGAGGAAAACAAAGAAACAAGGTAAAGATGGGTAATCCCAGGTTTGTGACTGGGATGGAACCTATTATGATTAAAAACCAGGACTCGTCGGAGCTCCCAAGTTGGTAATCGTGGAGCAGGAATCGGCATCTTTCTTGAATTTTGTGTGGTTGTGAAAACTTACAAGTGGTAAATCAGGGACATTAAGTTGTACTTGATTTCCTACAAGTGGTAGTTTTCTTGAAAAGTGTTATATTTTTACATGTGTTTTTGGTGATGAGAACCTACAAGTGGTTGATGAAGGTTTTCATTTTCAAAAGATAAATCAAGGTCATTAAATTAAACTTGATTTAACTTTCATTCAAGTGGTTAAGAAAACAAAGTGATGAATGAATCCCCATTCTTACAAGTGGTAAAATCAGCAAAACTTATTTTCCAAAAAAAACATTTGATTAAAACAAACTTAAGTGTTTTGAAATCATAATGGGTAAATAGTTTGTTGTCAGGGGAAGTTCTAATTGTTTATGCCAAGTGAATGGCGATTTGAAGCAATTCACAACAGTTGTCACTTTATACGTACTATTTGTTTTCAAATTTCTCTTAAATGCTTTTGCAGTTTAGGGGGAGTATAGAATTTCAGAAAATCCAAAAACATTAAAAAATTTGAAAAAGGCAAAAACATGATAAATCAAAAATGAGTTTTGTTGTGAAAAAGAGGAAATGATAGTACATCAGTGGACTATCACAGCATGCTAAATAATTGGAAAGTCAAAAGTGATAAACGGTCTCACTGATGATGTGCCAGTAGGTTTTTGCACATTTAGTAGATTGTGTCGAGATATCAACCTAAATTTCAAACTTACTTATCTCGTGGGGAACATCTCGGATATATGGGTAACCCCCGAAATCTTGTTTGAAAGGTCCCTCTTTCTGAGATACTAGGTCTTTATGCTTAGTGATATATGGGGTATTATCCCGGGACTTCTGATTTTGCGGAAGCAATGGCCTAGTCCCCGTATAATACTTTACGCTTGCTTGAAATATAGCTCCACCCTTAGCATAAAAATGATGAAACATTGAAAAATGCTAATCATGTGTTGTTGAAGAAAAGATTCTCTAAAGGGAACACACCAAAAGTCGAAGCCGTTATCTCTCTGATTTTGCGGAAGCAATAGCCTGAGCTCTTACGGCCCTCGCATTTAACCCCTTACAGATATCATCTAGGTATACTCACCTGTAAGACTTAATATTGGGATCTGGATACGGGAGCATATTCTGAGGTGGAACACATGAATAAGTTTAAGTCTCTAAAACATTAATCTCGTATCTCAAAACAGTTGAACTTTGTGTGAAAATTTAAGTGGATCAGTATACTGACAATCTAAGTGAATCGTTTAGAACTTAAAATGTTTATAGCTTAATGGTGTTGGTGATTTATCTCAGAAACTGATATGATCCGCTTACACAAACTCACAAAAATATTGTCTGTAAATATTTCTTTACTACATTTCATTAAAATCAAAAATCCAAAAAGATTTTCGGAGTGTTTTAGCATTTTTTTTTGAAAAATTCAAAAAGATTTTCGACAACTGATCTTGGAAAGCTGATTTTCAAAATTCCAAGTGCTAAACACGATGAACAAAAGGTTTGGGAGAGTTTGTTTGAGATGTTTAAAGATGAAATTTAAAAAAAAATGTTATTTCTACAAGTGGTTCATCGGAGATTAATATTGTAAAATCATTTATTGATTGACTAATACCTGCAAGTGGTTCTTCAAAGATTTTAAATGTTAAATCATTTTGAGCTATTTCTACAAGTTGTATATAAATTTGTCAAATTTTAAATTTGTGAAATTTATTGTGAGGTAGAGTTGTCTGCAGGTTAGCTAGGTTCCTGATCCTAAGCTGAATGAGAGACAGGCTACAATCTTGGAACAGAATGGAAGCCAGGTTACAATCCTAATTCTGTGAGAGCCAAGTTCTGATCCTGGAACTGAAGCCTATGCTAGTTGTTGATGCTGATGAATTTAAGGAATCAAGAGATCTGATCAAGAGAATTAGAAAGCTTGAAAGTCAGATTGCGATTCTGGAATTAAAGATTAGATCAACATTCAAGGGGGAGATTAGCTGATAGAGAGAAGAGAAGGAATTGAGGATGCTTTACATTGTTAGATACTTCAATAGAGTTCGAGAGGACTGATAAAGACTGAAGATTGAAGACTCGACACTGAAGACTTCGTCAACATCCGAGGGGGAGTCTGTTGGTGCATACGTCTGTCGACTTCGTCTTGTATCGAGTCTTGTATGTATATAGATAGATCAGGGCACGTAGTTTGAGAAAAATGTCAAATATAGGTGAAAAGGGTATTTCGCACGAAATAGGTATTTCGTGTGAAAGTGATTTCGTGTGAACCTGTTCATGCGAAGTTAGCTAGCCTATAAATAGGTGCCTTGTGATTTCGTTTGAAATAGTTCTAACTTTCCAGTTTCAGTACCGAACTGCTGCCGAAGTGTCTACTCGCTGTAAATCTTTGTTAAATCAATCAAAAGACAGTTTAAAGTGAATATCTAGCTGAATTGGACTTGATACGTTCGTTTCCGCCTTACGTATTGAGCAAAAACTCTTCTGATCGACTCATTCAGGTTAGAAAACGATCCTACAGCATTGAGTGTAAAAGAGTTGAAAGAAAGTTAGAAACCATCTTTCAATCCTTTTTTTACCATGAATATGTTCAGATCTATGCAAGATCTTTGTTTATTTGTGTGGAAATCGTTCAGATCTACGTTGTTCTTGGTGGTTTAAAGCCAAAACATGAAGTTCATAAGAACACCATGATGACATCATCCTAGAACACCTCAAATCTAGTGATTTCATGGTTAAAAGTTAAGATTCAAAAGATAGAAAGGTGTAAGGGTGCGTGTAGGTTGAATACTTACAAGAATCGCGAGAAATCGGAGAAAAGTGGGCAAGAAGCGCTGGTCAGACGAGAGAGTGCAAAAGGTGAAGTTATGAGGTTGATAGGGGGTATTTATAGGCTTACCATAAAAGGAAAGGGTTGGTCGATCGAGTGGTTACCCTGGTCGGGTGGCAGCCCGATCGAGTGGCACCTCGATCGAATGGCAGCCTGATCGAGTGGCACCTCGATCGAATGGCATCCCGATCGGGTGGCAGCTCGATCGGCTGGCCACTCGATTGGAGGGCACGGCGCAATGTGTTTTGCGATTTCGAATTGCGTGCTGATCGTTGCGATGTGATTCGAGCGAGCGATGCGACAAATTTTCTTATCAAATTACTTTTAATTCCAACTACTATATCAATATACAAGCATCCTTACTTAATGTTCATTTAGCGTTTGCGATTCGATTGCGATTGCGTTTTGATTAATCACCACAACAACATAAATAACATACACAAATAACACATAAAAGGGCATGCACACATAAAAGAACAATAACTAAAATGCGTAATTCGAGCTGCGAGTGCGATAGCCATAAGCGATAAATCGAATAAACATGCGATAAAGAGCAGTAAATAGCGATTACTATGCGATTATTAATAGATACTCCACGTAATAAAACTAAAGTGATAATAAAATTAGACTAATTACAAGTCAAAGAAGTCAACCTTGAATTTGACCTTGACTTTCGAAACACGGGGTGTTACAGCCTCCCCTAGTTGAGGGAATTTCGTCCCGAAATTAGGCCGAAGCCGTAACAAACAATTGTGGGTACTTCGCCTTCATGTCTCTTTCGAGTTTCCAAGTGAACTCCGTGCCTCGTTTACCTTCCCATAGAACCTTTACAAAGGGAATGCACGAGCGTCTGAGTTGCTTGGTTTGGCGGTCCATGATTTCGACAGGCTTCTCCACGAAGTGTAGTGTTTCGTTTACTTGAGGATCTTCTGGAGGTACAATTAAATCATGCTCAGCCAGGCACTTTCGAAGGTTCGACACATGAAAAGTCGGGATGACATTACTAAGTTCCTCCGGTAGTTCGAGTCTGTAGGCGACTTTTCCGATCCTTTACAGAATCTTAAAAGGTCCAGCATATCGAGGCGCTAGTTTCCCTTTCTTGCCGAATGTGACCACACCCTTCCAAGGTGATACCTTTAGGAGTACGTAGTCACCAACGTCAAATTCAAGGGGCTTGCGTCGTCTATCGGCGTAACTTTTCTGACGACTCCAAGCTTTCAGCAGATTGTCTCGAATTTGGAGAACTTTGTCAGTCGTTTCTTGCAATAGCTCAGGACCGGTTATATGCGAGTGTCCAATCTCGTGTCATACAATTGGCGATCGACATTGTCTTCCGTATAAAGCCTCAAACGGTGCCATTTGAATGCTGGAATGATAACTGTTATTATACGAGAATTCGACTAATGGCAGGTAAGCGTCCCAATTACCACCGAAATCTTTGACACACGAACGGAGCATGTCTTCAAGAGTACGAATCGTTCTTTCAGTCTGACCGTCGGTTTGAAGGTGGAATGTGGTACTTAGATTAAGCGTAGTATCGAGGGCCGTTTGAAACGTTTCCCATAGGCGCGAGGTAAACTGAGCATCACGGTTAGAGATGATGTCGTGAGGCGTCCCATGTCGACAAATGATCTCATCGGTGTAGATTCGGGCTAATTATTCCACCTTGTAGTCTTCTCGTATTGGTTGAAAATGAGCAGATTTGGTCAAACGGTCAACGACAACCCAGATGTTGTCGTGACTTGATGGCGTGCGCGGAAGTTTCATTATGAAATCCATAGCTATACTTTCCCACTTCCACATAGGGATCGGGGGTTATTCAAGTAAGCCAGAGTGTCTTTGGTGCTCGGCCTTGACTTTCGAGCAAGTCAGGCACTTTCCAACATAGAGGGCGATATCTCTCTTCATGCCCGGCCACCAGTACTTGTAGCGAAGGTCCTGGTACATCTTGTCGGCACCGGGATGAATAGAATATCGGGATTTGTGGGCTTCGCCCATCAAAATCTGTTGTAAATTGGTCTGCCTTGGGATCCAAATTTGGTCTAGAAAGTGGAATATCCCATTTGACTTATTCACAAGCTGGGCTCCATCGTGGTAGATTCTTTCCTTCTTCAGAGTGCGTTCATTAAAACAGGCATGCTGAGCTTCGCGGATAAGGGTTTCGAGATCATATTGGGCTTTGGTATTACGAATGCTGAGCAGATAACTCCGTCTGCTGAGAGCGTCGGCAACGACGTTTGCTTTGCCAGGATGATAACGAATCTCACAGTCATAATCGTTGAGAAGTTCTATCCATCGGCGTTGACGCATATTAAGTTCCTTCTGGTCAAAGATATGTTGTAGGCTCCTATGATCGGTGAAGATCGTACACTTGGTACCATACAGGTAGTGTCACCAAATCTTTAACGCAAAAACAACTGCGCCTAGCTCAAGATCATGGGTTGTATAATTCTTCTCATGGATTTTGAGCTGATGAGATGTGTAAGCAATGACCTTGTCCCGTTGCATGAGGACACAACCAAGACCAAGGTTTGAGGCATCACAATAGACGATAAAGTCGTCGTTTCTATCGGGTAAAGCGAGCACAGGAGCATTGCAGAGCATATGCTTGAGGGTTTGGAAAGCAGACTCTTGTTCAGTTCCCCAAAAAAGGCTTGTCTTTATGCGTGAGAGCGGTAAGCGGCACAACGATTTTTGAGAATCCTTCGATAAATCGTCGGTAATAGCCCGCCAATCTAAGGAAAGAACGGACTTCAGAAGGGTTCTTAGGTGTAATCCAACTCTTAGCTACTTCAATCTTCGCGGGATCGACGTGAATACCTTGACTATTGACAATGTGACCGAGAAATTGAACCTCCTCCAGCCAGAACTCACACTTGGAGAACTTGGCATAGAGTCGATTTCCCTGGAGTAGCTCGAGAACCAAATGTAGATGTTTCGCGTGTTCAGCTTTCGACTTGGAATAGATCAAGACATCATCGATGAACACGATGACGAAGCGGTCGAGATAAGGTTTACACATGCGATTCATCAGATCCATGAAAACCGCAGGTGCGTTGATTAAACAGAAAGGCATAACAATGAACTCATAATGGCCGTATCGAGTTCAGAAAGCGGTTTTGGGTATATCCTCGTCTTGAATGCGTAGGCTAGAAAGCCCTGTATTCCTTGCGGAGATACTTGCTAGCTTGGACACACGACATGAGCTTGAGACCTCTCGAAGCAGTTTCACCATAAACACACAATAAATCACCATTCGCGAGCGAGAATCGAATCATCTTATTGAAGCACACAACTTCATCATGGTTTTCGCGAAGAAAGTCCATGCCTACTATGACATCAAAACTTCCGATTTGCATCGGAATAAGGTCGATTGGGAAGATGTGATTGTTGAGCTCAAGAGTACAATCATGAAGAACAGAATTAACGGCGACAGTTCTTCCGGTGGCTTCTTCGACATCGAACGTCGAGGGGAGATGGGAGCGCTTACGATTAAGGAGCTTCTTGAATTCAAACGACACAAAGCAGTTATCGGCTCCATTATCAAACAAACACGAAGCATAAATACCATTCACAAGGAACATACCATTGACCACATTGTTGTCAGCCTGGGCTTGGCGCGCATTGATGTTGAAAGTTCTGGCGCGGGCGGCTTGTTGTTGTTGTTGCTGCTGAGGCTGTTGCTGCTGCTGAGGCTACTGCTGCTGGGGCTCTTGTTTCACAACCCTGTTCGGGCACATGTTCGTGAAGTGGTTGGGATCACCACACGCGAAGCAGACTCTAGAGTTGATCACGGGTGCCTAAGCCGCTTGTTGGCCTTGAGGAGCTAGAAGTAGAGCTTGATGAGCAGTGGCTTGAGCTAGTGCTTGTCGGGGACCAGTAAGGAAATTAGCGGTAAAGTGGTCGTACATGTTGCAATGCACGCAGAATCTGCAGGCGATACCCACTGGGTGATGATAAGTACATGTCGGGCAAGCAGGATGGGGACCAGTGTATACACGCTTTGCAGGCGGTGCATAGATAACTGGAGCTGATCGATGCTGAGATTGCTGCTGAGCCGGTACGGCTTGAAGTGGAGCAGCAGTGGTAGTGACAACACAATTCTTGTTGCTGGTGCTGCTGTTGTTGCTCTTCTTACGGCGTGAGGACTTTGATGACTGAGCGGTGGCGGTTTCAGTGGATGGTGCGGCGGTAGCTTGTTGCAAGTTCTTGGTAGCTTTATCCCAAAAACCAGCTTTGACATGCTTGGCGTTGATTTCTGCGGCAAGCAAGTAAGTCTTTTTGATTGTTGTTGGCTTTGCGGCATGCACAAAATCTGCAACACAGTCTGGCAAAGCTCGAATGTACTTCTTGATTGTCATGTCGGTAGTCTTCACCTGATCGGGACAGATAATACTGAGCTGCTTGAAGCTAGCAGTTAAAGCAGCGTTGTCACCTTCCTTCTGCTTCAGATGCCAAAATTCGTCCTCCAACTTTTGGCGCTCATGGGGACGGCAGAACACTTCGAGCATGACGTTCTTCAACTCATCCCATGACAGACCATAAGCTGCGTCATTTCCGCGTTTGTTCCTCTCGGTCGTCCATCAGTCTAATGTGCGGGACTGGAAGAAGCCGGTAGCATTCAGAGTGCGGAGATCGTCAGGACATCCACTCTGACGCAGAGTGACTTCGATCGAGTTGAACCATTGAAACAAGGCCGTAGGGCCATCTTCGCCAGTGAACTCTTTCGGTCCGCATGCTTTAAACTGTTTGAAACTAAAGGCAGCTTTGGGAGTAGCTTTAGGAGCTTCGGTTCTAGATTCTTCGGACGATTTGCTCACATTCTCGTATATTTCACTCATGATCTGAGGAACAACCTTTGCCACTTGTTTAGCGACTATAGCAGCAAGGCGTTTGTCTCTCTGTTCTTGATGAGAAATTCGTGGGTGACGGGGTCTAGAAGAGGGTCCAGGTGACGACATTGTCTGCAACAGACATCGTCGTGGGGCTTAGTCACAACATAATTGAATCTTGCCTCACACGTCTTAAATACTACCAAATCTCAGGAATATGATCATGTAAATACGTAGGTACATAAACATAGATTCATATAAGCACAGAAGCACATAAGCATGTAAGGCACAGAATCACAAAAGCACAGAAGCACATAAGGGCATATAGAGACACATAGCACACACATATGCTTCTAACTGCCTCAGAATACAGAAACCTATCATTCAAAGTTCGCGAGTGTTCAAGAATAGCGATCGCGCATAACATAGCGAGTAGTATAGCATAAGCGAATATCATAGCAATCAATATAGCATACGGTGGTTCCTTATGTAGTAGCGATTTGTCAGCGTTTTGCGATAGATGCGGTGCGAGTTGTGTGTGTCGATCGAAAAGCAAATGTCGAAAATCGAATAAATCACCAAAAATCAAGACATATAAACAGGTAAATACACACATAAACACATAAAATTGACGAGTATCAGAGTCAGCAGTTGCGGGCTCAGAATCGAAACACATAAAAATCGAGAATAGATTGTCTGCAGCTATTTAGACATCGACTACCCAAAATGATTCGATTATTCACAAGGACTTTCCGTGCACAATTGGACCTTCCGGGCTGCACTCTCGCCTCGAATCTGGGCGAATGGCACGCATCCTTCCAGTTTTAGCGTGACTTCAAGTCGTTGGAGTCCATTGAGTCTTTGGTGAGAGTTTTGTAAAACAAAATAGAGATCGAAACAAATCGTCGAGGTTCGGGTTTCACCCCTGACTTAACGAATTCGTTCCTGTTTTTTTATAAAATAAAGGAGAATTTATTGTGTCAAAGTATGGATTTCACTCCTAATTCGGCACAATTTCTCCCGTTTGTACATAAAAATGCGGGTCGAACAAACAATTTAGTCGAGAGTTTGCGGTTTTCACACCTAATCTCGACCCAATTGTTCGTTCATTCTCGAAAACTAGAGTGTAGTGATAGTGTAGTGTAGGTGAGAATTGCGAGAAATAGCAAGTAAGCTCGTACATAATCCCTATAGGATATGTACAAGTCGGTCTATTGGTTCCTAACTATAGACTAGGTCGTTTCTAAGACGTCGACCCAGACTAGGTCGAGTCTTGCCTATAGTTATGGCTCTGATACCAATCTGTCACACCCCAACCGATGGCGGAAACATCGGGGCGTGGCACTGAGCGAAACAGATTGTCAAGAAGTTTCCATAACAACAATAATTACCAATTAATTAAAGCAACATGTCCCATACCATGTCATAAAAGATAACATAATTATTACAACCAAAATCTAGTCAAATTGGTATGTTCCGACAACTCAGATTTCAAATACAGACAATTGTTTATTTGTTTCTAGACCTTTCCTAGCCTCAATTTCACAACAATCCAAGCAAATTAACATCTTAAGCACCTACCACATACGTTAAAGTAAAAGTCAATACACATAGTGTAAAGGTGAGCATACAAGTTTGATAATAGTATACAGAGTTCGAAATCATTATGCATAACCAGCATGTACACAGAGTGAAATGAAGCACGTAAGTTATCGACATGAACCTATCGTTACCAATGACTGCGGGTTGACTGCCCAAGGAAGTTCGTAATACACACTCACCACTGTGAGCCATGTAACAAATTGTCCTTAACAACCCTTGAGTGAACAGGTGCTGAGTCCAAACAAATAGTACTATCATTGCTAAGGCAGGTAGACAGCATTCCATGTGTAAACATAACAAACAAGCATTCATTAAGTCACGTATAACATGCGGTAACGGTTAGCGTTTAAGTATTGCGTAGTGTGTTCGACGTGATTTAGTATAGGTAACGTATGTAACACCCAAAAGTGCAATAAAGCAAAAAGGGATCGAGTATACTCACAACGATGATGGATTGAAGGGAGCGCTAGAGTGAGATTAGCCTGATCAGAACGATAGCAATGGGTAAGATGTGTCAAAGGATCAAACGGTACTCTGATCGGATAGCCATTCGATCGGGTAGCCGGTCGATCGGGTGACAATTCGCTCGGATGGTCACCCGATCAGGTGACCTTTCAAGTGGATTGTTTCTTCGTTTGGGGAAGGATGTGTTTGTGTATGATGGCTTGCCTTTTGAAGTTTTCGTTGTAGTATTTTGAAAACAGAGAAGTATCTCTACCTTTCGGGTCGATCGATCGAACGACCGTTCGATCGGGCGACAATCCGGTTGGTTGGACACTTTAGTAAGAACAAGTTCATAGGAGTTTGTCACTCGATCGGATTGTAGTTCGATCGGGTGGCAATCCGTTTATATCGAACATGTTGAAAATTGTTTAAGTTTTGAAGTTTCAAAACATCACATGGTCGGATGGTCGGTCGATCAGGTGGCAACCCGATCCAGCGGCAATCCGTTCGGTGTTCAGAACTATTGAAGTTTGAAATAAAAGTTAAATGTGGGGCCAAGGTGCAAGCTGGTCGGGTGGCAACCCGATCGGGTGACAATCTGATCGGACAGCAGTCCGATCGGGCGGTCATTCTGTCCTGGTCGACCTGATCGTCTTACACTTGGTTGTTTTTGATGGTTTGTAGTTTTTATCGAGATGGTGTGTCAACGTGCAAATCAACAGAACCCCATCTTGACCCAAGTGACCCGATCGAAAAGGAATCACCCATGTTCAACCAGTTAACCGATTCAAGACGGTTATTCTTGGTTAACCCAAAGTCGGTTGTCTCATTGGTAGGACTCAGATCTTGAACCAACACATCACCAAGAAAGTGTAGAAGGTTAGAGCAAGGTCCGATCCCATCGGTTTTGATTGCATTAAGTGTAAAAGAGTTGAAAGAAAGTTAGAAACCATCTTTCAATCCTTTTTTACCATGAATATGTTCAGATCTATGCAAGATCTTTTTTTATTTGTGTGGAAATCGTTCAGATCTATGTTGTTCTTGGTAGTTCGAAGCCAAAACATGAAGTTCATAAGAACACCATGATGACATCATCCTAGAACACCACAAATCTAGTGATTTCACGGTTAAATGATAAGATTCAAAAGATAGAAAGGTGTAGGAGTGCATGTAGATTAAGAAAGTACAAGATTTAGGTTGAATACTTACAAGAATCGCGAGAAATCGGAGAAAAGTGGGCAAGAAGCGCTGGTTGGACGAGGGAGTGCAAAAGGTGAAGTTATGATGTTGACAGGGGGTATTTATAGGCTTACCATAAAAGGAAAGGGCTGGTCGATCGAGTGGTTACCCTGGTCGGATAACAGCCTGATAGAGTGGCACCTCGATCTAATGGCAGCCCGATCGGATGGCAGCTCGATCGGCTGGCCACTCGATTGGAGGGCACGACGCGATGTGTTTTGCGATTTCGAATTGTGTCACACCCCCAAATTTCCACAAACAGAGTATCACCACAGGGAGCGTGACATGACCAGGATCAAGCCACCAATCATATTGAACAATGTATTAAAGTAAACATAAACCAAACACAATATAATTGGTGTCCCAAAAGAAATTAACCAAGTTTAAGTTATCAGCGGAAGCATAAAGTGCAAAACCAAAATATAAGTTTAAATGTTCAAACATTTAACATGGAACTTAACAGTCCATGTCCCACAACGACCTCGTCCCCCTGTGCAAGCTCCATCTAAGCACCTAACGACCTGCAAGGCATATAGTAATGAATCAACAACAAAGTTGAGCGAGTTCACAGTTGGGTGTTCGTTTTAAGTTGTTTAAAAAACATAGGTTTCCTTCAGCTGGCTTACTTGCTGTGGGGCTTACCCCATTGTTGAAAACATGATTAACCCATTCCTTTTAACTCTGGCTCCCAGCCGTGGGGGCTACCCCATGAATATCCCACTAGACCCGTTACCATATCGACTACTGACTGAAGTAAGTTGGTGCCTAGCTTCAATGTCTATCATCATTGACGTGCCATATTCCATTAGTCCACGCCCGTCCTCTGTGGCACGGTGTGAGGCTTGTCAAACCTAATAGCGCTATTTAACTAATGACCCGCTCGCCATTGGCCCGGCGATTAAGTCGATACAAAATGATGGACTTAATGA
Organism: Helianthus tuberosus; assembly: GCA_030545235.1. Taxonomy (NCBI): domain Eukaryota; kingdom Viridiplantae; phylum Streptophyta; class Magnoliopsida; order Asterales; family Asteraceae; genus Helianthus; species Helianthus tuberosus. Next base: position 107,442,777 of record CM060437.1, read on the forward strand.
TAGAGATTTTGGTCTAGTAACAATGTTATCACCCTTCAATAAAGAGGATGTAGTACGTGTTCCAAACCAGGAGATCACGCAGTTTCCGATTTAATCCTTTACCCATTCCCAACCACCGGGAATCACATGCCTTGTAGAAAGTGTGAACTCACCTTAGGTTAGCTCGGCAGATACACTAAAAGGTCACTTGAGCTATATGTGGTCAACCACGTCCTAACATGGTTACCATACAAGTCAGGTCTAGGTTCAAGTAGTGCACATAAGTTTTACATATAAACAAACAGGTTACAACATGTAATGATCATGGAAGCATATTCAACACGTTAACAGTCAAGCATATATTATATCCGAACTTGTGCGACTCCATTGATTGGGCTCGCACAAATTTAATGGCCCAACAGCCTTGTGCGATTCACTAATTGAATCCCAATAATATCCGGCCCAACCTGTTGTACGTCCAGCACACCTTGTGCGACTCACAACGGGTTGTGTGACTGAAACAAAACCCTACCCAATCACATAAGCAACCCAACATATACACGGCCCAAACAAATAGACAGAAATCAACTTATGCGATCCATTTAGTCTTGTGCGACCCGGATTAACTTATACAATTACAAACATCTTGTGCGACAGAGTTTTGGGCTTTAAGGCCCAACAACATAATATGATTCAGCAGATGTGTGTGTGGCCCATGACTTATGCGATTGACACTACCTTGTGCGATTCACATGTCTTGTGCGATCATGCAGTTCTAGGTTGTGCATAGTGTATTAAGTTGTACCCTAGCATATTCTAGCTTGTGCGACTGGCTTGTGCGATCAGGGACTTGTGGGATTGCACTTGTGCGACCGAACAAGCTTGTGCAATTAGTTATGATATCCTTAAATTATGGAAATCAGTTACATCCGTTCGGTTATTTCCAAAATTATCCAATCATGTTTCCAAACATTCAATCATGATTTTTGTAACTTAGAACACAATTCGAAAACTAGCAATCCAAATCAAACGAATTAGACAGTTTCTATTTTCTTGAATTCATATGAACATCAATAATACTAAAACATGTATAACAACTATTCATACGATCACTAGGCGATCCTAATCCGTTGGCTAATCAGTATAAGCATATTTATATCATACACCCGATTTCAAACCATGCTTGGCCGTGTTATTCATCAAAGCCCTAGATCATAAATCACATCTCATAATCTTCTTTATCGCTCCTGACAGTTGGATTATCATACAATCGTTCACCAAGATTTCACTAATATGTATTCTTATAATTCATCATGCAAGGGCACACAACAAACATGTTACCAATCATCACAATCATTGCCATGAATAACAATTAACCAAAGGTAATACACTAACCGAATGTAAGATGAAATCGAAGGAGCTTCGAGAGAGAGAGGAAGGGCTGTCATCAGGTTCCAAGAGAAGGGGGAGAGCCTAGGGTTTGGTAAACTTTGTGTGATTTGATAAAGTGTGGGATTTATACTAACACCCTAGGTGTTTATGCGGAAACAATAGGGCCGGCCCATACTGGGCTGCCCTTTGGGTCATAGATTCGAGCAAGAGTGTGGGCCGAGAGTTGTGTGGAACTAAAGCCCAAAGGCTTGTGCGACTTGATTTTATATACATACATTACACACATTCACATAACATGTAACATTCATTTATTAAAACCAACATATCATTTAATCACTTAAGGTTTATACACGTTACATCAAGCACAAAGATAGGTTCTGGAATACGAGTTGTCACATCATCCCCAAGTTGAAAGAAATTTCGTCCCGAAATTTAGCACGTTGTTACTGAGGAAGCTAGTTAGGTTACGTGGTTTCTTGGTTTTCCTGGGGTGTCACATCCTTCCCCCGTTGGTTTGGAATTTCGTCCAGAAATTCCGCAGTAGCTTCAGTCTCAGTAGTGGTTTTGCTTTTCTCGAACAACTGGGGATACTTGTCTTTCATTTGGTATTCTCGTTCCCAGGTAAACTTTGGGCCACGACGGGAGTTCCAACAAACTCGGACAAGGGGTATTCTGGTACGTTTGAGAACCTTAACGTCTTGGTCTATAATCTCTACTGGTTCCTCGATGAATCGCAGCTGATCGTCTATAGTGAGTTCCTTGAGAGGAACTATGAGGGTCTCATCTGACAGACACTTCTTCAGATTTGACACGTGGAATACGTTGTGAACTCCGCTGAGTTCTTCAGGTAGATTCAGCCTATAGGTCACCGTGCCAATTCTTTCAGTGATTTCAAAAGGTCCAACATAACGTGGATTTAACTTGCCTCGTTTACCAAAACGAATCACGCCTTTCCAAGGTGAGACTTTGAGTAGCACTCGATCCCCAACCTGGAACTCGAGTGGTTTCCTGCGCTTCTCAGCATAGCTTTTCTGATGGTCACGAGCTGCCACCATTCGTTGTCGTATTTGGTCAATCTTTTCTTTCGTGTCGACGGCGAGTTCTGGGCCACTGATTTGGCTGTCTCCAACTTCTGCCCAGCACAAAGGTGATCGGCATTTTCATCCATACAATGCCTCGAACGGAGCAGCCTGGATGCTGGTTTGGTAACTGTTGGTATACGAAAACTCTACAAAAGGTAGGTGCCTTTCCCAGCCGTTACCAAAGTCGATTACACATGCTCGAAGCATGTCTTCAAGGGTTTGGATGGTGCGCTCAGACTGCCCATCCGTCTGTGGATGATATGCTGTGCTCATGTCGAGGCGTGAGCCAAAGGATTCGTGCATCGCTTGCCACAAATCAGAGGTAAAACGCGCGTCACGATCAGATATGATGGAGGTTGGCACCCCGAGCCTCGAAACTACTTTCTTCAGGTTGACGTCTGCCAGAGTGGAGAACTTATCCGTTTCCTTAATAGCCAGGAAGTGTGCAGACTTGGTTAATCGAACCACTGTCACCAAAATGGTATCGTTTCCTCGTTGAGATCTAGGAAAGCCAGTAACGAAGTCCATGGAAATTTGCTCCCATTTCCAGGTCGGTATCTCTGGTCGCTGAAGTAGGCCTGATGGCTTCTAGTATTCAACCTTGACCCTAGCACATGTCAAACATTTACTAACATAGGTCGCTATGTTAGCTTTCATGTGGGGCCACCAGTACGTAGTCTTGAGATCGTGGTACATCTTATCTGAACCAGGATGTACTGAGTAACGAGACTTGTGAGCTTCATCCATCACAAGCTCACACAGATTCCCATAGGATGGAACCCAGATGCGCCCTACCAAGTAGTAGGCACCGTCTTCCCTTAGTTCTAATCGTTTCTTCGATCCTCGCAGGGACTCAGCCCTGATGTTTCCTTCTTTCAATGCTTCAACCTGAGCATCACGAATTTGGGCAGGGAGACTAGAGTGAATGGTAAGCTGTAACGCATGTACACACTTAGGTTTGGTTTCCTTTCGACTGAGGACGTCAGCCACAACATTGGCTTTACTTGGATGGTACTTGATGGCGCATTCGTAGTCGTTAAGAAGTTCGACCCATCGACGCTGTCGCATGTTCAACTCCTTCTGATCGAAGATATGCTGGAGACTCATGTGATCGGTGTAAATGGTGCACTTGGTACCGTACAAGTAATGTCTCCATATCTTAAGAGCAAACACCACTGCTCCCAACTCCAAGTCGTGAGTAGTGTAGTTCTTTTCGTGAACCTTAAGTTGGCATGATGCATAAGCAATGACTTTCTCACGTTGCATCAACACAAAACCAAGTCCCCGGATTGGCGCGTCACAAAAAACCACGGAATCTTCTGTGCGTTTAGGTAACGAGAGAATGGGTGCGCTACAAAGCTTCGTCTTCAGTTGCTGAAAAGCGGAATCCTGAGCATCACCACAATGGTAGGTGACACCCTTCTGAGTAAGAACAGTAAGAGGCTGCGCGATCCTTGAAAAATCCTTAATAAACCTTCTGTAGTACCCTGCCAATCCCAAAAATTTGGTGGATTTCAGTTGGAGTTCGAGGTGCAGGCCAATTTCTGATTGAGTCAACCTTGGATGGATCAACGTGAATCCCATCTTCATTAACCACGTGGCCTAGAAAATGGACTTCACGAAGCCAGAAGTCACATTTCAAGAACTTAGCATACAGCTGTTCTGTTCGAAGAAGTTCCAAAATGAGTCGTAGGTGACGCTCGTGTTCCTCCTGACTCTTGGAATAGATCAGTATGTCATCGATAAACACAACAACAAATTTATCCAAGTAGGGTTTGCACACTCGGTTCATAAGATCCATGAAGACCGCAGGTGCGTTGGTTAACCCAAAAGGCATAACCAGAAACTCGTAGTGTCCATAACGAGTCCTGAACACTGTTTTAGAGATGTCCTCGTCTCGGACTCTCAGTTGATGATAGCCCGATCTTAGATCAATCTTTGAGTAGAAGCTCGACCCTTGCAACTGGTCGAACAGGTCATCGATACGCGGAAGAGGATAACGATTCTTCACGGTCACCTTGCTAAGTTCACGATAGTCAATACACATTCGGAAGGTACCGTCTTTCTTCTTCACAAACAAGCTGGAGCTCCCCAGGGCGAAGAGCTAGGACGAATGAAACCCTTGTCCAAGAGCTCTTGTAGTTGCGTAGATAGTTATTCTAGTTCTGATGGGGCTAAACGATTTGGTGCACGAGCTATAGGCGCTGCTCCTGGAGCTAGCTCGATTTGAAACTCAACCTGACGATGAGGTGGAAGACCAGGTAATTCCTCAGGAAATACCTCAGGAAAGTCGTTTACGATAGGAATATCTTCTATCTTCTTTTCTTTCGTTGAGGTGTCGGTAACAAGAGCTAGAATAGCAGCGTGGCCCTTTCACAAACACTTCTGGGCCTTAAGGAAAGAGATGATGCTCACAACAGCACCACTCTTGTCGCCATGAATAACGAGAGGTTCTTCACCAGAACGAAGAATGCGAACGATTTTCTCCTTGCAAAGAATCTCTGCTCGATGTTGGGATAACCAATCCATCCCAATGACGATGTCGAAGCTACCAAGAATGATAGGAATAAGGTCGATAGAGAAGGTCTGGCCAGCTAAAACGAGATCACAACCCTTAACTATGTGCGTGGCCTCAAGACTTTTACCGTTTGCTAGTTCTACACCATGCTTGGTGTTTAAGGGAAGTGAGGCACGCTTAAGCATCTGACTAACTTTGAGGGATACATAACTAGTATCGGCACCCGAATCAAATAAAACAGAAACATAGAAGTCATCCAGTAGGAATTTACCCGTCACGACGTTGGGATCGTTCCTTGCATCACCTTGACCAATTACGAAAACACGTCCCCTGGCACCATTACCATCATTGTTACCCCCATTGTTGTTTCCATTTCCTTGGTTGTTGTTGTTCTGATTCTGGTTCAGCTGGGGGCAGTCTCTTTTGAAGTGGCCTTTAGCACCACACTGAAAACACCCTTTGTTGTTGCCTTGTTGTTGCTGATGCTGCTGACGTTGATTCTGTGGGGCTTGCTGTTGCTGATGATTCTGATTCGCAGGACGCAAGCTCCTGCAATCCTTTGCTGTGTGACCTGGCTTGTTGCACCGATGACAGTTGCTCCTGGTACATGGCCCGCTGTGGTGCAAGTTACAACGGTTGCACTTAGGTTGATTTCCCTTGTACCCTCCTTATTGACCAGGGCTCTTGTAGTCGTCAGTCTTTCGCTGCTGAGACTAGGGCTGACCAGAAGCTGAATCCTTGTTTGAATTTCCATCCCACTTGCGCTTGTTGTCAGTAGGAGCATTAGAAGTAGTGGTAGCACTAATACACTTAGGCAGCTTGTTCTGCTCAACTGCCTGATCGGTGAGACGATGGGCTAGCCGTATGACTTGCTGGATAGTAGGGAGGTTAGCTGCAGTCACATGGCTCTGAATCTCTAGCACTAAACCCTTGAGGTACAGCTCGATACGTTTGATAGGAGGATCCACCATAGTAGGACACAATGCAGCCAATTCGTTCGATCTCTTCGTATACGCCTCGATTTCCCACCCCGTCATCTTCAAGTTATAAAACTCCACCTCTAGCTTGTGAATGTCATCGCGATGACAGTACTCCTCCTTGATCAAATCCTTGAAGTCATTCCATGGAGTGGCATTAGCGCTGCCAACCCTAGCATTTGAACCTGATAGTTCCACCAAGTGAGTGCAACTCCTTCAAGAGTTCCCATAGCAAACTTCACCCTACTAGCAACAGGGCATTCATCACATTTCAAAGACAGACTCGAGCTTCTCGAACCAGTGGAGGAGACCTACAGCTCCTTCTGTACCACTGAAGGTACTAGGTCGACAGTCCATAAAGGTCTTGAACGTACCCACGAGAGGCTGACCATGCTGACCTGTCGCGCGAGAAAGAAAAGACAAGATTAAGCACGAGATTTGGTTCGTGAGAGTAGGATCTAAACATCCTAGGATAGGTCGAAATGGTAGGTTATACCTCCTGTAGGGGCTGCTGCGAGTGCCTCAGCAACTCGTTCGTTGATTAGAGCCGTCAGCTGGGCTTGAGTCAAGTTCAGGCGTCCACTCATGATCTTCACATCGAAGGAAACGCAAGTGAGAAAGGTGTCGCGTAAGTGTGTAAGCATTAGATGACAGAAGAGAGCAAGCAAGCAAGTTTTCAAGCAGTAATTGTTACACTGACTAAGCATACCATGACCAAATGCACTACTTTAACTAACAGGCAGGCAATACAAAATGAACCATATCACCTATAGTGTTAAGTCTTGCACATGGAATGAAGTGTCGTTGTGGATCGTTGAGCACTGTACAGGTTATAGTCTGGTTTTGTCAAAAAGCTTTTCCCTTTTTAAAAACCAAGTTCACTATAACCAATGGCTCTGATACCAATTTGTCACACCCCCAAATTTCCACAAAATGAGTATCACCGCAGGGAGCTTAACAGTCCATGTCCCACAACGACCTCGTCCCCCGGTGCAAGCTCCATCTAAGCACCTAACGACCTGCAAGGCATATAGTAACGAATCAACAACAAAGTTGAGCGAGTTCACAGTTGGGTGTTCGTTTTAAGTCGTTTCAAAAACATAGGTTTCCTTTAGATGGCTTACTTGCCGTGGGGGTTACCCCATTGTTGAAAACATGATTAACCCATTCCTTTTAACTCTGGCTCCCAGCCGTGGGGGCTACCCCATGAATATCCCACTAGACCCGTTACCATATCGACTACTGACTGAAGTAAGTTGGTGCCCTAGCATCAATGTCTATCATCATTGACGTGCCATGTTCCATTAGTCCACGCCCATCCTCTGCGGCACGGTGTGAGGCTTGTCAAACCTAATAGCGCTATTTAACTAATGACCCGCTCGCCATTGGCCCGGCGATTAAGTCGATACAAAATGAGGGACTTGATGATAGATATTTTGGTCTAGTAACAATGTTATCACCCTTCAATAAAGAGGATGTAGTACGTGTTCCAAACTAGGAGATCACGCAGTTTCTGATTTAATCCTTTACCCATTCCCAACCACCGGGAATCCCATGCCTTGTAGAAAGTGTGAACTCACCTTAGGTTAGCTCGGCAGATACACGAAAAGGTCACTTGAGCTATATGTGGTCAACCACGTCCTAACATGGTTACCATACAAGTCAGTTCTAGGTTCAAGTAGTGCACATAAACTAACAGGTTACAACACATAATGATCATGGCAGCATATTCAACACGTTAACAGTCAAGCATATATCATATCCGAACTTGTGCGACTCCATTTATTGGGCTCGCACAAGTTTAATGGCCCAATAGCCTTGTGCAACTCACTAATTGAAGCCCAATAATATCCGGCCTAACCTGTTGTGCGTCCAGCACAACTTGTGCGACTCACAACGGTTTGTGCGACTGAAACAAAACCCGGCCCAATCACATAAGCAACCCAACATATACACGGCCCAAACAAATAAACAGAAATCAACTTGTGCGATCCATTTAGTCTTGTGTGACCCGGATTAACTTGTACGATTACAAACATCTTGTGCGACTGAGTTTTGGGCTTTAAGGCCCAACAACATAATATGATTCAACAGATGTGTGTGTGTCCCAGACTTGTGCGATCGACACTACCTTGTGCAATTCACATGTCTTGTGCGATCATGTAGTTCTAGGTTGTGCATAGTGTATTAAGTTGTACCCCAGCATATCTAGCTTGTGCGACTGGCTTGTGCGATCAGGGACTTGTGTGATTGCACTTGTGCGACCGAACAAGCTTGTGCGATTAGTTATGATATCCTTAAATTATGGCAATCAGTTACATCCGTTCGGTTATTTCCAAAATTATCCAATCATGTTTCCAAACATTCAATCATGATTTTTGTAACTTATAACACAATTCGAAAACTAGCAATCCAAATCAAACGAATTAGACAGTTTCTATTTTCTTGAATTCATATGAACATCAACAATACTAAAACATGTATTACAACTATTCATACGATCACTAGGCAATCCCTAATCCGTTGGCTAATCAGTATAAGCATATTTATATCATACACCCGATTTCAAACCATGCTCGGTCGTGTTATTCATCAAAGCCCTAGATCATAAATCGCATCGCATAATCTTCTTTATCGGTCCTAACAGTTGGATTATCATACAATCGTTCATCAAGATTTCACTAATATGTATTCCTATAATTCATCATGCAAGGGCACACAACAAACATGTTATCAATCATCACAATCATTGCCATGAATAACAATTAACCATGAATAACAATTAACCAAAGGTAATACACTAACCGAATGTAAGATGAAATTGAAGGAGCTTCGAGAGAGAGAGAGGAAGGGCTGCCGTCAGGTTCCAAGAGAAGGGGGAGAGCCTAGGGTTTGGTAAACTTTGTGTGATTTGATAAAGCGTGGGATTTATACTAACACCCTAGGTGTTTATGTGAAAACCATAGGGCTGGCCCATACTGGGCTGCCCTTTGGGTCATGGATTCGAGCAAGAGTGTGGGCCGAGAGTTGTGTGGAACTATAGCCCAAAGGCTTGTGCGACTGGATTTTATATACATACATTACACACATTCACATAACATGTAACATTCATTTATTAAAACCAACATATCATTTAATCACATAAGGTTCATACACGTTGCATCAAGCACAAAGATAGGTTCTGGAATACGAGTTGTCACAAATTGCGTGTTGATCGTTGCGATGCGATTCGAGCGAGTGATGCGATAAATTTTCTTATCAAATTACTTTTAATCCCAACTACTATATCAACATACAAGTATCCTTACTTAATGTTCGTTTAGCATTTGCGATTCGATTGCGATTGCGTTTTCGATTGCGCTTTGATTAATCACCACAACAACATAAATAACATACACAAATAACACATAAAAGGGCACGCACACATAAAAGAACAATAACTAAAATGCGTAATTCGAGCTGCGAGCGTGATAGCGATATGCGGTAATCGATTAAACATGCGATAAATAGCGGTAAATAGCGATTACTATGCGATTATTAATAGATACTCCACGTAATACAACTAAAGCGATAATAAATTAGACTAATTACAAGTCAAAGAAGTCAATCTTGACTTTGACCTTGACTTTCGAAACACGGGGTGTTACAAAACCCGTATGTGCAAGGTTTCGAAATTTAATCTAGTCGCCGGAACAAATTGGTAAACAATCTTAATCAAAAGAAAATCGGAGTGAAAAATGTTGGAATATTATTAAATTGATAATAATGATAACGTAGAGAGTCTTGAGCATGTGAAATGTGATAGGACACATTGCTTTAATCACTTGTACACTAATGAATCATCTACTAGTACATTTTAATCCGGACAACAATACTGACAAAGACAACTATCGAAATGTCGACAAAAATGAGTAGGTCATCACGGTACCTTTGGATTTTTTTTTAAACATTATAGTTTATAAGATATGACAAGAATACGTAAAATAATTATAAGTTTGTTGTGGAAGGGGATGCGTGTAACGCATTAGCCATAATTTTGTTAAAATAAAGGGATTTAAGTGTAATAATATGAGGGTTTTAAAATATAATTAATGTTTAAAAGACTAAATTACCCTCATTTCAGGGGTGTTTTTATAAATAAAGTATATGAGGCCTTAATTTTAGGACTTATTTTTGCTCATATTCCTTCTGCCAACCACTATTTTTATTTCCTTGTTTAGTTTCTTTTTGGGTCTATTTATTTTAGGCTCTTTGATTGTTATGGCATGCACAAAATCAATGAATTATTTTTACCTCTGACCATCCAAAATTAAGATGGTATCAGAGCAGTTGTAATCGTCGTTCGCGTTTCCGTCATCAATCGTGGCTGGAGGAGAAGACTCAAGGAAAAACGAAGGAGGTTCTATCGATCCTTCATCACCATACTATCTCCAGCCTTCCAATCTACCCAAACAACTTCACGTAAATGAAGCTCTCACCGATGGGAACTATACGGATTGGGCACAAGAGATGTCCAACTTCCTCTACGCCAAAAAAAATGGATTTTGTCGATGGAACCATTCAAAAACTGTAAACCACCTCCTCCGAATACAAACCTTGGATGAGATGTGATGCAATGATAAAGGGTTGGCTTACCGCTGCCATGGAGAAGAACATTCGCGACAACGTGAAGTATGCTACAACGTCCTTGGAGATATGGGCAGATCTACGAGAGAGGTTTGGGAAGGAGAGCGCTCCTAGGGCCTACGAACTGAAGCAAAAGATCGCCACAACACGAAAAGATGGCACCAGCATTTCTACGTATTATACTCGTCTTAGGACTCTATGGGATGAATCACAATTGATTCAGTCCTTTCCACGCTGCTCCTTCAACAAATGCACCTTTGAACTAGGTAAGAAAATCGTGGAACACATTGAAAAAAAACGTTTATACTAATTTCTTATGGGTCTAGACAACGAATTTAGTGTTATCAAGACTCAAATCTTAGCAACAAAACCCATCCCTACCTTGGGAATTACCGATCATATGGTGGCAGAAGATGAGAGACACAGAATAATATCGAATGAGAACCGGGTCACACCGGAAGTCGTTGCATTCAAAACATTCCAGGAACGTGGAGGCAACCCAGAATAATCAAAAGAGAGGAGCAACTTTAAAAAAAATAAAGAAAAGGAGCATGATCAATGCACCTTCTGCGGAAGGAATGGTCACAAACGAGAAGGATGCTTCAAGTTGGTAGGTGTGACAACCGGTGATTTACAGCTCTTAATTACGTGATTAACAGGCGATTAATGTGATAATAAATAGTGTTTAAGACGTAGATTAACTCATTTAGGCACTTGGAGTGCCCAGATTCGTTTATTCGGCTGTACAGTGCGCGTATGGTGATTTAAGGAAAGATCCAGTGAATATTAAGCGACAACGAACTGATGCCGTACAAAATACTGACAATGCCGACAAATATTAAATTTTTACGATATATTTTAGCTTCGTAATTAAATTTTAGTGACTGCAGTCGAAACCGGATCGAAAAACGGATTAAAGACGACAACGATACAATTTTTCGCAATTATTACCGTTATCAATGCACGAACGCGACTACAACAGATACCGACATTAGTTTTTACACATTTTAACTCTGTAATATTATTTTACTAGGCTACGGAGTTCGGGTCTTGACAACGGGTCTCGTAGGAATTACGGGCCACTTACACATGAGATGGGCTTGTGGGCCCAAGGCCCAAGCCTAAAACCCACAAGCCTAAGCCTGCACATAATATATTAGACCTTTAAAATCTCTACAAATCCTATACAATCTCTGAGAAATCTTTACAAAATCTACTAAAATCTCTACTAGATTTAGAAAATCCTTATAAGATTGGCAAAATCTTACAACATCTCTATAAAACCCAACAACACCTTCACTATCCTCACTCAATACAACTCACAACTATATACACACACAAAAGGAAATGACTTTCCTCTCTCTCTCTCGGTTATGTATCAGACCAATAAACACAAAGAAATCACTTTCCTCACAAACAAAAACCCAACACAGCCAAAAACCCACCCCTTCTCTCTTCATCCTCTCGAATTCCTTACCCCTCTCCCTCTCCCTTCTCGGTGAAGACAGATGGTCGATCAGCAAGACCACTGGCGGAGCTCTGGCAGGTCAGGCAGTGCAGGTGAACCCCCCCCCCTGCGATGTGTGACGTCCGACACCACCACCACCGTCTGGTGGTGGCACGATGATGAATCAGGCAAAGAGACGAGACTAAAAGAGAGAGTGGCTGAGAACAGAGAGAGAGAGAGATGTGGTGGAGAGGCAGCGGCACTGCCGCTCACGGCGGCGGCGGTGGAGGAGCCGGCGGTGGATCGAGCAGCAGCGGCGGCGGTCTTTGGTTTCTGTCTGACAAAATTCCGGTAACCCCACCCCCCCTGTTAATTTCTTTTCTTTTAAACATTGATGGCTGATGATGATGATCGGCGGACCGACGGTGTGGTGGCTCGGTTCTGTTTCAAACAGGTGGTCTAGGCTCGAGTTCAAGTGAGTTGGTTCAGAATGGTTCATCTTTGGTTCGGGTTGGTTGACCCGGGTCAGGCTTCAATCGGTACAGGTTCCGGGTTTAAGCGGGTCAGCTTAGTCAGTCGGGTTTCTTTCAAGTTCTGGGCAACCTGGTTCAGATTTGGTGCAGCAAGTTCGAGTTATGGTTTGTTTCGGGTCTCGGCTCAGATCGGGTTCGGTTCGATCAGATTAGTCAACTTCAGAAGCGGTTCGGGTTGACTCGGTCGACTCAGCGAGTCGACTTGGTCAATCCTGGCCAACACAGTGTGCTGACTCGGTCAACTCAGCCGGTCAACTCGGTTGACCCGGTCAACTCGGTCGACCCGGTCGACTTTTCGACACTAAAGATGGTAAATGTTTAAGTCACGACTAATAACGTTGTTTTATTTTATATAGTTTTGTTAAATACGCGATATCGAGCTCCAACCGAACATACTAGTATTTACTTTATATTTTGCCTTTTTTACAAAAGATATTTATATTGGTTATTGAAGGTTGATTGAATTTTGAAAGATTAACGACAACTTGTGTTGTCGGGGCGTCCAAAAACAGAGGAAACTCTGCCCGTTTTTCGAGAAAATCCGTAAAATAATTACGTTTTATTATAAAACAAAACATAACCAATCGACTACAAACGACTTTTATAAAACAAAATACAAGCGTATATTACTTTCAACGACACTTCACAACATCACGAAAGCGACGATTCGGAATTTATTTACGACAATAAGTATGCTTATTATATTCGAAATTTCGACAATTAATTTATAAAAACCAATGTAAATTGCATATTTATTTAGAATGTCAAGCTACACGACACTTCTTTTATAAGATAAATGCAGTTTACATTTATTTCAGACTTTCGTACGACATGAATTCGTTTTACAAAAATAAATATAGCTTATATATTTATTTCAAATATCGTACAACATGAATTCTCTTATAAAAATAAATATAGTTATATGTTTATTTTCAAACACAATATCTCGACGACTCTTTTACTAAATAAATATAACTTTTTATATTTATTTCAAACGCCTAAACGGCATCTACATATACTTTGACGAATATATACAAGACGCAATATATGATACGAATTTGTTATATGATATTTTCATATAAATATTCTTTTTATACACGTACGACTACTCGAGACGGCTAACGCAATTACAACGATATATTTATATATTTTTTTAAATATATAAATATTTATTTATTTTAAATCTCTCGAGAATCAAAGCTTTTCAAGACTTATTGGTTATTATAGACAATAAACGATACTTATCAAATATGACTTAATAATTTCTGATAAGTTAACTACTTACCGTTGAATCGTTCGATTAACGATTCAGTAGAGCTCGGTGACACGTAGTTTAGTTACCGCGTTTATTTAGAAACTTATAAGGTATTCCGTGTTAGGAATATTGTAGAATGCACGCTAGCGAGTCTCATCTTGGAAACGACATCACGAAGTCGTTATTAGTGTGACAACTCGTATTTCAGAACTTACCGTCGTACTTAATGTAACGAATGTGAACCTTGTGTGATAATCCGATATGTTGATTTAATGAATGGTTACGAGACTTATGTTGTATTATGCGAATCTTTGTGTGTATATTTATATATATAATTTGTATTAGTAATATGAATTGTGTAATTAGTAAAACTTGGATCGGACCCCTTGCCAAACACACCCCACCCGAAATATTTCCCCCACACGAAAACACCCTCACCGATTTCATTGAGGTATGGGCTTTGGCCCAAAGGTGTTCGACTGGCCCAACTATGTGTTTATGTTATAACTACAACACCGTATACAATAGAACATTTGGAAAACCCTAGAGTACTTCTCCTATTGGCGACGGCAGTAGAAACCCCCCCCCCCCCATCGAATCAACAACATCTTGATTAACAGTTGGTATGTATATTACTCCATAGTTTTGGATTTATATTACTTCTTGATTGTTTGTTTTGCTATGCATGAACTCGATTAATAGTAGTATGTATATATGCGATTTAGTGTTAGCATGTGAATGGATTTGTCAGCCACTATACATAAATCGGTCCAATCAAAAATCATCCTCTGAATGCTTAATCAAGTTGTCGGCCATTGTTTGTGTTTTTTTTTATAATGATAAATCTTCTGATTGCATGTATGTGTTTAATGTTTGAATCGGTCAACTTATCATAATTGCCGCCCACCTATGTGTCATAATTGCCGCCCACCTATGTGATAACTTGCATGTGAAATTGTCAGAGAACATGTGTTTATTAATTAAGTTCTTGTGTTTTTTTTTCGGTCCAATCACAAGTAGATGGCAGCATCCTTGTTGGCTAGTGAATATTTAGATGATGTTGGTTATGTGCTGATTATTCTGATCATATGTAGGGGTTGTGAGTTATAATTATTTTGCATGGTGATTTGGGGATGACATAAGATTGATGGTGATGTAACTGATTATGTTGATGCTCATGTATCCGGCACTCATATAGATAGTAACTAGAACCGAATATGAATTAGTTGGGTGCGATGTGTTTGAACTCGTATATGATAGGCTGTTTGTATGATTAGGATGTTAATTAGGGTTTCATATGAATTACGCGATGATTGCTTGATTTGATCGATGATAGCGTGATATGGAAACTGTTAGTGGTTACTTGATTGTTTACATAATTGGAAACAATATAACTGATTTCCTTGATATGATGGAAATTTGTAACAAACTGCCAATAAGTCACGGCATTAATTGGCACCACACACACACACTTGTGCGATCACACAATATGGTTACAATCGCACAAGAAGTCCATTCGTACAAGGCACCCACAGTCGCACAAGTGATGATGTTGTTTGTTTAACCGTTGGGCCTTAAAGCCCAAACCCAGTCGCACAACCCAGTCGGATCGCACAAGTCAACCCGGATCGCACAAGACTTGTGTTGTCTGTTTGGGCCGATAAGTTCTGGACTGTTATGCTAATGATTGGGCCGTATTTGTATGTTTGGGTTTTATGTTCATGTGGGCCGGGTGTATTACTGAATCGCACAACATGATGTGGGTCGCACAAGGCTGTGCCGACCGCACAACATGTTGGGCCGCCTGTTATTGGGCTTTACCTTTGGATCGTACAAGTATCAGATATTATGAAATTGACTGCTACGATGTTAACGTGCATTGTGTGGTTGCCATGATCTGTGTGTATTCCTGATCTGCTAGCTCATGTGATTCTTATGTGCAATACTTGAAACCAAAAACCTGACTTGTATGGTAACCATGTTAGGATGTGGTTGACCTCTAGAAGCTTGATTGACCTTTCATTTACCTACCGAGCAAACCAAGGTGAGTTCACACTCTACAAAGCATGGGATTCCCAGGGGTTGGGAATGGGGTTAAGGAACATGGATTCCTCGTCCTTTCTTGGGTAGGACAGTATTGGTTCAGGAATGTAATTCCTCGTCCTCACGGACAGATAACTTTACTAGACCAAACCTCTCTATCACGAAGTCCCTCCTATTTTATATCGACTTAATCGCCGGGCCAATGGCGAGCGGGTCATTAGTTAGATAGCGCTATTTAGGTCTGACAAGCCTCACACCGTGCCGCAGAGGACGGGCGTGAACTAATGGATCTGGGCACGTCAATGATGATAGACATTGACAGTTCAGGGCACTTAAACATGACTTTTCGTCAGTAGTCGATATGGTAACGAGTCTAGTGTATACAAGGGGTAGCCCCCACGGCCGAAATGCCAGATAACTATCATGGGGTAGTCCCCACGGCGGATTGCCAGAGTAAATGGGTTAAACAAAGGGTTAAACAAATCACGTTTTCAACTATGGGGTAACCCCCACGGCAGGAACGCCAGTTAAAGGAAACTGTTTTTGGAACAACTTAAAACGAACACCCAACCGTGAACTCACTCAACTTGTTGTTGACTCGTTACTACATGCTTTGCAGGTCAATAGGTTCTTAGCTGGAGCTTGCACAAGGAAGAGTCGTTGTGGGACATGGACAGCTGTGTGCCATGTTAAACATTTGGATAATTGAACTTTTGAATTGGTTTTAAACATTATGCTTCCGCTCATAACTTAACTATGTTTGTTTTAGACATTAATCATGTTGGTTGGACTTTTACATTTAATTATTTACTTGTTCAATATGATTAGTGGTTTGATCCTGGTCAGTCACGACTCCAAGCGGTGATACTCCGCATGTGGATTTTGGGGGTGTGACAGATTGGTATCAGAGCCAGGTTTTATAGAGAACTTGGTTTTAATAAAGGAAAACGTTTTTATTAAAACCAGACTATAACCTGTACAGTGCTCTACGATCCACAACGACGCTTCACTCCACGTGCAAGGCTCGACATTCTAGGTGATATAGTTTACGTTTTATATTGCCTACTTGCTAGATTGCATAGAACTTTGCTCATGGTATGCTTAGATGAACGTAGCAACTATAGTTTGAAAACACATTTGTGCTTGCTCCCTACTGTCACTCCATACTTACACACATTTGCGACACCTTTCCTACTTGTGTTTCCTTCGATGTAAGATCATGAGGGAACGTGTGAACCTAACTCAAGCCAGCTGACGACTCTTATCAACGGACAAGTTACGGCAGCACTCGTAGCTGCTCAGGCAGGAGGTATAACCTGCTGTTACGAACCTATCCTAGGATGTTAGATCCTACTCTCATGACCCAACTCTCGTGCTTAACCCGGTCTTTCTTCCTCGCGCAACAAGGTCAGAACGCTCAGCCGCCTGTATGCACATTCAAGACGTTCATGGACTGTCGTTCTAGTACTTTCGGTGGCACTAAAGGAGCTGTTGGACTCCTCCATTGGTTTGAAAAGCTCGAGTCTGTCTTAGAGATGGGTGAATGCCCTGAGGCCCGTAGAGTGAAGTACGCCACTGGTACTCTCGAAAGCACTGCGTTAACTTGGTGGAACGCGCACGTTCAGATGCTGGGGCTGGCGGCTACTAATGCCACCCCATGGAAGGATTTTGAGGAACTGATCAAACGTGAATACTGTAGTTGTGATGACATCCGCAAACTGGATATGGAGTTCTTAAATCTGATGATGACGGGGTCAGAGATAGAAGCGTACACGAAACGATCCAACGAAACTGGCAGTGTTATGTTTAACTATGGTGGATCCTCCCACCAAGTGCATTGGGTTGTACCCCAAAGGCTTAGTACCAGAGATTCTAAGTCATGTGACTTCTGCTAACCTTGCTACTATCCAGGATGTTACTCGTTTTGCTCATCGTCTCACCGACCGGGCAGTAGAATAGAACAAGCTGCCTAAGCGTATTGGTACTACTACTACTACTTCTGCTACTCCCAGTGACAACCAATGCAAGTGGGATGGAAATTTAAGCAAGGGTTTCACTTCGGTTCAATCTCAGTCGAGTACAGGAGCCCCAGTCAGCAGTCTTTAGGTAATCGAAGTCAGGGTGGATACGAGGGAAACCGCCCTAAGTGCAATCGATGTAATTTGCACCACAGCGGGCAGTGCAACAAAGATCGTCGTTAGAGATGCAACCAGCTTGGTCATGGAGCCAAAGATTGTAGAAGCTCACGTCCTGCAAACCAGAACCGACAACAGCAGCCACAAGCTCCACAAAAATCAGCAGCAACAGCAGGACAACAAGGGATGTTATCAGTGTGGTGCTGGAGATCATTTCATGCGACGCTACCCACGGCTGAACCAGAACCACAACCAAGGAAACGGGAACAATAGTGGGATAACAACGGGGGTAATAATGACGGCAATGGTGCCAGGGGTCGAGTGTTGGTGATTGGTCAGAATGATGCTAGGACTGACCCCAACGTTGTAATGGCTTCGACATCGTTATTGGTATGGACTGGCTACCTCAACATTGAGCAGGGATTCTTTGCAAAGAAAAGATCGTCCGCATTCCTTGTACTGGTTAAGAACCTTTGGTAATTCATGGTGACAAGCTCCTGGAGCGACACCCATAGCTCGAGCAACATATCGTTTAGCCCCATCTGAACTGGAAGAGCTGTCTACGCAACTACAAGAACTCTTGGATAAGGGTTTTATTCGTCCTAGCTCATCGCCTTGGGGAGCTCCAGTGCTATTCGTAAGGAAGAAGGATGGTACTTTCAGAATGAGCATCGACTACCGTGAACTCAACAAGGTGACTGTGAAGAACCGTTATCCTCTTCCATGCATTGACGACTTATTCGACCAGCTGCAAGGGTCGAGCTACTATTCAAAGATTGATTTAAGATCAGGATATCACCAGCTGAGAGTCCGAGAAGAGGGCGTCTCCAAAACAGCCTTTAGAACTCGTTATGGACACTACGAGTTTTTGGTCATGCCTTCTGGGCTGACAAACGCACCTGCGGTCTTCATGGACTTGATGAATCGAGTGTGCAAGCCTTACTTAGACAAGTTCGTTATAGTATTCATCGACGACATCCTGATCTATTCTAAGAGTCAGGAGGAACACGAGCAGCATCTACGACTTATTTTGGAACTCCTTCGAAAAGAACAGCTGTACGCCAAGTTTTCAAAATGTGACTTCTGGCTTCGTGAAGTCCATTTCTTAGGCCATGTAGTGAACAAGGATGGGATTCACGTTGATCCATCCAAGGTAGAATCGATCAAGAGCTGGCCTGCACCTAGCACGCCAACGGAAATTCGCCAATTCTTGGGATTGCCAGGTTACTACAGGAGATTTATCAAGGATTTTTCCAAGATTGCTCAGCCTCTTACTTCACTAACGCAGAAGGGCGTTGTTTATCGTTGGGGAAACGCACAGGAGTTAGCGTTTCAGCACTTAAAGGATAGACTTTGCAGTGCACCTATCCTTTCATTGCCAGAGGGCACAGACGACTTCGTGGTCTACTGTGACGCATCTATTCAGGGCCTTGGTTGCGTATTGATGCAGCGGGATAAAGTTATAGCCTACGCCTCACGCCAACTCAAAGTTCATGAAAAGAACTACACTACACACGATCTAGAGCTGGGAGCGGTTGTTTTTGCGCTTAAGATATGGAGACACTACCTGTATGGTACCAAGTGCGCTATCTACACTGATCACAGGAGCCTCGAGCATATCTTTAAACAGAAGGAACTCAATATGTGACAACGACGATGGGTCGAACTGCTGAATGACTACGAATGCTCGATCAGGTACCACCCGGGCAAGGCCAATGTTGTGGCTGACGCCCTCAGTCGGAAGGACACTGCACCTAAGCGTGTACGAGCTTTACAACTTACTATACAGTCTAGTCTTCCTTCCCAAATACAAAATGCTCAGGTAGAAGCATTGAAACCAGAAAACATCAGGGCTGAAGCCCTGCGCGGCTCAAGGCAACGCTTAGAACAGAAGGAAGACGGTGCTTACTACGTCACAGGACGCATTTGGGTCCCATTTTATGGCAACCTACGAGAGCTTGTGATGGATGAGGCACACAAGTCTCGTTACTCAGTGCACCCTGGCTCGGATAAAATGTACCACGATATCAAAACCACATACTGGTGGCCTAGCATGAAGGCACACATAGCAACTTACGTTAGCAAGTGCTTGACTTGTGCGAGAGTCAAGGCGGAGTACCAGAAACCTTCAGGCCCCCTTCAACAACCAGAGATACCACAATGGAAATGGGAGCAAATTTCCATGGATTTTGTTACTGGCCTGCCTAGATCACAACGTGGTAACGATACTATTTGGGTGATCGTGGATCGACTCACAAAGTCTGCTCACTTCCTGGCTATCAAAGAAACGGATAAGTTCTCCACCCTAGCAGAAGTATATCTCAAGGAAGTTGTCTCGAGGCACAGGGTGCCCATCCCTATTATCTCGGATCGAGATGCACGTTTTACATCAGAACTGTGGCAAGCAATGCACAAGTCCTTTGGCTCAAGATTAGATATGAGCACAGCTTGTCACCCGCAAACGGATGGGCAGTCTGAACGCACCATCCAGACCCTCGAAGATATGCTTAGGGCATGTGTAATTGACTTTGGCAACGGCTGGGAAAAGCATCTGCCGCTTGTGGAATTTTCGTACAACAATAGCTACCACACCAGCATTAAAGCTGCTCCGTTTGAAGCATTGTACGAGCGTAAATGCCGGTCACCTCTTTGTTGGGCAGAGGTGGGGGATAGTCAGATTACTGGTCCAGAACATGTGGTTGACACAACAGAGAAAATTGCTCAGATACGACAACGAATGGCGGCAGCACGTGACCGTCAGAAAGTCTACGCCGATAAGGGCAGAAAACCACTAGAGCTCTAGGTTGGGGAGCGTGTACTACTCAAAGTTTCACCCTGGAAGGGTGTGGTTCGCTTTGGGAAACGAGGCAAACTTAACCCACGATACGTTGGACCTTTCGGAGTCATTGAGAAAATAGGCAAGGTGGCCTACAGACTGAACTTACCAGCAAAACTCAGTGCAGTTCACAATGTTTTCCACGTGTCAAATCTGAAGAAGTGTCTGTCAGATGAGACCCACATAGTTCCTTTGAAGGAGCTCGCTATCGACGAGCAGTTACGATTCGTCGAGGAACCAGTTGAAATCACGGACCAGGATGTTAAGGTCCTCAAGCGCACTAGAATACCTCTTGTTCGAGTTCGTTGGAACTCACGTCGCGGCCCAGAGTTCACCTGGGAACGCGAAGATCAGATGAAACAAAAGTATCCCCAACTCTTTGCAAACAGTACAACCACTACTGAGGCTGAAGCTACGGAATTTCGGGACGAAATTCCAGATCAACGGGGGGAAGATGTGACACCCCAGGAAAACCAGGAAAACCATGCAACTTAACTAGCTTCCTCAGTGAGTACGTACCAAATTTCGGGACGAAATTTCTTTCAACTTGGGGATAATGTGACAACTCGTATTTCAGAACTTACCGTCGTACTTAATGTAACGAATGTGAACCTTGTGTGATAATCCGATATGTTGATTTAATGAATGGTTACGAGACTTATGTTGTATTATGCGAATCTTTGTGTGTGTATTTATATATATAATTTGTATTAGTAATATGAATTGTGTAATTAGTAAAACTTGGATCGGACCCCTTGCCAAACACACCCCACCCGAAATATTTCCCCCACACGAAAACACCCTCACCGATTTCGTTGAGGTATGGGCTTTGGCCCAAAGGTGTTCGACTGGCCCAACTATGTGTTTATGTTATAACTACAACACCGTATACAATAGAACATTTGGAAAACCCTAGAGTACTTCTCCTATTGCCGACGGCAGTAGACCCCCCCCCCCCCCATCGAATCAACAACATCTTGATTAACAGTTGGTATGTATATTACTCCATAGTTTTGGATGTATATTACTTCTTGATTGTTTGTTTTGCTATGCATGAACTAGATTAATAGTAGTATGTATATATGCGATTTAGTGTTAGCATGTGAATGGATTTGTCAGCCACTATACATAAATCGGTCCAATAAAAAATCATCCTCTGAATGCTTAATCAAGTTGTCGGCCATTGTTTGTGTTTTTTTTTATAATGATAAATCTTCTGATTGCATGTATGTGTTTAATGTTTGAATCGGTCAACTTATCATAATTGCCGCCCACCTATGTGTCATAATTGCCGCCCACCTATGTGATAACTTGCATGTGAAATTGTCAGAGAACATGTGTTTATTAATTAAGTTCTTGTGTTTTTTTTTTCGGTCCAATCACAAGTAGATGGCAGCATCCTTGTTGGCTAGTGAATATTTAGATGATGTTGGTTATGTGCTGATTATTCTGATCATATGTAGGGGTTGTGAGTTATAATTATTTTGCATGGTGATTTGGGGATGACATAAGATTGATGGTGATGTAACTGATTATGTTGATGCTCATGTATCCGGCTCTCATATAGATAGTAACTAGAAACGAATATGAATTAGTTGGGCGCGATGTGTTTGAACTCGTATATGATAGGCTGTTTGTATGATTTGGATGTTAATTAGGGTTTCATATGAATTACGCGATGATTGCTTGATTTGATCGATGATAGCGTGATATGGAAACTGTTAGTGGTTACTTGATTATTTACATAATTGGAAACAATATAACTGATTTCCTTGATATGATGGAAATTTGTAACAAACTGCCAATAAGTCACGGCATTAATTGGCACCACACACACACACTTGTGCGATCACACAATATGGTTACAATCGCACAAGAAGTCCATTCGTACAAGGCACCCACAGTCGCACAAGTGATGATGTTGTTTGTTTAACCGTTGGGCCTTAAAGCCCAAACCCAGTCGCACAACCCAATCGGATCGCACAAGTCAACCCGGATCGCACAAGACTTGTGTTGTCTGTTTGGGCCGATAAGTTCTGGACTGTTATGCTAATGATTGGGCCGTATTTGTATGTTTGGGTTTTATGTTCATGTGGGCCGGGTGTATTACTGAATCGCACAACATGATGTGGGTCGCACAAGGCTGTGCCGACCGCACAACATGTTGGGCCGCCTGTTATTGGGCTTTACCTTTGGATCGTACAAGTATCAGATATTATGAAATTGACTGCTACGATGTTAACGTGCATTGTGTGGTTGCCATGATATGTGTGTATTCCTGATCTGCTAGCTCATGTGATTCTTATGTGCAATACTTGAAACCAAAAACCTGACTTGTATGGTAACCATGTTAGGATGTGGTTGACCTCTAGAAGCTTGATTGACCTTTCATTTACCTACCGAGCAAACCAAGGTGAGTTCACACTCTACAAAGCATGGGATTCCCAGGGGTTGGGAATGGGGTTAAGGAACATGGATTCCTCGTCCTTTCTTGGGTAGGACAGTATTGGTTCAGGAATGTAATTCCTCGTCCTCATGGACAGATAACTTTACTAGACCAAAACTCTCTATCACGAAGTCCCTCCTATTTTATATCGACTTAATCGCCGGGCCAATGGCGAGCGGGTCATTAGTTAGATAGCGCTATTTAGGTCTGACAAGCCTCACACCGTGCCGCAGAGGACGGGCGTGAACTAATGGATCTGGGCACGTCAATGATGATAGACATTGACAGTTCAGGGCACTTAAACATGACTTTTCGTCAGTAGTCGATATGGTAACGAGTCTAGTGTATACAAGGGGTAGCCCCCACGGCCGAAATGCCAGATAACTATCATGGGGTAGCCCCCACGGCGGATTGCCAGAGTAAATGGGTTAAACAAAGGGTTAAACAAATCACGTTTTCAACTATGGGGTAACCCCCACGGCAGGAACGCCAGTTAAAGGAAACTGTTTTTGGAACAACTTAAAACGAACACCCAACCGTGAACTCACTCAACTTGTTGTTGACTCGTTACTACATGCTTTGCAGGTCAATAGGTTCTTAGCTGGAGCTTGCACAAGGAAGAGTCGTTGTGGGACATGGACAGCTGTGTGCCATGTTAAACATTTGGATAATTGAACTTTTGAATTGGTTTTAAACATTATGCTTCCGCTCATAACTTAACTATGTTTGTTTTAGACATTAATCATGTTGGTTGGACTTTTACATTTAATTATTTACTTGTTCAATATGATTAGTGGTTTGATCCTGGTCAGTCACGACTCCAAGCGGTGATACTCCGCATGTGGATTTTGGGGGTGTGACAATTAGCTAGCTTTGCACAGGAATATTCAGGTCAGTTCATAACCCCACATTTTTACGGTTTTACATTTTTGTAAATGTTTTCGGGGTGGAAAGACATGCACGTTTTGCAGAAAAACACACAAAGTTCTCGATGAACAAAGACTGCATATTTTTAGACAAAGCACGTTTTGCAAGAACATACAAAGCTTTTGAACGAACGAAAACTCATATTTCTAAATCATATTACGAATGGATTTTGAGGAACTCAAATGGTTTACGAATGGATTATACTAAATATACCGGTTTTTACAAAACAAATGCGTATTATCGAAATGTGAATGATTTTCGTGACTAGGGATGGATCGTCTGGTGATAATATAGAGAGACTGGGGAGTTGGCCTTAGAGGCTGGGGAGGTTCAGCCTTAGAGGCTGGGGAGGTTCAACCTTAGAGGCTGGGGTAAAATACATGTTACAATTATTTCAGACATTTTATACATGATATGATTAGCTTAAGGAGGGTTTACTACTAGATCATGTGAGTGGTGAGCACAACACTTAAGTCCATTAATCATCATTGTAGGACCAAGGGACATGAGTGATAGATCTATTTGGGTGTTGCGAGCCCACACCCATGAGGCCGGGGCGGCCCATAATGGTGACTATGTCTTCATCCCGGAGACAAATTTGCTAGGTTTGAGTCTTCCTGCACCATTTCACACATACTAGTGGCTTTGCAACCCATTGGTGATCTCTTTTTCCTTATTGCTACACACCAGGGACTTACATACTTACAGAAATACTTGATTTATACAAATTAAATACCATGTTTTATACAAATTCAAAGCATAGGAGTATGCGGGCATGGAGTCAAAGTCAGGGTGGGCAATAACGGTTATACGGACGTTACAAATTCAAGAGTTTACAATACATGGTTTTACAAACATAAGCGTTACAAATACAAAGTTTCCATATAACTTGACAAGAAAATGATTTTTAAATTCGTTTTCTCAATAATATTTCACAAACCGGTTATCAAAAAGATTTATTTCAAATCTTTTACAAACAAACTATGAACTCGCTCAACTTTATGTTGACTTTTCCGCATGTTTATTTCTCAGGTTACCTTTCAGAAACTATGGCACGGTTGGGAATAGGAGAACCATGTGGAGTCGAGTACTTAGTGGCGTTCAATTTCTAGAAGTCTTAGCTTATTTTGCTTCAGCTGTGCAATAAAGATACCAGTCCAGTCACGCCAGCTCTGATAATTTCGGGGTGTGACAGATTGGTATCAGAGCTATAGGTTACAGCGAATAGGGTTTTCTGTAGAGATACCTAGGCTCTAACCTCACTTTTCTCTGGGACTTAGACTATTAAGACGTTGAATACATACAGAACGCCTAGTACTCGAATATGGTCCCCAACCGTTGCCGAAAAACAAACAGTCAAAATTTTGTTTTCAAACATACGCTATTGTGGTGTTTCATACACGGTGCATAAAACAACTACATACAGTACACAAAACTCTGAGAGTTTAGGAAACATGTATTTAAGACCTTCGGAAACTTATGTTGAAGTTCATTAAAGGTCGTCACGTAGGAACCGCGAATATTAACTCAGGCACGCACTATTATCCATATTGTCTATGATATTTTAACTTCCCGAGCAGGCAGCCTACGCATACATGAAACTCAAATTTTACGTCAACGGATGCCGGAGTACATCACATTCTACGCGAAACGTAATGCTAGTGCACAAGTATACGTGATACTTAAGCTATACATCAACGGAGGTTGAAGTACGACACATACGACTATCGAGGCGAGGCCTTTGAAAAGACACGATGGCACAATTCAACGACGACGCTAGATTCCTGTCAGCAGGAGAACTATCGATCAGGAAGCGGCGGCTTGGCACGCGATCCTGCAACGACACGAGTCATGCTAAGGAGAAGACGTATGCCTTCGTATTCCCCCTATCTTATTAACGACGAATACGCTATGTTCAACATTCCATGGTAATGTCACTTAACAACTGGTCGTCACATGAAACCCCGGGTAAAGTACTTAAATTTCTTTTATTGAAATTTCGACTTTCACATTTACTGAGTAGATTTTCGTACCTCTACTCCTCTTAATGGTCATTGTATCACGATCATTTCTTTCAGTATAGCGAATATTCGTTTGCTTCATTTCTTGAAAGTTCATATGTTACACATGCATCGGTTTGTTACGCATGTGGTTTCGTTTCAAACAAGCGCTTCATCGAAGTTCAAATATTATTTCGGTAAACCTAATTATTGATTTGTGATTCGAATGACCTACATTAGTATAATTGTTGGCTCCTTTGCTATCAAGTCAACACATTTTCTTGAAGGTTCTTTTCGTTTCAAGTTACATACATGGTTTTTCGTCGTAACCATATCAAAATTTCATTTTCAAAACATATATATTTATTGTCGGATTGCACTAAAATCAAGTTCAATTGTTTGAACTTGTTCATTACACATATTCACTTCAGAGCATCATATGATGTATTGGGAGCATCATATTCAAAATAAACTTGTTTAGCATTCGACTCCATTAAATTGTTTGTTGATTTCGACACCTTGTGGTGGTATTTTCACTTATTTAAAGCCTGCGCTAAACTCGTTTACACATCTTATGCACGGATTTAATTATTTATTTAATGATTTAGATTAAATCCGCCTTGATTTATCACATTACAACAGTCTTAACACAATCGTGTGATAAGACAAGGGTACACAAAATTTATTTCATATTCCGGTGTACCTCCTAACGGTCCTTTCGCCATCCATCGAACATTTTGCGATATTCATTGCTTCTTCGTCTTCGATCGAAAACATTATATCTTTGATGTTCAAATTTCAATTGAAAATCCTATGATGTTGTTAGAAACAAATTTTCATATTTACTTCGTTGCGCTTTCAATTGAATGCAAAACACATGTGATACTTGTTCGATCACCTCTATATTTGAATCGTTACATTCATTGCGACACCTTGTGGCGTCGGTATAACTTGCAGCTTGTGCTGATCACGATCGAGCGTTTCATGCAAACTATTATATTTGAGATTGTTGATTCTAAGTTCATCCAGTGTATGTTATTGCTTCTAGAACTCATTTACATGTTATAAACGTTCATATGGAATTCGATTGGTCGAAGTTCCTGTTCATTGTTGGATCCTTGTTAACTTAGTCACACTGGTGACTGTATCATTATGTCTCGTTCCCTTTGACATCAATTACTGAGACACATTCCTTTTAAACCATTGGGATTCCTATTGTGGAGGAATGTCCTTGAATTCACATGATTTGAATAAGTCTTGATCCGATTTTATGGTCATACACTTTGATACTATTCGTAATTACCAACACATAACGTAACTCTAAGGTGTTAACGTAGTCTAAATTTCGAGGACGAAATTTCTGTAACAGGGGGAGAATGTGACAATCGGTGATTTACGGCTCTTAATTACGTGATTAACATGCGATTAACGTGATAATAAATAGTGTTTAAGACTTAGATTAACTCATTTAGGCCCTTGGAGTGCCCAGGAACGTTTATTCGGCTGTACAGTGCGCGTATGGTGATTTACGGAAAGATCCGGTGAATATTAAGCGACAACGAACTGATGCCGTAAAAAATACTGACAACGCCAACAAATATTAAATTTTTACGATATATTTTAGCTTCGTAATTAAATTTTAGTGACTGCAGTCGAAACCGGATCGAAAAACGGATTAAAGACGACAACGATACAATTTTTCGCGATTATTACCGTTATCAACGCACGAACGCGACTACGACGGATACCGACATTAGTTTTTACACATTTTAACTCTGTAATATTATTTTATTAGGCTACAGAGTTCGGGTCTTGACAACGGGTCTCGTAGGAATTACGGGCCACTTACACACGAGATGGGCTTGTGGACCCTAGGCCCAAGCCCAAAACCCACAAGCCTAAGCCTGCACATAATATATTAGACCTTTAAAATCTCTACAAGTCCTATACAATCTCTGAGAAATCTTTACAAAATCTACTAAAATCTCTACTAGATTTAGAAAATCCTTACAAGATTGGCAAAATCTTACAACATCTCTATAAAACCCAACAACACCTTCACTCTCCTCACTCAATACAACTCACAACTATATACACACACAAAAGGAAATGACTTTCCTCTCTCTCTCTCGGTTATGTATCAGACCAACAAATACAAAGAAATCACTTTCCTCACAAACAAAAACCCAACACAGCCAAAAACCCACCCCTGCTCTCTTCATCCTCTCGAATCCCTTACCCCTCTCCCTTTTCGGTGAAGACCGATGGTCGATCAGCAAGACCACCGGCGGAGCACCGGCTGGTAAGGCGGTGCAGGTGAACCCCCCCCCCCCCTCTGCAATATGTGACGTCCGACACCACCACCACCGTCTGGTGGTGGCACGATGACGAATCAGGCAAAGAGACGAGACGGAAAGAGAGAGAGGCTATGAAGAGAGAGAGAGAGATATGGCAGAGAAGCAGCGGCGGCAATGGAGGAGCCGGCGGTGGATCGAGCAGCAGCGGCGGCAGTCTTCGGTTTCTGTCCGATAAAATTACGGTAACCCGCCCCCCCCCCCCTCTGTTAATTTCTTTTCTTTTAAACATTGATGGCTGATGATGATGATCGGCGGACCGACGGTGTGGTGGCTCGGTTCTGTTTCAAACAGGTGGTCTAGGCTCGAGTTCAAGTGACTTGTTTCAGAATTTGTCATCTTTGGTTCGGGTTGGTTGACCCGGGTCAGGCTTCAATCGGTACAGGTTCCGGGTTTAAGCGGGTCAGCTTAGTCAGTCGGGTTTCTTTCAAGTTTTGGGCAACCTGGTTCAGATTTGGTGCAGCAGGTTCGAGTTATGGTTTGTTTCGGGTCTCGGCTCAGATCGGGTTCGGTTCGATCAGATTAGTCAGCTTCAGAAGCGGTTCGGGTTGACTCGGTCGACTCAGCGAGTCGACTCGGTCAATCCTGGCCAACACAGTGAGCTGACTCAGTCAACTTAGCCGGTCAACTCTGTTGACCCGGTCAACTCGGTCAACCCGTTCGACTTTTCGACACTAAAGATGGTAAATGTTTAAGTCGCGACTAATAACATTGTTTTATTTTATATAGTTTTGTTAAATACGCGATATCGAGCTCCAACCGAACATACTAGTATTTACTTTATATTTTTCCGTTTTTTCAAAAGATATTTATATTGGTTATTGAACATTGATTGAATTTTGAAAGATTAACGACAACTTGTGTTGTCGGGGCGTCCAAAAACAGAGGAAACTCTGCCCGTTTTTCGAGAAAATCCGTAAAATAATTACGTTTTATTATAAAACAAAACATAACCAATCGACTACAAACGACATTTATAAAACAAAATACAAGCGTATATTACTTTCAACGACACTTCACAACATCACGAAAGCGACGATTCGGAATTTATTTACGACAATAAGTATGCTTATTATATTCGAAATTTCGACAATTAATTTATAAAAATCAATGTAAATTGCATATTTATTTAGAATGTCAAGCTACACGACACTTCTTTTATAAGATAAATGTAGTTTACATTTATTTCAAACTTTCGTACGACATGAATTTGTTTTACAAAAATAAATATAGCTTATAGGGTATATATATATATATATACTAGTCGTTTACCCGCGCGATGCGGCGGGAAACATATCACTTAGGTTTGTGAGTTTAGGGCTATGTGACGGCGGCGATTTTTTACAACGTGGCACTTGTTTTCTCTATTAGTTTCTCAATTCTCTCGTATATTAGGTTGGTTCTAAACCAACTGGGTTCGAACCATAAAGGGGTGGCTCAGTTGCCTAATTATTAAAAAACAATAGTAAAATTTAATGATATTGGTTATTTCTACATTCTATACGAATAAATAAGGGTTGAAAGAAATAAATGAAGCTTAAGTGCTTTTAAATAAAGATGACTGCAATTTTTTTAATAGATAAAAAATAAACAAAAATCATTTATTAGAAGTATGTAGGTGGCAAAAAGGCCTCGCATGGTTTGGTTAAATTTTATCAGGGGTGAAAAACCCAACTACACAAATGGGTTAGGATCGATGCTAAAACAAGTTCTAGTTGTAAACGGGCCAGCACCTTTAAATGATTCAAAGAACAGGTTTTGTGCTTGACAAACAACACTTCTGAATGCTATTGTACAATTCCTATATTTTATTTCAAACTTAGCTAATATTTATTGAAGATTTACATACATAGCATACCAAACATAAATCAACAAAACAATAAAAAAATATACGAAAAGGCTAAAAATATCAAAGTATGCAGCTTGAGTGAGAACTTAAATCTTCATTCCTGTTTGAGCGACTTTGTCAACGTCAACGCATTCAGATACCTGGAAAAAGAAAAAAAAATAATACAAAAACCATGTTAAACGCCCATTCATTAAGCTTTTACGGATTAAGAGACGAAGATCATTGGGAAGACCCATCGCCTTTTACAATTTGTCCGTAAATGATTTGTTTATGAAAAGTGAATATATAAATACTAAACCCTCTTTATTCCATATATGAAGATGCATTCCTCATTATTACTCCTATTTGCAGCAAACTATTATCTAGTTATGATTTAAGACTCAATTAAAAAGTAATGTGTATATTGCTGATGAAATTTTGCTAGAGGCAGTAAAAGCAACATGTTGAGTCATGGGTCAAAACAGAACCGGGTCAAATGAGCATTTTTTGGTAAGAAACTCATGGTTCAAAACTTAAGCGGCATGGTGAGTCATGGGTCAATACGTATGGTTAAATAAACTTTACTAAAAATGAAGCGGGTCAAAATTCCAATGTGACCCGTCGGCATCATAGACCCCATACGAGAGATTTTATTATAATTTATATACTAAAAGGAACTGATACATCCCTTCTCACCAATTCCGTTTCAGCCAGGCACACGGTACACCTTTATCCTGCACAATAAATTCCAATCTGATCATATATGGACATTTGATATGACAATCATATGAAGTTTCCTCGATCTTTCCTAACTAAAAGTTACTGATTCAAGCGTGTAACATTTACTTATTTGATTATTTATTTGCTATTTTATTCTAATAAGAACCAACACGGTTTACTTTTGAAACAAATCGTGAAACCAAACTCACAAACACTCTGAACCTGACACACGGTTTTGATTCGGTGACATAGACAAACCTCTTTGTTCTTAATTGATATATACGATAACAAACCTCATATACGATAACTGAAAGCGTCTGATATAGAAGACACATAAATTGACATATACTCATTGAGATAGTAAGCTGAACCAACACGCAACGATCAGAATAGGTTTAAAGATCAAGTAAGGTAGGGATGAGCTCGGTACCGGTCCCGAAAATCGCGAATTATAGGTACCGGTATTTGTGTGTAAAATTCGGTAAAATACCAGGTACCGTACCGAACCGGTACCGAAAATACCGGTACCAAAAACACCAAAAAATAGGTACTGAATCGGTACCGAAATTTTTTCAGTGCGCCAAATTCGGTACCGTTACTGGTTCGGTATTGGTACCAAGTCCCAAATGCTCATATGGTGATTCCTAGTTCTTTTTGTGCTTTTTTTTTTTGGGTAAAAAACAATAGTTAATAAGTTGAAAAAACGCATGGTCGGACATAATGAGACAACCGGATTAAGACAGAAAACAAACCTTTTTTCGTTAACTGCAACAGTCAACTTAGTGTAAGGTTCTCACTGTAGCTCGCGTGTTGCTTGAGATGTTAAACCGGAAATGTTAAACCTCCGGCGCATAGTTCCACGGTGAGTTATTTCAACCTTCACTCCTTTAAGTGCTTTTTTTATCTGTGTAGTGTAACAATATCAAATATACATCAATATTTACATATGATATATATTATAAATAAAATTAAGATAATACATATTATGTTATGTATCAAAATAGTAATGATAAACATACATAATAGTAATTTTAAATGTTTATAAATAAACTAATAAAATGATCAATATACAAAAAACGAGCCAAACTCGAGCTTAGGCGACCTCGGGCTCAGCTTGTTTACAGTTGATAAAAGGCTAACCTTCACCCGGTCAGCATTAGATAAAGGTCTTGTTGTGTCATTCCTATTCAGAAGTTGTTTGACAAAGTCTATCACAGGCACTGCCTCAACGAATGCAGTTGCAGCCATATCTGCAATTCAAAATGTCATACAATTACATCAGTTATACAAATTTCAACAAAACCTTAAAGAAGCTACAATATGGAGAAATAAACTAACCGATATTTAAAGACAGTTCCATCTGTGTAGGCCGCATGCTCTGATAGAACCCACGCCAACTCTCCAACCCGTCACCCAGTGATTGTGGACGAACCCAAATAAGGAAAAAATGATCGTCCCACAGAAGAATACCTACATAAGATTCAACCAATAATTTATTAATGTCATTACATATGTTTAAACAATATACATTATCCATATAAGTGAAAAAAACAATATCGTTTAGTAGGCAACTGCTGCAAAACAATATACATTATCCAAACCGCAAAACCAGTAGACTCACCCCACCTAGGAGGTTTGGTTTGGCGTTTCTCGAAGACTACTTTTTTTCAAACTGGGGGGGGGGGGGTGGTGTTATAAAAACTGTTTGAATCTGAACTGCAAAACCAGCCGACTCACCCAACCTGGCTGATTTGGTTTGGCGTTTTTCGAAGTCTAGTTACCTCTTTAGCATAATTTTGCCAATGCTCCTGGTGTCAAAATGTATGCGGTCTTGCATCTAATTGTAAAAACCTTCTTCGACCCAAATGTCAACTAAAAGATCCACGACATCCTGCAAAAAAACAACCACCAATTGGCCGACACATGCTTGTTAGAAGAAACACGTTTAGAACACAAATAACTTACAGTTAATGGAATCGGCTATGGGAATGGTTCACCAGTTGGGAGCAAATCTTCAAAACTTGTGGTCCAACCGTAACATACAGTATAACAAACTGTCAACTGATTAAACTAAACAACTTTTTATGCAAATATCTTAGTTTTGTCTTGCGCTCATTTCTTTTCTTATCGTATGAAAAAAGCGGGACCTACCAACCTAGATAATTTGAAAATTACGCCTTGAAATTGAAAGTCAAATAAAAAGTCAAACCTCAGAATTGGTCGTCTAAACTTGGTATGTGATTTTTGAGATCGGTCACCAACCCAAGCTCTTCTCATCTCATGCCAAGCCATCTCCGCTATGTGTTACGTAAAAACAAATTTAGTAATAGCCAACCATAAAAAGACGCTAGACCTTCTTGTCCCTCCCTATCCCACAATTTTCTAGTGTAGATAATTTTAGGCCTATTTTAACTAAAATGGGGATTGATAGCATAACCAAAAGAGCGAAGGCGGAAAAGCTTTAAGAAGAAAAAAAACCATAAGAATATAATAATAATAATAATAATAATAATAATAATAATAATAATAATAATCACACACCACTGAATAAATGTAACCTCTTTTGTGTAACCGGATAATCGGATCAGCTGCGAATCACGAACTCCTCGTTAGAAAAACACTGCAGCTTGTTCGCTCCTGCAACAGTGGTTTCACAACCTACACGCGCGAATAGATCTTTATAATATGCTTAACTAATATTTTATTTTATTTTATTTTATTTTAATTCAAATGGAGATGATGAAGCTGACCTTCCAACAAGCAGAAAATACGTATGGAACATTAACTGTATAGTATGTGATGGTCTTCTCCGGGTAGTTGAGATCATCAACAGTCAAGATTGTTTGCAGCAGCTGAAATGCCAAAACATCAAAGTTCGTTAAAAATCTTTGTGTGGATATGTACCTTTAACTGGTTCAATGCAGAAAGCTTAAGGCCGTTCAGTAGGGGTGAGAATTTCTAACATGACACGAAAATAATCAGGTTTGGGTTGTCATATCTAACTCGTTTAATAAACGGGCCGTGTTTGGGTTGACATGTGTAACCCGTTTAAGCAAACAGATCGACATGACGACATGCCATCTAACGGATTCTAAATCGAGCTTCAACGCTCTAGAACGTGATTCTCGAGGCCGGTTTTTCTATTGATAATAGCCAAGAACCTGAAAAAAGTATTTAAAAATAAATAAAAATTGGTTATACAAATGCAAAATAATTAAGATTCTTGATTCTTGCTGACCTGTATCCAGGGTGCACCTTTGCTGACATCGTTAAGAGAAAACTCAGAGTCGCATTATCAAACCACAAAACTACATCACAACTGCAGATATTAGCTGAATTCATGAAGAGACAATCGTAATTGTTCAGTTTATCTTAAAGCATACCTTTAAGTTTGCGATAAAGATAGAACAACAGCCGGAAATGACCTGAA
Organism: Helianthus tuberosus; assembly: GCA_030545235.1. NCBI lineage: Eukaryota > Viridiplantae > Streptophyta > Magnoliopsida > Asterales > Asteraceae > Helianthus > Helianthus tuberosus. The sequence continues at coordinate 107,477,305 of CM060437.1, forward strand.
AGAAAAAAACAAAATTGACCCATGTATTAAACTCGCTCATATAATTAAACATGAATAAATCGCAATATGATAAATCAGACCACTAACCTGAAATCAAAATCCCCCAACCTGCATATAAACATACCAGATCTAAAAGTTTTACCGTATTAGGGTTTGGGGATCGCAGATCTAAAAGTCTCAGTTGCACCTCTTCTCCGTTGCAACTCTTCTCCGTCGATCTATGGTGAACACATGTTTAATCATCAAATCTTCAAAGGAAATAACAACAATCAACAACAAATCATACGAGGAATACGAAATCATACAAGGAATACCTGAGCAAGCCTATGAGTAACCTCTTGAAGATGGTTATTGCTCTTCGTAAGAAGGAAGACGAAAGGGAAGAGAAATTAGGGATGAAATAAAACTAATAAAAGCCAGAAATCGGAATCAGGAGGTCAGAATCTTCATCGATCT